>OW121742.1:35230424-35782185 GCA_933228675.1 Stomorhina lunata | reverse complement strand
AAAAAAATCAATTTATGAAAAATTTCCTATAAATAGTCAATTTTTGAAAAATTTCCTATAAATAGTCAATTTTTGAAAAATTTCCTATAAAAAATCAATTTTTGAAAAATTTCCTATAAAAAATCAATTTATGAAAAATTTCCTATAAAAAGTCAATTTTTTAAAAATTTCCTATAAATAGTCAATTTTTGAAAAATTTCCTATAAATAGTCAATTTTTGAAAAATTTCCTATAAAAAATCAATTTTTGAAAAATTTCCTATAAAAAGACAATTTTTGAAAAATTTCCTATAAATAGTCAATTTTTGAAAAACTTCCTAAAAATAGTCAATTTTTGAAAAATTTCCTTAAAATAGTCAATTTTTGAAAAAAATTTTCTTCTGAATATTAAATTTTGAAAAATTTCCTATAAATAGTCAATTTTTGAAAAATTTCCTGTAAATAGTCAATTTTCGAAAATTTCCTATAAATAGTCAATTTTCGAAAAGTTTTATACGAAAGTCAATTTTTGAAAAATTTCAAAAAAAATTTTAAAAAATTTCCTGAAAATGGTAAATTTTTTAAAAATTTCCTTTAAATAGTAAATTTTTTAAAAATATCCTATAAATAGTTAAATAGTTTTAAAAAAATTTCCTCTAAAAATTAGATTTTTGAAAATTTCCTATTAATGTAAATTTTTCGAAAATTGACTATTTTTAGGAAAATTTTTCAAAAATTGACTATTTTTAGAACATTTTTCAAAATTGACTATTTATATTAAATTTTCTAAAAATAGTCGATTTTTGAAAAATTTTATAAAAATAGTAAATTTTTGAAAAATTTCCTAAAAATAGTCAGTTTTTGAAAAATTTCCTAAGAATAGTCAGTTTTTGAAAAATTTGCTAAAAATAGTCTTTAGTGAAATTTTTCAAAATTTGACTAATTCTTTAGTAAAATTTTCTTGAGTAACATTTTCTAAATTCTTAGGAAACTTTTCAAAATTTCTTAACTTTTGGACAAGTCATCTTGAGTTCTGGGACGCGTCATCTTTTACGCATTTCTATGCTATTTATATATTTTATCACTACGTAAATAAATATTATGACATTATCATCGTCTTCACGGAAAATTACCTTGTAGTAATTTATCATTTTTACTAAAATTTTCAAGAAAGCTGGAGGCGTTTTTGGTAATAATTCAAGAATTTATAAACAAAATTTATGAAACTTTTAAATTTACTTTTTTCACTTTAATGCGTAAATTAAAACAGAATATCTACAAAATATTTGCACTGAAATCAAGATTAAGGAAATTAACGCATTTTTTAAAAATGTATATGAGTAATTTTAAGTTAATATTTATATTTATTTAAACAAAATTATCTTAAGCTAATTAGACGTAATAGAGCTATTCACGTCAGTTGAAAGTGAAATGGCAAAAAATTTAAGCAAGTGCAAATTGTTCACTACAAAATTTAAATCAGCTGTTGAAAACAACTCTTTTTCTTTTACAATATAAAGTCTCTCTTTCTCATAACTGAACTATAATTTCTCTTTACGCTTAAGTATAAAACGGCGGCATTTTTCAAAAGTCCCATAAACTGTCAATTTTAATATTTCCGAACAGCTTAAGGCCAACAAAATATAAGTCATCAATATTAATTCCCACTCGTTTACTCACTCACTTAACGGCCGAAAAAAAAAAGAAATCGTGGCCTGTTTATAATGGATCTCTTATCAAAGCCGTAATTTTTTAACTTGACTACTGGACTTACTTTAACAACAATTTGGCTTTTAACATCTCGTTGTCTCCTGCCTCTAAGAACAGAGAAATGTAAAGCATTTCTTAGTTCATTAAGTCTTTGATCAAAGCCGGCATCTTTTAAAAATTCATTCATTCATTAACTGACTCATTCCCATTACATTTTTTTCGACAAGAAATCAATTTAGCCAAGTTAACACTCTTTCAAAAAAAATACCGAAAACTTTGTTACACAATTGGTACTCTATTTTGTTGTCTTCGATTCTTTCATCCTAAATCTGAAATTTTACGATTTTGGTAATGGAAAATGCATTAAGTATTGTTTCATTGTTTTTTTTTTATCGCCCAGATAAAACGAAAAAAGTGTTAGAAATTTGTGTTAAAATTAAATTTCCGTTTTCTGGTCATTCCAGTTGAGAGTTTGTGAGATTTTTGTTGGCGGATGTCTTCATCTGTCATTGGATTTAATGTCGTTCGGTTTGACATTTAGTGTTTATTTTGAGACATTGACGAAAAAGAGTTATCAAAATGGGTTTATTTGATTTTTTTCAGTTTTACTTAAAAGGGATTTCTGGTGATTAAGATATCGAGCGGTATCTTATGGATTTTCATAGCAAAAACATTCAAATGGTGAGAAAACTTTAAATTGAAGGAAAAGATCAAAGGGTTTTTTATTTTCTTAAAAAAAAAGATAATTTATAAACAAACCTTGCATCCAAATTTTTAATAAAAAAAAATAATGAATATTAAAAAAAAATAAAAAAGAAGAGGTAACATTTTTTAAATTTTGGTAAAGAAAAAGTAAAATTTCAAAAATTTTACTAAAGAAAAGGAAAAATTTTGAAAATTTTTGCTAAAGAAAAAGTAAAGTTTAAAAATTCTATTAAGAAAAAGTAAAATTTTGAAAATATTATTAAAGAAAAAGAAAATTTTGAACATTTTACCAAAATTTTTGACATTAAATTTCCTATAAATAGTCAATTTTCTAAAAATTTCCTATAAATAGAAAATTTTCTAAAAAATTTCCTATAAATAGTCAATTTTTGAAAATTTTCTTATATATAGTCAATTTTTGAGAAATTTCCTATAAATAGTCAATTTTCGAAAAGTTTTCTTTAACAGTCTATTTTCAAAAAATTTCCTATTAATAGTCAATTTTTAAAAAATTTCCTATAAATAGTAAATTTTTGAAAAATTTCCTATAAATAGTCAATTTTCGAAAAATTTCCTAAAAATAGTCAATTTTTGAAAAATTTTCTAATAATAGTCAATTTTCAAAAAATTTCCTAAATATAGTCCATTTTCGAAAAATTTCCTAAAAATAGTCAATTTTTTAAAAATTTCCTATAAATAGTCAATTTTCGAAAAATTTCCTATAAATAGTCAATTTTTTAAAAATTTCCTAAAAATAGTCAATTTTCGAAAAATTTCCTAAAAATAGTAAATTTTCGAAAAATTTCCTATAAATAGTAATTTTTTAAAAAATTTCCTAAAAGTAGTCAATTTTTGAAAAATTTCCAATAAATAGTCAATTTTTAAAAAATTTCCTATAAATAGTCAATTTTTAAAAAATTTCCTATAAATAGTCAATTTTTGAAAAATTTCCTATAAATAGTCAATTTTTGAAAAATTTCCTATAAATAGTCAATTTTTGAAAAATTTCCTTTAAATAGTCAATTTTTTAAAAATTTCCTATAAATAGTCAGTTTTTGAAAATTTTACTTTAAATAGTCAATTTCCGAAAAATTTCCTAAAAAAGACAATTTTCGAAAAATTTCCTAAAAATAGTCAATTTTCCAAAAATTTCCTCAAAATAGTCAATTTTTGAAAAATTTTCTAAAAATTTTAAATTTTCAAAAAATTTTCAATTAATAGTCAATTTTCGAAAAATTTCCTAAAAATTGTCAATTTTTGAAAAATTTCCTAAAAATAGTAAATTTTCGAAAAATTTCCTATAAATAATCAATTTTTGAAAAATTTCCTATAAATAGTCAATTTTCGAAAAATTTCCTATAAATAGTCAATTTTCGAAAAATTTCCTATAAATAGTCAATTTTCGAAAAATTTCCTATAAATAGTCAATTTTTGAAAAATTTCCTAAAAATAGTCAATTTTCGAAAATTTTCCTAAAAATAGTAAATTTTCGAAAATTTTCCTAAAAATAGCCAATTTTCGAAAAATTTCCTATAAATAGTAAATTTTCGAAAAATTTTATATAGATATTCAATTTTCGAAAAATATCCTATAAATAGTAAATTTTCTCCGTGTAAAATTTAAATTCCTTTTAAATAATTTATCATTTTATTTAATTTCCTATTTATTTCTTCAAAATATTGTCTTTATCTATTTATTTATCTATTTATTTAAATTAAAATTTATTATTTTATTTTTCATCTGAAAAATGCAAATATTTGTTAATAAATTGTGTTGACAAATAAACAAACAATAGGAACTGGCAAGAAAAAGTGTAGAGGAACACCTTCTGGATTCAACTTCATTCTTTCGTTACTAAATCTATTCTTTGAATTTGTTTTCTTTATCAATTAATATTAATATTTTTCCATTATTGTTTTATTTAAAGTTTTTTTTGTTGTTGTTGTTTTTTTTTCTTAACTTGATTTTATTTTTGTTAATACTGCAGTAAAGTTAAGGTGACAAAATGCTCTAAACCTTTTTTAAATATTTAATTAAGTTGTTATAGAAATAAAATGAAATGGAAACTAAACTAGAGATAAAATTTAATTTATTTTCTTTTGTCTGTCCATTTGTTACCTTTTATTAAATTAATAACGAGTTAAGCTTTTTCACATCTTTTTCTGGCTACTGCATTGACTACAAGTTGGCGGTGGCGGGATCATTTGGTATTTGAAAACATATTTCAACATGGCCCTTGCCCACTTTGTATGTTAAGAAGGAAAGATTCCATATCTACATGTAAAATAATTTTGAGGTATATATATACATACAAATGTATGTCTATTTGCTATTTATATCAAATAGTTTTCTTATCTTAAGATTTCTTTATCTCTAGAATATTTCTTATATCTTTTCTTAATCTTATTTATTGTAGATCGTAAACATTTTAACAAGTACTTTTTTTTTGTACATAATAATAAAAAAGTTTAAAAATAACAACCATTTTCACTTTTTCAAGAATTTACAATCAAAGTACAAATGATGATGATAATTCCAGCCTCACCTGTAATATCTAGATTTAGCATCTAGATACGAGTATTAGTTATTTATTAGAATTTCTTAACATGATTCTTGTATGTATTTGTTCTTATGTTTGGGGAAACAAATTAGGGCTATATTCAAAATTTTTTCAGTTCAATTTGGTTGGGTGTGCACTTGGCTTTATCTCATATTTATTTTCATTTGATAGAATAAATATACAAACAGTCCATTTTTCTTTTTAAATGCATTTTTATTAGATAAGAGTTTCAAAATTTTGGTGTTTTCTTAGAAAAAAATAATAATTATTTTTTTAAATTATTTTAAAATTTTACTATTTTTTTAGTAAAATTTCGAAAATTTTTCTAATTCATTAGCAAAATTTCAAAATTTTTCAAAAATTGACTATTTATAGGAAATTTTTCAAAAATTTACTATTTATAGGAAATTTTTCGAAAATTGACTATTTATAGGAAACTTTTCGAAAACTGACTATTTATAGGAAATTTTTCAAAAATTTACTATTTATAGGAAATTTTTCAAAAATTGACTATTTATAGGAAACTTTTCGAAAACTGACTATTTATAGGAAATTTTTCGAAAATTTACTATTTATAGGAAATTTTTCGAAAATTGACTATTTATAGGAAATTTTTCGAAAATTTACTATTTATAGGAAATTTTTCGAAAATTGACTATTTATAGGAAATTTTTCGAAAATTGACTATATATAGGAAATTTTTCGAAAATTGTCTATTTACAGGAAATTTTTCGAAAATTGACTATTTATAGAAAATTTTCGAAAATTTACTATTTAGAGGAAATTTTTCGAAAATTGACTATTTATAGGAAATTTTTCGAAAATTGACTTTTTATAGGAATTTTTTTCGAGAATTCACTATTCATAGGAAATTTTTCGAAAATTGACTATTTATAGGAAATTTTTCGAAAATTGACTATTTATAGGAAATTTTTCGAAAATTGACTATTTATAGGAAATTTTTCGAAAATTGACTATTTATAGGAAATTTTTAGAAAATTGACTATTTATAGGAAATTTTTTTCGAAAATTGACTATTTATAGGAAATTTTTCGAAAATTGACTATTTATAGGATATTTTTCGAAAATTGACTATTTAAAGGATATTTTTCGAAAACTGACTATTTATAGGATATTTTTCGAAAATTTACTATTTAAAGGAAATTTTTCGAAAATTTACTATTTAAAGGAAATTTTTCGGAAATTGTCTATTTAAAAGAAATTTTTCGAAAATTTACTATTTATAGGAAATTTTTCGAAAATTTACTATTTATAGGAAATTTTTCGAAAATTTACTATTTATAGCAAATTTTTCGAAAATTAACTATTTATAGGAAATTTTTCGAAAATTTACTATTTATAGGAAATTTTTCGAAAATTGACTATTTATAGGAAATTTTTTGAAAATTGACTATTTATAGGAAATTTTTTGAAAATTGACTATTTATAGGAAATTTCTAAAAAAATTACTATTTATAGGAAATTTTTCAAAAATTGACTAAATAAAGGAAATTTTTCGAAAATTAACTGTTTATAGGAAATTTTTCGAAAATTGACTATTTATAGGAAATTTTTCGAAAATTGATTATTTATAGGAAATTTTCCGAAAATTCACTATTTAGAGGAGATTTTGCAAAAATTTACTATTTAAAGGAAATTTTTCAAAAATTTACTATTCATACGAAATTTTTCGAAAATTTACTATTTATAGGAAATTTTTCGAAAATTGACTAATTATAGGAAGTTTTTCAATAATTGACTATTTATAGGAAATTTTTCGAAAATTGACTATTTATAGGAAATTTTTCGAAAATTGACTTTTTAAAGGAATTTTTTCGAGAATTGACTATTCATAGGAAATTTTTCGAAAATTTACTATTTATAGGAAATTTTTCGAAAATTGACTATTTATAGGAAATTTTTCGAAAATTGTCTATTTACAGGAAATTTTTCGAAAATTGACTATTTATAGGAAATTTTTCCAAAATTTATTATTTATAGGAAATTTTACGAAAATTGACTATTTAAAGGAAATTTTTCTAAAATTGGCTATTGAAAATTTTTCTAAATTTGACTATTTATAGGAAATTTTTCAAAAATTTACTATTTATAGGAAATTAAAAAAAAAATGATTATTTATAGGAAATTTTTCGTATATTAACTGCTTATTCGAAATTTTATGAAAATTGACTATTATGCGAAATTTTTCGAAAATTGACAATTTTTTCGAAACTTGACTATTTATAGCAAATTTTTCGAAAATTAACTATTTATAGGAAAGTTTTCGAAAATTTACTATTTATAGGAAATTTTTCGAAAATTGACTATTTATAGGAAATTTTTTGAAAATTGACTATTTATAGGAAATTTTTTGAAAATTGACTATTTATAGGAAATTTTTCAAAAATTTACTATTTATAGGAAATTTTTCAAAAATTGACTAAATGAAGGAAATTTTTCGAAAATTAACTGTTTATAGGAAATTTTTCGAAAATTGACTATTTATAGGAAAATTTTCGAAAATTGATTATTTATAGGAAATTTTCCGAAAATTCACTATTTAGAGGAGATTTTGCAAAAATTTACTATTTAAAGAAAATTTTTCGAAAATTTACTATTTATAGGAAATTTTTCGGAAATTGACTATTTAAAGGAAATTTTTCGAAAATTTACTATTTTAAGGAAATTTTTTGAAAATTTACTATTTAAAGGAAATTTTTCGAAAATTTACTATTTAAAGGAAATTTTTCGGAAATTGTCTATTTAAAGGAAATTTTTCGAAAATATACTATTTATAGGAAATTTTTCGAAAATTTACTATTTATAAGAAATTTTTCGAAAATTTACTACTTATAGGAAATTTTTCAAAAATTTACTATTTATAGGAAATTCGAAAATTGTCTATTTATAGGAAATTTTTTGAAAATTGACTTTTTATAGGAAATTTTTCAAAAATTGACTATATATAGGAAATTTTTCGAAAATTTACTATTTATAGGAATTTTTTCGAAAATTGAATATTTAAAGGACATTTTTCAAAAATTGACTATTTAAAAGAAATTTTTCGAAAATTTACTTTTTATAGGAAATTTTTCAAAAATTGACTATTTATAGGAAATTTTTCGAAAATTTACTATTTATATAAAATTTTGCAAAAATTGACTATTTATATAAAATTCTTCGAAAATTGACTTTTCATAGGAACATTTTCGAAAATTGACTTTTTTTAGTAAATTTTTCTAAAATATTTGAAAATTTTACAATTCCATTAGTAAAATTTTATAAATCTTTTCTTTCTATATGCAAAAATTTTGCAAACAATTTCAAATCCATTAAAATTTTTAAATTGTTTATGCAAATTTTATTGTAAATGACTCAATCCGTAAACAAATAAACACAAAAGGGAAGTCAAATACGCAAAAAAGAACAACAAATTAATAAAATGTATAAATAAAAATTAAACGATTATTGACAATCAAGTGGGCTTCTGTCTGCAGCAGGAACAGCAGCAGCAACAACATCATCATCAGCAAAATCCATTCGAATAAGTGCAATTGCCTACAGTTCGCATGCGCGCCGCTTGTGCAAACTTTTACTTAACCACATAAAAGTTTTAACTACTTCGCATTATTGCCAAACTTAAAAAGTTAACAGCTCAAGTAATAACTTATCCCTGCTTCACTGATTCCTAGGATATATAAAAATTCATATTAAAGCATAAAAACAATTATCCAACAGCAAAAGAACAGCATCATCCGAACAAATTCAGTAAAATCAACTGCAATAAAAACTATTTACCAGCAAATCTTTCCTCATATGTTAATATTTGATCGTAAATACGTTTACAACTTCACCTTCAGCTCCGAGACAATATTTTTATTTTCATACCCAAACACCACAGGCTCATTTAAAGCTTGGGAAGGGGAAATCTACAATAAAGAAGCTGTGAACGTCTGTAAAGATCTGCGAAAAAAGCTGTTGAGTTTGTTAATTTTGTAAATATGAAGTAAATACAAAAGTAAGTAGATGATGATGATGATGATGATAGTAATGTAAAGAAAGAGTCATCATCATAAATGGCCTAAAGCAACAAGAAACAGCAACCGCTAACACTCCATTAAACTTTATTAGGGTAAAATTGTACTAAACAGAGAAAAATTTTTAAAACTTCAACTTTTCTATAGAAATGTCTTCCTAACGTCAACTTTTCTATAGAAATGTCTTCCTAACGTCAACTTTTCTATAGAAATGTCTTCCTAACGTCAACTTTTCTATAGAAATGTCTTCCTAACGTCAACTTTTCTATAGAAATGTCTTCCTAACGTCAACTTTTCTATAGAAATGTCTTCCTATCGTCAACTTTTCTATAGAAATGATGTCCTTTCGTCAACCTCTCTTTAGAAATTTTGTCCTTTCGTCAACTTTTCTGTAGAAATATTGTCCTCTCTTCAACTTTTTCATAGAGATGTTGTCCTTTCGTCAACTTTTTCATCTATCGTCAACTTTTCTATAGAAATGTTTTCCTTTCTATAGAAGTGTTGTCGTTTCGTCGTTTTGTTTCTTTTGTATATAAATGTTGGCCATTCGTCAACTTTTTGTAGAAATGTTTTTCTATCGTCAACTTTTCGATAGAAATGTTTGACTTTGTTCAACTTTTCTATTGAAATGTTGTCGTTTCTTCAACTTTTGTATAGAAATGTCTTTTGTATTGACAACTTTTCTTTAGAAATGTTGTCCTATCTTCAATTTCTAATGGAAATTTCGTCCTATCGTCAACTTTTCTTAGGAAAATTTTAAAAATTTTGCCATTTTCAATTTTCCCTTAGTATTACAAAATACATGTGTTTAAGTTTTTGCCTCAAAATCTCTGTAATACTCGTAATCATATGCATTTTTACCACATTCACTTATCATCTGAATAAAGCTATTGCATGAGTGCAAAAGTGACCGTTTATGGTCTCTGTGATACCGGCCGGTTTTGTCCAGCCAATAAATAAGAAAATAAAAATATTAAAACTCTGATCATTTCAGCTAAACGATATTGGCTTTGGATTGGTAAACATTCAGAGGACATGGGGTTTCGTCTCAGTTGAGTGCCGCTGTGAAACGTGTAGACAAATAATTAAAAGGTGTTTTAATCGCACATTTCCTATTATATTGAAAATTTTACTATATGAGAGTAGAACAATATAAATATAAGTGATCAGGTATTGGCATTTTTAAGACTTAAAAAAAACAGTTTCGAGGTGCATTTTTTAATATGAAAAAAAATTAATTTTAATTAAATAGTTCTGAAAGGGTTCATATTAATTTTATTTAAAATAATCAAGTCAAAGTTATAATCAAAATTGGCTAAAAGGCAAAACATTGCATCAATTTCGCAGTATCGAACATTTGCTATTATTGTGCTTTATATCTCGCAAACTAATAAACCGATTTCTGTGAGCTAAGACATACATTTTTATAAGCTAAAACAAACAAGGGAAATTTTAGAATTGATCTGTTAAGAATATTGATCTCTAGTTTCTATTTTTACTATATACTTTTACATTAAAACGTAACTTTTAAATCTTAAAACATCTCAAATAAAATTATCATAAATACACTTGAGCCTCCCCTAAATATTTTAATCGTCTTTTACATCATTCATTTAAATAATACAAATTTTCTTCAAAAATGTAACGCATTTGGACATGAGAAATAATATAAAAATGTATCGAAAGATAAAAACGCCAGTAGCACTTGAATATGGACACACGAATCAACAAGTGCCAGTAGAAAAATAAAATATTTAAATAAAGTACCCTAGAATCTTTAAGTACCTACTTTAGTGGCACTAGACAGACATTTCCAAGTTTAGCACTTAAATACTATTCAAACAAGCTCAAGATCAGGGAAAGACATACAGATCTAGAGACTTGGAAGCAGTAGCTGATAGAAGAGCTGTGTCTAAAAGCGTAAAACCTAATGTAGTCACTCACTCAATCTTTAGGAAATTCACTTCGACAGTCGCTACTTAAGCAGTTCTTTAGTCTTGGGTAAATAAAAACTTTAAGAAAATATAGCCACACACACACACTCGGTTGTAGAAAGGAGGGGAAACCTATTTTGTTTAATGCATTTTTTCTTTTGCGATCTATCAAAATCTTATAGACTTTGTCTGTAACACATGTTCCTGTATTCCTGGGGTTTTTGTACTTTGTTAATAACTTTTTTTCACGAAGTTCATATTTATTTATGATAATTTAAGATCAAACAAATATTAACATATTTTCTTGCCTTAGGTATTCATCAGCCCCTCTGATCGCCATCAGCGTCATGATCATCAACTTCATCTTCATAATCGACAGTGGCTTGAGTAAATAATAAAATCTAAAGTGTAATAATGTTATAATAAAAATTTACTTATACTTATTTCTTCCATCTCTCAAATATCTTAAAGAAAAAAGTAAACATTTTATAAAAAGAACTTTCTAGAATTTAAGAACAATATCATTTCTATAAAAAAAAAACTTTATATTACAAACTTTCCTAAGGTGAAATTTTCTATAAATATGTCTTCCTAAGGTCAAATTTTTTATAGAAATATCGTCCTAAGATCAATTTTTTAATAGAAATGACTTAATAAGATTATTTTTGTTATAGAAATATTCTCCTTATATCATATTTTCTATACAAGTATCTTCTTAAGGTCAATTTTTCTAAATAAAAGTCCTCCAAAGGTCAAATTTTCTATAAAAGCGTCTTCCTAAGGTCAAATTTTATATGGAAATATCCTCATAAGGTCAACTTTTCTATTGAAATATCTTCCTAAGGTCAACTATTCTAAAGAAATATATTTCTAAGGTCAAATTTTCTATACCTTAAAACTTTTCTATAGAACTGTCATTCTAAGGTCAACTTTTCTATAGAACTTTCATTCTAAGGTCAACTCTTCTATGGAAATATCCTCATAAGGTAAACTTTTCTATAGAAAAATATTTCTAAAATCAAATTTTCTATAGAAGTGTCTTCCTAAGTTCAACTTTTATATAGAATAATCTTCCCAAGGTTAACTTTTCTATAGAAATGTCTTCCAAAGGTCAACTTTTCTTAAGAAATTTCTTCCTAATGTCAAATTTTATATAGAATAGTCTTCCCAAGGTAAACTTTTCTATAAAAATGTTTTCCTAAAGTCAACTTTTCTATAAAAATATATACGTAAGGTCAACTTTTCTAAAGAAATGTCTTCCTATCGTCAACTTTTCTATATAAGTGTCCTCCTAACTTTAAATTTTCTATGGAAAAGTCTTCCTTAGGTCAACTTTTCTATAGATATATGTACCTGAGGTCAACTTTTCTATTGAAATGTCTTCCTCAAGTCAACTTTTCTAAGAATATGTCTTAACAAGTTAAAATTTTCTAAAGAAATGTCCTTCTAAGGTCAAATTTTCTATAGAAGCGTCTCAGTAAAGTCAACTTTTCTATTGAAATCCCTTTCTAAGGTCAACTTTTCTATAGATATACCTTTCCTAGGTCCACTTTCCTATTAAAATATTTGCAAGGTTATCCTATCTTCAACTTTTCTATAGAAATGTCCTCCTAAGATCAACTTTTCTATAAAAATGTGTTCCTAACGTCAACTTTTCTATAGAAATGTGTTCCTAACGTCAACTTTTCTATAGAAATGTGTTCCTAACGTCAACTTTTCTATAGAAATGTGTTCCTAACGTCAACTTTTCTATAGAAATGTGTTTCTAACGTCAACTTTTCTATAGAAATGTGTTCCTAACGTCAACTTTTCTATAGAAATGTCTTCTTATCGTCAACTTTTCTATAGAAATGTGTTCCTAACGTCAACTTTTCTATAGAAATGTCTTCCTAACGTCAACTTTTCCATAGAAATGTCTTCCTAACGTCAACTTTTTTATAGAAATGACTTCCTAACGTCAACTTTTTCATAGAAATGTCTTCCTAACGTCAACTTTTCTATAGAAATATTTTCTATCGTCAACTTTTCTATAGAAATGTTTTCCTATCGTCAACTTTTCTATAGAAATGTTTTCCTATCGTCAACTTTTCTATAGAAATGTTTTCCTATCGTCAACTTCTCTATAGAAATATTTTCCTATCGTCAACTTTTCTATAGAAATGTTTTCCTATCGTCAACTTTTTTATAGAAATGTTTTCCTATCATCAACTTTTCTATAGAATTATTTTCCTACCGTCCACTTTTCTATAGAAATGTGTTCCTATCGTCAACTTTTCTATAGAAATGTGTTCCTAACGTCAACTTTTCTATAGAAATATTTTCCTATCGTCATATTTTCTACAGAAATATTTTCCTATCGTCAACTTTTCTATAGAAATATTTTCCTATCGTCAACTTTTCTATAGAAATATTTTCCTGTCGTCAACTTTTCTATAGAAATGTTGTCCTATCATCAACTTTTCTATGGAAATGTTGTCCCATCGTCAACTTTTCTATACAAATGTTATCCTATCGACAACTTTTTTATAGAAATGTTTTCCTATCGTAAATTTTCCTATAGAAATGTTGTCCTATCATCATCTTTTCTATAGAAATGTTGTCCTATCATCATCTTTTCTATAGAAATGTTGTCCTATCGTCAACTTTTCTATAGAAAAGTTGTCCTATCGTCAACTTTTCTGTAGAAATGTTGTCCTATCGTCAACTTTTCTATAGAAATGTTGTCCTATAGTCAACTTTTTTTCCTGAAAAATATTGACATTAGTAATGATTTTTCATCTAATGACTTTTTAAGTTACTGACATAAGTCAACACCCTAAGTGTTGACCCAGGCGCTGCTAATCGCAGAAAAAACTAACATTCAATTATCCAAAAAGTCAAAAATTGTTATTATAATAAACAAAAATCATTAGAGAAAAAAAACAAGGAAAACAACTTAAAATCTACAAATGACTGACCATATGGTAAAATGATCAAAATTAGGAAAAGAAAAAGCAACAATAAATCCACAGTAGCTGATCGTACTAGTCCTAGAACACTTTTGTATTAGTAATCTATTAACTAAAGTGAAAACTTAAGCCTGTCAACAGCGGAAATACAAAAACTAACGATTAACACGAACAACAACACAGACATACATAAATACAATTTACGTGTAAATGAAATACTTACAGTCGTATCATTTACCTTTTACAGGAAAACCTTTAACACGCCAATTTCAGTTAATGTTAATGATAAGACAAAACTGACAAATTGTTGAACTGATGACTGCACTCAAGCACACAAATAATACGAGGAATGGAATTTGTCCTTAACTGAAACAATAAAATAACAATTATCGAAATGGACTGAAATATCAGTAGCAACGCCATTAAATACTTCAAATTCACTTCTATTGGCAGTAATTAAAAGTAACCATTTCTAATCTTTTGTACGAACGACTGACTCATTGTTAGTTTTTCTAATTCATATCTTTCTATCGGTTGTTTGTTGTTGTTCTTCTGTATTTGGGAAACCGGAAACCAAACGGAAATGAAGTTTAAATTAAACAAATTTGGTATTTTATAGCAAAAATGAAAAAAAATTAAACAATTAAGCAAATAAGGGTGTTTTTTTTATTTACCTGTTGAAAAGAAATGAAATTAAAATGAAAACTATTTATTGGAAACTTCAAGACCAAGAATTTTAAGAAGAGTACAACATTTTTATAGAAAAGGTGACTATAGGACAACATTTCTATAGAAAAGTTGACGATAGGACAACATTTCTATGTAAAAGTTCACGATAGAACAACATTTTTATAGAAAAGTTTACGATAGGACAACATTTCTATAGAAAAGTTGACGATAGGACAACATTTCTATAGAAAAGTTGACGATAGGACAACATTTCTATAGAAAAGTTGACGATAGGACAACATTTCTATAGAAAAGTTGACGATAGAAAAACACTTCTACCGAATAGTTGACGATTGGAAAACATTTTTATAGAAAAGTTGACGATAGGATAACATTTCTATAGAAAAGTTGACGATAGGAAAACATTTCTATGGAAAAGTTGACGATATGTCAACATTTCTATAGAAAAGTTGACGATAGGACAACATTTCTATAGAAAAGTTGACGATAGGAAAACATTTCTATAGAAAAGTTGACGATAGGAAAACATTTCTATAGAAAAGTTGACGATAGGAAAACATCTATAGAAAAGTTGACGATAGGAAAACATTTCTATAGAAAAGTTGACGATAGGAAAACATTTCTATAGAAAAGTTGACGATATGAAAACATTTCTATAGAAAAGTTGACAATAGGAAAACATTTCTGTAGAAAAGTTGACGATAGGAAAACATTTCTATAGAAAAGTTAACGATAGGAAAACATTTCTATAGAAAAGTTGAATATAGGAAAACATTTCTATAGAAAAGTTGACGATAGGAAAACATTTCTATAGAAAAGTTGACGATAGGAAAACATTTCTATAGAAAAGTTGACGATAGGAAAACATTTCTATAGAAAAGTTGACGATAGGAAAACATTTCTATAGAAAATTTGACGATAGGACAACATTTATATAGAAAAGTTGACGATAAGAAAACATTTCTATAGAAAAGTTGACAATAGGAAAACTTTTCTATAAAAAATTGACGACAGGAAAACATTTCTATAGAAAAGTTGACATTTATAAAGAAAAGTTGTCGATTGGAAAACATTTCTATAGAAAATATCTTCCTATCATGAACTTTTCCATAAAACTTTTATACCGAAATGTTTTCCTATCGTTAACTTTTCTTTAGGTTATCTAAATTTATTATTTTTAAAGTCATATTAAAAAATCTCTCACTTTTTATTAAAACAAATTTACTTTCCAAATATTTAATTTTCAAGTCTAAACAAATATCGAAGAAATAAAAAAATTTTAATTTACCACATCTCCTGGTTTAAGTGCCCGCGAGTTGGTTGGATGATGACGTTGCATGTTGCCGTATAAAGTCGTAACAGTTTCGATGTGATTTTCTTTGAATGTTGCCAGTAGAATTTAGTGTATTATTTAATTTTGGCGCCCATGGCGCCAAAGCCGCACATTTTTTGTGTGAGTTTTGCTTCGTTGCAGTTGGAAGCACTTGAGTTGGAGTGCCAACATTTTCATTAACCTCATGACGACGCCGATTAGCATGGCAAACACGCTTGTAAATGTGTGTTTAGTACTTCAACGCACTAAAGATTGGAAGACTCACTCGTACGAGTATTTGGAAGACTCAAATCCATGAATTCCGAATCATATTTTAAGAGTAAATGTTTGCATTTGGGCACCATAACGATGCAGTTTAGCATGACGTTCATAATTGTTTATTTATTTATGTTTAAATGTTCATACTCTTATGAATTTATGAATCTATGTATTAAACATTAGATTGTTAAAATTCTATGGAATTGCATTAGAGCGTTAGATAAGCTTTTAATAGTTTCAAAAAGACCTCAAGAAGTAACGAATAAAAAACCCGAAATTTGTCTGCATTTTTAGTTTACGATATTTGTTAAGTGTCACTTTGTGTTTTTTCCTTCATTTCTTTCATTCTTTAGTTCTTGATTTAAGATTTCATTTCTTATTTAGTTGTGGAAATTAGAATTTTGTTGATAAGAGTGAAAGAAGTCCCATTATATTTTGTCAACGGGCGTAGAACTCGTAATTTGTGTAGACATGTGTATCAGCAATTTAGAGCCATTTAAAAGGAAATTTAAAGCACGCGCTTTTTTCGTCTTTTCTTTATGGGAAGTGAAGTTCTTTTAAAGATTATAAAAAGAAAGAAATTTGTGGTCTTATAGGGACAATAATAATGAAATCAAATTAATTTTATGGTGAACAGCAGATGTTAAATGATTCAATTATATTAAAATGGATTTCGTTGCAACCCTTTTGTATGATTTTAAAAGTAAAGAAGTCGCCTTAAGCGGAACTCCTGTTCAATAGTTTTTAAACGATTATAAAGTGGAGTTAATGTTGTACAAAATTATATAATATTTTTTTCCTTCCATCTGGAACAGTTAAACCAAATTTTTTTATAAGTAAATAAAAACGAAGAATGTAAACACTTCTATAGAAAAGTTGACAATAGACAAACATTTCTATAGAAAAGTTGACGATAAGCAAACACTTCTATAGAAAAAATGACGATAGGTAAACATTTCTATAGAAAAGGCAAACATTTCTATAGAAAAGTTCATGATAGACAAACATTTCTATAGAAAAGTTGACCATAGGCAAACATTTCTATAGAAAAGTTAACGATAGACAAACATTTCTACAAAAGTTTGAAGATAGGAAGACACTTCGATAGAAAAGTTGACGATAGGAAGACATTTCTATAGAAAAGTTGACGATAGGAAGACATTTCTATAGAAAAGTTGACGATAGGAAGACATTTCTATAGAAAAGTTAACGATATGAAGACATTTCTATAGAAAAGTTGACGATATGAAGACATTTCTATAGAAAAGTTGACGATATGAAGACATTTCTATAGAAAAGTTGACGATATGAAGACATTTCTATAGAAAAGTTGACGATAAGAAGACATTTCTATAGAAAAGTTGACGATTGGAAGACATTTCTGTAGAAAAGTTGACGATTGGAAGACATTTCTATAGAAAAGTTGACGAAAGGAAGACATTTCTATAGAAAAGTTGACGATATGCAGACATTTCTATAGAAAAGTTAATGATATGAAGACATTTGTAGAGAAAAGTTGACGATATGAAGACATTTCTATAGAAAAGTTGACGATATGAAGACATTTCTATAGAAAATTTGACGATATGAAGACATTTCTATAGAAAAGTTGACGATAAGAAGACATTTCTATAGAAAAGTTGACGATAGGAAGACATTTCTATAGAAAAGTTGACGATTGGCAAACATTTCTATAGAAAAGTTGACGATAGGAAGACATTTCTATAGAAAAGTTGACGATAGGAAGACATTTCTATAGAAAAGTTGACGATAGGAAGACATTTTAATAGAAAATTTTTTGGTTAATTGGGTTATATTATTTGTTTAATTTTCTATTTCATTATAAAATTTTACTGCAAATACTTTATACGTCTTTGATTACATTTGTCTCTTTATCTTTAAACTGCGAAACTATAGAACGGAAGTATTTGCTAAGAATTATTTACAAAAAGATTTTAACTGCAAAATCTTAAATAAATAAGAGTAGACTCTATGATTGTTTGCGAAATATTCATTTGATTAGACAAAATTTAAACATTGTTACAAAAACAATTAAATTTTAATTAAATAAATATTTGTTGAAAAAAAAATTGTTGTCGTGAACAAAAAAAATAATGAAAACTTTAATAGGAAATTACAAATTGTATCTGACAAATTTGTTTACTGGTCAAATTTACTAATGGTCCATCGAACCGGATTATGGTTGCATCAGTAAACAACAAGACTGACCCACTTTTTACTATATATTAGTAAAAGTTAAACTTGTCACTTTTAATCTTACCTAACTAATGAGGCTTTGAAACCTGAAAATAAATCCCTGAATCGCGTGAGCCCCCCATTTATTAATTTCAGACACATTTCTAATTTTGTTGAACATTTTTATAATGAATGAATTTCAATTCACGCTCAAACTACGGCTTCATTATTTATGTAAATTTTTTTATTTTTGAAAATGATTGTTAATGTTTACACTTAAATTTGTTTAAAGATTTCCAATTTCCTTTAACAGAAAACGAGAAAAACTTAACAACATTTCAACAGCTATTAATCTGTTACAAAACATTATGAACAACTAACAGCCAGTCCACATTTCGAAAGTGAAGTCTTATCAATAGAGTGCACAGTGGGACAAACGTGTCTTCCTAACGTCAAGTTTTCTATGGAACTGTCTTCCTAACGTCAACTTTTCTATAAAAATATCTTCCTAACGTCAACTTTTGTACAGAAATATTGTCCTATCGTCAACTTTTCTACAGAAATGTTGTTCTATCGTCAACTTTTCTATAGAAATGTTGTTCTATAGTCAACTTTTCTATAGAAATGTTTTCCTATCGTCAACTTTTCTATAGAAATGTTGTCCTATCGTCAACTTTTCTATAAAAATGTTGTCCTATCGTCAGCTTTTCTATAGAAATGTTGTCCTATCGTCAACTTTTCTATAGAAATGTTGTCCTATCGTCAACTTTTCTATAGAAATGTTGTCCTTTCGTCAACTTTTCTATAGAAATGTTGTCCTATCGTCAACTTTTCTATAGAAATGTTGTCCTATCGTCAACTTTTCTATAGAAATGTTGTCCTATCGTCAACTTTTCTATAGAAATGTTGTCCTATCGTCAACTTTTCTATAGAAATTTTGTCCTATCGTCAACTTTTCTATAGAAATGTTGTCCTATCGTCAACTTTTCTATAAATATGTTGTCCTATCGTCAACTTTTCTATAGAAATGTTGTCCTATTGTCAACTTTTCTATAGAAATGTTGTCCTATCGTCAACTTTTCTATAGAAATTTTGTCCTATTGTCAACTTTTCTATAGAAACGCTGCCCTATCGTCAACTTTTCTATAGAAACGCTGCCCTATCGTCAACTATTCTATAGAAATGTTGTCCTATCGTCAACTTTTCTATAGAAATGTCGTTCTATCGTCAACTTTTCTACAGAAATGTTGTCCTTTCGTCAACTTTTCTATAGAAATGTTGTCCTATCGTCAACTTTTCTATAGAAATGTTGTCCTATCGTCAACTTTTCTATAGAAATGTTGTCCTATCGTCAACTTTTCTATAGAAATGTTGTCCTATCGTCAACTTTTCTATAGAAATTTTGTCCTATCGTCAACTTTTCTATAGAAACTCTGCCCTATCGTCAACTTTTCTATAGAAACGCTGCCATATCGTCAACTTTTCTATAGAAATGTTGTCCTATCGTCAACTTTTCTATAGAAATGTTGTCCTATCGTCAACTTTTCTATAGAAATGTTATCCTATCGTCAACTTTTCTATAGAAATGTTATCCTATCGTCAACTTTTCTATAGAAATGTTATCCTATCGTCAACTTTTCTATAGAAATGTAGTCCTATCGTAAACTTTTCTATAGAAATGTTGTCCTATCGTCAACTTTTCTATAGAAATGTCTTTCTATGGCCAACTTGTCTATAGAAATGTCTCCTTATCGTCAAACATTATATAGAAATGTCTTCCTATCGTCAACTTTTCTATAGAAATGTTTGCCTATCGTCATCTTTTCTATAGAAATGTTTTCCTATCGTCAACTTTGCTATAGAAATGTTGTCCTATCCTCAACTTTTCTATAGAAATGTTGTCCTATCATTAACTTTTCTATAGAAATGCCTTTCTTTCGTCAACTTTTTTATAGAAATGTAATATTTTTGTCTGCATCGTTTACTTTTTTGTGCCACTGTTCTCTATGGGATAAGTCTATATAAAATAAATCAAATCAAAATGAAATAAAAAATCTGAAGAAGATAAAATGCATTTCATTAAGAATTCCACATTGTGCGGTCTGGACTTGAACTGAAATCACGCATTCATTCAAAAATGCAGTTGTAAAATACTTTAACTACACTTGGATGGATGGACGGATGAACGGATGGACAGATACATTTTAACTCATAGATACAATTTTAAACATTTTCATATGATGGTCGTGGTGTTAGTTTACTCTCATCTCTGTGTTAAATTAAGTATTTATTTTGTTGCATTTACGAGATACTTTTTGTTGATTTTTATTGGGTTATGTGAATATTTCATGGGTTTTTGGGCGTTTAGGTCAGTGGCAAATGCAATGAAAAAATTTATCATTGGGTCATATTTCGATAATTTTTGGCGCCATCAACTCATGAAACGGGGCGATGCTGCGTCATAAAATTAAATACCATCACTCGATCATGTTCAACTCAGATGGATTTTGACAGGTACAACGCACTACTATTTCAGATACTGAAATCTGCTGAATGCAACAAAATGCTGGGACTGACGAACGAACAGTCAGTCAGACACATAAATTCCTCAAACAAACTGGTCAGATCTTCATCATTTGAGGCAACAAGATCAGCAACATCATCATGTTAAGAAAATAAATTATATTGGGTTATAAAAATATCCCAAAGAAACGTAGCTTAACTCAAGTTAATTGTATGTTTTTGTTAAGTTAAATGTGGCCTATAAAATGAATTTAATTGTAATAGCACTTTTTTATATTCATTCCCTTAAGATATTTAACAACTACTTACACTTCAGGCTTGTCTCTTTTAGGTTTTGACGGATTTATTAATTTAAGGTTTTATGGAGACATAAGTTACAAAGTAAAGAAAGACAATTCCATAGAAAAGTTGACGAAAGGAAAACATTTCTATAGAAAATTTGACGTTAGGAAAACATTTCTACAGAAAAGTTGACGTTATGAAAACATTTCTACAGAAAAGTTGACGTCAGGAAAACATTTCTATAGAAAAGTTGACGTTAGGAAAACATTTCTATAGAAAAGTTGACGTTAGGAAAACATTTCTATAGAAAAGTTGACGTTAGGAAAACATTTCTATAGAAAAGTTGACGTTAGGAAAACATTCCTATAGAAAACTTGACGTTAGGAAAACATTTCTATAGAAAAGTTGACGTTAGGAAAACACTTCTATAGAAAATTTGACGTTAGGAAAACATTTCTGTAAAAAGTTGACGATAGGAAGACATTTCTAGAGAAAAGTTGACGATAGAAAGACACTTCTAGCGAAAAGACGGCGAGAGGAAGACACTTCTAGAAAAAAGATGACGAAAGGAGGACATTTCTAAAGAAAAGTTGACGATAAGAAGTCATTTCTAGAGATAAGTTGATCATAGGAAGACATTTCTATAGAAAAGCTGACGATAGGAAGATATTTCTATAGAAATGTTGACGATAGGAAGACATTTCGAAAGAAAAGTTAACGATCGGAAGACATTTCTATTGAAAAGTTGACGATAGGAAGACATTTTTATAGAAAAGTTAATGAGAGGAAAACATTTATATAGAAAAGTTATACAATTTATTAACATTTCCATGGAAAAGTTGATACTAGAAAGATAGTTTTATAGAAAAGTTGATAATAGGAAGACATTTCTATAGGAAAGTTGACGATAGGACAACATTTCTATAGAAAAGTTGACGATAGGAGAGCATTTCTATAGAAAAGTTGACGATAGAACAACATTTCTATAGAAAAGTTGACTATAGGACAACATTTCTATAGAAAAGTTGACAATAGGAAGACATTTCTATAGAAAAGTTGACGTTAGGAACACTTTTCTATAGAAAAGTTGACGTTAGGAACACTTTTCTATAGAAAAGTTGACGTTAGGAACACTTTTATAGAAAATTTGACGTTAGGAAAACATTTCTGTAAAAAGTTGACGATAGGAAGACATTTCTAGAGAAAAGTTGACGATAGAAAGACACTTCTAGCGAAAAGACGGCGAGAGGAAGACACTTCTAGAGAAAAGATGACGAAAGGAGGACATTTCTAAAGAAAAGTTGACGATAAGAAGTCATTTCTAGAGAAAAGTTGATCATAGGAAGACATTTCTATAGAAAAGCTGACGATAGGAAGATATTTCTATAGAAATGTTGACGATAGGAAGACATTTCGAAAAAAAAGTTAACGATCGGAAGACATTTCTATTGAAAAGTTGACGATAGGAAGACATTTTTATAGAAAAGTTAATGAGAGGAAAACATTTATATAGAAAAGTTATACAATTTATTAACATTTCCATGGAAAAGTTGATACTAGAAAGATAGTTTTATAGAAAAGTTGATAATAGGAAGACATTTCTATAGGAAAGTTGACGATAGGACAACATTTCTATAGAAAAGTTGACGATAGGAGAGCATTTCTATAGAAAAATTGACGATAGAACAACATTTCTATAGAAAAGTTGACTATAGGACAACATTTCTATAGAAAAGTTGACAATAGGAAGACATTTCTATAGAAAAGTTGACGTTAGGAAAACTTTTCTATAGAAAAGTTGACGTTGGGAACACTTTTCTATAGAAAAGTTGACGTTAGGAACACTTTTCTATAGAAAAGTTGACGTTAGGAACACTTTTCTATAGAAAAGTTGACGTTAGGAACACTTTTCTATAGAAAAGTTGACGTTAGGAACACTTTTCTATAGAAAAGTTGACGTTAGGAACACTTTTCTATAGAAAAGTTGACGTTAGGAACACTTTTCTATAGAAAAGTTGACGTTAGGAACACTTTTCTATAGAAAAGTTGACGTTAGGAACACTTTTCTATAGAAAAGTTGACGTTAGGAACACTTTTCTATAGAAAAGTTGACGTTAGGAACACTTTTCTATAGAAAAGTTGACGTTAGGAACACTTTTCTATAGAAAAGTTGACGTTAGGAACACTTTTCTATAGAAAAGTTGACGTTAGGAACACTTTTCTATAGAAAAGTTGACGTTAGGAACACTTTTCTATAGAAAAGTTGACGTTAGGAACACTTTTCTATAGAAAAGTTGACGTTAGGAACACTTTTCTATAGAAAAGTTGACGTTAGGAACACTTTTCTATAGAAAAGTTGACGTTAGGAACACTTTTCTATAGAAAAGTTGACGTTAGGAACGCTTTTCTATAGAAAAGTTGACGTTAGGAACACTTTTCTATAGAAAAGTTGACGTTAGGAACACTTTTCTATAGAAAAGTTGACGTTAGGAACACTTTTCTATAGAAAAGTTGACGTTAGGAACACTTTTCTATAGAAAAGTTGACGTTAGGAACACTTTTCTATAGAAAAGTTGACGTTAGGAACACTTTTCTATAGAAAGGTTGACGATAGGAACACTTTTCTATAGAAAAGTTGACGTTAGGAACACTTTTCTATAGAAAAGTTGACATTAGGTACACTTTTCTATAGAAAAGTTGACCAAAGTACGAATTTTCTAAAGAAAAATTGACGTTAGGAAGTGTTTTCTGTAGAAAGCTTGACGTTAGGATGTCTTTTCTATAGTTTCTTCCTAATAGACAAGTTGAGGTTAGGATGATTTTCAATAAAAAGATTGCCGTTATAATGACTTTTTTATAGAAAGGTTGAGGTTAAGATGAATTGAAATTGAAAATGTTTCGGGTTAGGAAAAATTGACTATGGGAAGACATTTTAAAATTTAACGTTTATATTTACTTTGAATTTATTTAAATAAGTGGCATTTTCACACTTTTTCTTGAACTCATATGACTGTGAATTAATTATACAATAATTGAATTGTGTCGGGGGAGATACCTATTTATAAGCTATTTACTCCGATTTTTTCTACGATACGGTTCATTAACATTTGGCAAACATAGGAATACAAAATTCTCAATTTAAAAATATACAATGACAAGATATTGACACATTCAATTTTAAAGTTTACAAATAAACAGACTGACAGTCAGATTATTCTTACGGCTCGTTAAAAAAAAATATGACCATCATTATAATGACAAAAAGGTAAATAAATTTTAAGAAAATGATTCGAAATTGAGGTATCTTTAAGTATATTAGGGGTATAGCAAAATTTATGATATGAAAATTTGTTGAAATAATCAAAATATAAACATAATTTTTAAATAAGATTAAAAAAAGCGAAGATGATTTGAATTTTCGAAAATATCTGTAACAAGTTATTACCCTAATATTCCATTTCTTATGTCAATATCTTTGTATGCAAATTAGTTTTCAAGTTGAATTTTGAATTCTGAAACTGAATACGAATTTGGTAGTCGCAGACGCAGTTACTTTACACTTAAAAGTTTATAATGATTAAAAATGTAAATGCATTTTCACACTTTGGTATGAATTTAACGTTTTTTTTTTCTTTCTCTAGAAATACTTATTGGAACAATAATACAAATATATAGTATCGGATCGTGTAAATATCAGATGATGACTGACTGGTTTTGACTTTAATTTACGAGTGCGTGTTTTTTTGTGTAAAAATTATTTGTTTTTTTTTAAATAATGAATATTTAATGAAGTCTCAACCCTCGTTTTTTTAATAAAACACTTAAGAAAAAGAGTTTTGAATGCAATATGATATTTTTTGTAAGTTTTAATAACATCTGAGGGCCATAAAGCATTCGATTCGATATTCGAAAAAAGAAGAATTAATAATTTATTAATTGGTTAAAACATAAAAATCAAATGTTTTATGGCATTTAAATTAATTTAAATGGTAAAAGGGAAACTTTAACATTTATGATAAGAAAAATTTTGTAATAAAATTTGTAAGAGTATTTTTGAAGACAATATTATATGAACTATAATTTTTAGTTTTTATAGATTTATTAAATATACGAAACTGTTATACTATGCAATATGTATGTCAATTATAATAAAAAAAAACAAGTAAGAAAGTGCTATAGTCGGTCAAGCCCGACCATACGATACCCTTCACCACTAATGTCAAAGGTGTTCTTTTTCCTGGATAAAGACAAATATTTGCTAAATTTTAAAATCATACAAACATATTCTCAAAACTTATACATTTAGGCTGTTTCCGTCATTTGGACTTATATGAGAGCTAGGGTCAAATGTGGACCGATTATCCTGATATTTGGTAAATTCGTTACAGTTATTACAAAAATTATGTATGCAAAAAATAAACTTAAAATTCTCATTGTCTTCGGATTTATCAGCGTTTTAGTGAATTTTGTCTCATTTAACCCCTTGACGTATCAATTAGCACAACGAAGTTCGCTTCCAACTATTCGCACACAACTTACACTAAACAAACCAGCTTAAGAACAGTCGCAAAACGAGTCAGACTCGTGAAAATCATGTTAGGCACAGAAATTGTACCACGAGTCAGACTCGTGAAAATACGTTAAGGGGTTAATGCGTTTTGAGAAAAGAGTTTGTATGGGAGCTATGGTCAAATGTGGACCGATTTCAATGAAATTTATTACAGTAATTTAAGTTTACATAAGCAGTATTTGTACAAAATTTCATGAAAAAATATTGATTTTTGTGGCCAATATATCAATTCCGGGAGTGGGACCTATGGGAGGTACCATAAATAATGGACCGATTTTGACGAATTTTAATAGCCAAGGTCCCATTATCAAAAAAATTATCTGTGCCAAATTTCATCAAATTATCTTTAGAATTGCAACCTGTAGTTTGATTACAAGGTTTACATGGGGGTCCAGCCAGCCAGACGGACGGACTGACATCGCTAAATCGACTCAGAAAGTGATTCTAAGGCTATTGGTATACTAAAAGGTGGGTCTAAGACAAATATTTGTATGCGTTATATACATCAGCACAAACTTATGGTGAAGGGTATAGTCATTAGAGACAAAACTAAATGTTATACAAATTAAAAAAATATTTATACAAAATTATAAATGTTATACCAATAGAAATATTTTTTTATATAAAATTTCAACTGTTATACAACCAGGAACGTTTTTAGATTAAAATATTCTATTGAAGCTTTTAAATGTTATACAAGCACTAAAAATGTTCCAAAGAAAATATGAACTATAAAAAATTGCAAATGCTATATAAATACAAATTTTTTTTATAGAAAATTTTAACTGTTATATTAGCAAATATTTTATAGAAAATACTATAAAACAAATGTAGCTGTTATACAAATAAAAATGTTTGTATAGAAAATTGTAACTGTTATACTAGCGTGAACATTTTTATACAATAATTTCAAATACTCTATCAATAATTTAAACTGTTATACTACCACTAAAAATGTTCTATAGAAAAAACTATTTGATATATAAGTATATAAACGACATAGAAAATTGTAACTGTACAAAAAAATGTTCTGAAGAAATTTTCGTAATTGCTATACAAGAAATAAAAACAGTTTATGTATAATAATTATAACAGTTATAAAAATATTGAAAATTATACATGAAAAATCTATCTGTTATACGAATATTAAAAAATTTAAATACATAGATATTCCTAACTTAGAACTTGTATTATAAAAGTTAAAATTGTTATAACAGTTAGAGTTTCCTATAGTAAATAATAGAAAGCAAATATCAAAATTTCCTTAAATGAAAATTAACATTTTAGACAAAACTATAGATAATTAAAACTGTTATAAAAGCTGTAAAAAGTAAATTTATATAAAATTCTAACTGTTATACAAGCAGATAACTACTAAAAGGATAGCTAAAATTGCCAAGTAGGTGTTGTATTTAACTGTTATAACAAAACTCAACTTTTAAAACTGCTCTAAAGAAAATTCAAACTGTTATAAAAACAGATAACTACTACATATAAGGATAGTATTTCCAATAAGGCATTGCAACTGTTATAATAATAAAGATTAACTTTTTAAACTGTTCTTAAGAAAATTCAAACTTTTATGAAAACCGACAAAAAAGTAATTTTCTGTGAAATGATAACTGTTATACAAACATATAACTCTTATAAGGATAGTTAAAAGTGCCAATAAGGTTTGTAACTGTTATAATAACAAAAATTAATTTTTGAAACTGTTCTAAAGAAAATTAAAACTGTTATAAAAACTGGTAAATGTAATTTTTTATAAAATTCCAATAAGATATTGTATTGTAACTGTTATAATAATAGAATTTAAAAATTTTAATAAATAAAAATTTTCTTTTAAAACTGATTTAAGAAAATTAAAACTGTTAATAGACATTTTCTATAAAATTCTAACTGTTATACAAATAGACAACTACTATAAGAATAGTTTAAATTGTCAATAAGCTATTGTAACTGTTATAATGATTAAAATAAACTTTTATAACTATTCTAAAGAAAATGCAAACTGTTATAAAAACTGTAAAAAGTAATTTTCTATAAAATTCTTACTGTTATACAAACAAATAACTACTATAAGAATAGTTAAAATTGTAAATAAGATATTGTAACTGTTGTATTGATTAAAATAAACTTTTATAACTATTCTAAAGAAAATTCAAACTGTTATAAAAACTGTAAAAAGTAATTTTCTATAAAATTCTAACTGTTATACAAACAGATAACTGCTATAAGGATTGTTAAAATTCCCAATAAGGTATTGTAACTGTTATAATAACAAAAATTAACTTTTAAAACTGTTCTAATGAAAATTCAAACTGTTATAAAAACTGACAAAAGTAATTTTCTATAAAATTCTAACTGTTATACAAACAGATAACTACTAAAAGGATAATTAAAATTATCAATTAGGTGTTGTAACTGTTATAATAACAAAAATTTACTTTTAAAACTGTTCTAATGAAAATTCAAACTGTTATAAAAACTGACAAAAGTAATTTTCTATAAAATTCTAACTGTTATACAAACAGATAACTACTAAAAGGATAGTTAAAATTACCAATTAGGTGTTGTAACTGTTATAATAACTAAAATTAACTTTTAAAACTGTTCTAATGAAAATTCAAACTGTTATAAATACTGACAAAAGTAATTTTCTATAAAATTCTAACTGTTATACAAACAGATAACTACTAAAAGGATAGTTAAAATTACCAATTAGGTGTTGTAACTGTTATAATAACTAAAATTAACTTTTAAAACTGTTCTAATGAAAATTCAAACTGTTATAAATACTGACAAAAGTAATTTTCTATAAAATTCTAACTGTTATACAAACAGATAACTACTAAAAGGATAGTTAAAATTACCAATTAGGTGTTGTAACTGTTATAATAACTAAAATTAACTTTTAAAACTGTTCTAATAAAAAATCAATCTGTTATAAAAACTTTAAAAAGTAATTTTCTATGAAATTTTAACTGTTATACAAACAGATAACTACTAAAAGGATAGTTAAAATTGCCAATAAGATATTGTAACTGTTATAATAACAAAAATTAACTTTTAAAACTGTTCTAATGAAAATTCAAACTGTTATGAAAACTGACAATAGTAATTTTCTATAAAATTCTAACTGTTATACAAACAGATAATTGCTATAAGGATTGTTAAAATTACTAATTAGGTGTTGTAACTGTTATAATAACTAAAATTAACCAATAAATATTTTTAAAAATAGTTTTTCTATAAAATTCTGACTGTTATATAAATACATAACTACCGTAGGTATAGTTAAAATTGCCAATAAGTTATTGCAACTGTTATAATAATAGAAAAACCATTTCAAAGTTTTCTAAAATGAAAATTAACTTTTAAAACTGTTCTTATGAAAATTCAAACTGTTATAAAAACTGTAAAAAGTAATTTTCTATAAAGTTCTAACTGTTATACAAACAGATAACTACTATAAGGATAGTTAAAATTGCCAATAATTTATTGTAACCGTTATAATAAAAAAAGTTAACTTTTAAATATTCAAACTTTTATAAAAACTGGTAAAAGTCGTTTTTCTATAAAATTCTGACTGCTATACAAACAGATAACCACTGTATACTGTTAAAAAAAAACTGTAAAAACCATAAAATTTTTACTGTTATAATAAGGTATTGTAACTGCTATAATAGGAAAAACATTTCAAAATTTTCTAAAATAAAAATTAACTTTTTAAACTGTTCTAAAGAAAATTAAAACTGTTATAAAATCGGTTAAAGTCAATATTCTAAAAATTTTAACTGTTATACAAACAGATAACTGCTGTAAGGATTGTTAATATTATCAAAAACAACTGTTATACAAACTTAATATAATTTAACATAGGTAATTTTAACAGGTTTCTAAGGTTTTCTACAGAAAATGTTAATACTTTTTTTTTTATAAATTTTTCATACAAATCTAAAAGTCAGGAATTATGGGGTTTTCCGACGGAAAATGGGAAATTTTATGCAGTGATTTTTATTTGTATAAGCAGTATTTCTCTTGAATTTCATAAAAATTAAATTTGTGTCTAAAATTTCAATTCCGGAAAATAAGACCTATGGGAGTTACCCGAAATATTAAACCAAATTTGATCTATTTCAAGATTAAAGGTCTTGTTGCCAAATAAAAAATGTCTGGCCCAAATTTGACAAAGATAACAGCAAATTTCTGGCTTTTTAGAATGTAAAACTCTAATTCGGCAAGAAAATTGTTTGGGAGTCATCCTCAAATTTTGAACAATTTTGTTTTTCTGTTAAACAGAAAAAATCGAGTTAGGCCTTTTTTTTATATTAAGCCATCGATATGTACCTCGAAAATCACAAAAACTCTAGTTAATCTGAAGATAATTTGAATTTTAGGCTTATTCTGCATTTTTTAAAATTTCGATTTTCATAAGACTCTTCATAATCACACGCAGCCGGAGATGACGAAAATATTTTTTAATATCTAGAAATTTATGATGTGATAAGAAAATTAAGCACTTGTAACTATGTTAGCAATTGATTATTTGGCCTTAGCTGTAAAGGGTATCAAATAGTCGGGCAAGACCGATTATTCCTATTTCTTGCTTGTTTTGGCGTTTCTTAGTAGACCTATATCCGGAAATTTGTTTAATACTCGTAAATTTCTAGGATATATCAACAGATAAGACTTGTGGTAATTGTATATCAAAATTTTAAGGGGATTGGTCCATATTTGACCATATCTTCTATACAAGATAAACTATAGAAATCAGTCAAATTTCGTAATTATTAGTTATTTGTAATTCAAGAGTGCAGGGCATTTAATGAACGGCCTTAACTGACTACCTATAAAGTAAGTAGATTTCACAAAATTCAAAAAATCATTTCAAAATTGTATAAATTCTTAACGATAACATATAATTTCAATCATTAGCATTTACAAATTGCAATTAATATCATGAAATAATAACTAGACGCGATCGCTATCCGACAAAGAAATACCAAAATGTACGACCAAACATTTGTCGGATTAAAGTTTTTTTTTTCAAATTTCAAAAAATATCAAATATGGCAGCCAAACGCTTAAATTGAACACCTTTTGCCAAAACCATTGAAATACATATTCAAAAAAAAAAAAAACTACAGCTGCCAATTAAATACAAAAAGAAGGAAAAAAACTACCACGATCGTGAAACAAGCAACAACCACCAAAATGTAATTTTATAGCGTCAAACAATTTGTATCAGACTCTACCAGACAATAAGTAAAATTTTGAAATTTAACAGCAAAATAGAGGATTTTTAAACACTCTCTTGGATTAATTACCACATTTTTTTTACTGAACGGTCCATTGAACGTCCGAATGACTGACTAAACGAATGGCTATAAATGTTTATGATTCCACCTGCCAAACATGACGAAGTTAATAAAAACAAATAAGAAAGTGCTATAGTCGGTCAAGCCCGACCGTGCGATACCCTTCACCACTAAGGTCAAAGGTGTTTTTTTTTTCGTGTATAAATTTCGTGCTTAATTTTGCCACCATACAAACATTTTCTCAAAACTTTTATAGGTATTTAAGCTGTTTCCATCATTTGGACTTATATGAGAGGTAGGGTCAAATGTGGACCGATTATCTCGAAATTTGGCAAATTGATTACAGTTGTTACAAAAATTATGTGTGCAAAAAATAAACTTAAAACTCTCATCTTTAGATGTACGAGCGTTTTAGTGATTATACCCTTCACCACCACTTCATGGAAAGGGTATTATAAGTTTGTGCTGATGTATGTAACGCATAGAAATATTTGTCTTAGACCCACCTTTTAGTATACCAATAGGCTTAGAATCACTTTCTGAGTCGATTTAGCGATGTCCGTCCGTCCGTCTGGCTGGCTGGCAGGACCCCCATGTAAACCTTGTTATCAAACTACAGTTCGGAATTCTTAAGATAATTTGATGAAATTTGGCACAGATCATTTCTTTGATAATGGGACCATGGCTACTGAAATTGGTCAAAATCGGTCCATTATTTATGTTACCTCCCATAGGTCCCACTTCCCGGAATTGATATATTGGCCACAAATATCAATATTTTTTCATGAAATACTGCTTATGTAAACTAAAATCACCGTACCAAATTTCGTTGAAATCGGTCCACATTTGACTATAGCTCCCATACAAACTCCTCTTTAAAGACGCACTAAATGAGACAAAAATCACTAAAAAGCTCGTAAATAAAGATAATGGGAATTTTAAGTTTATTTTTTACATACATAATTTTTGTAAACCGCCGTGGTATAGCAGGTTAGTCATCCGCCTAGCATACCAGAGGCCCAAGTTCGATCCCTGGCCAGACTCACTTGAAAAAATAAATTTTCAAAAAGCGACGGTTCACCTCATAACTCAGCTAGCCACTGGTTATTGAGTATTAGGCTATGTAAAACCTCTCTAACTAATGCATTTGCCGTTCGGAGCCGGCGTTAAAACGTAGGTCCCTTTCAATGAGTCTCAAAATAGAATCGGCAGCTCATTGTCTGAGAGAAGTACCCCTTGTTCCAATTGGAATGTTGTCGGGGAATTATATATATATATATATATAATTTTTGTAACAACTGTAATCAATTTTCCAAATTTCGAGATAATCGGTCCACATTTGACCCTAGCTCTCATATAAGTCCAAATATCGGAAGCAGCTTAAATACCTATAAAAGTTTTGAGAAAATGTTTGTATGATGGCAAAATTTAGCAAATATTTGTCTTTATACAGAAAAAATAACACTTTTGACCTCAGTGGTGAAGGGTATCGTATGGTCGCGCTTGACCGATTATAACACTTTCGTACTTGTTTTTGTCTCATTTAGTGCGTTTTTAAAGAAGAGTTTGTATGGGAGCTATGGTCAAATGTGGACCGATTTCAACGAAATTTGGTACAGTGATTTAAGTTTACATAAGCAGTATTTAATTTAAATTTTATGAAAAAATATTGATATTTGTGGCCAATATATCAATTCCGGGAAGTGGGACCTATGGGAGGTACCATAAATAATGAACTGATTTTGACGAATTTCAATAGCCAAGGTCCCATTATCAAAAAAATGATCTGTGTCAAATTTCATCAAATTATCTTAAGAATTGCGACCTGTAGTTTGATTACAAGGTTTACATGGGGGTCCAGCCAGCCGTCCAGCCAGACGGACGGACGGACATCGCTAAATCGACTCAGAAAGTGTTTCTAAGCCTATGGGTATACTAAAAGGTGGGTCTAAGACAAATATTACTATGCGTTACATACATCAGCACAAACTTATAATACCCTTTCCACCGATGGTGGTGAAGGGTATAAATATAAAATAATATTAAATATCGAGAAAAGATACTAAAAAGAATTCCTAAATATAGAAAAACTCTAAATATGAAAATGTTTTAACTCTTAGGAGTATCAAAAAATAAAGTAAAACGCCATTAATTCGTTGTTAGCAGCAAAAACCAACAGCATATGGTAACGTTGAGGCACCTTAAACATCATAAACGATCGTTATAATCATCAAAATGATCATTGTTATTTCGATCACCTACCACTTTACAATTATCATGAGAGTTTCTTAAAAATACCCATTACTTTGTATTTTTATTACAAGAAAATTTCAAAAAAAAAAAAATTCAAAAACATGATATTTGAAAAATAAGTACAGATCTGCAGAGCCCAGACCACCATCATTGAAAATGATAATTTCGAAATAAAGGCAGAAAAAAAAAAAACATTACAGACAATTTAAAAATAAAGATTAACAAACGGCAAAACAAGCCAAAAAAGGAGCTCAAGAAATATGAACCAAAAAGGGTTTCCTTTCATTTCTTGTACTAGCAACTAGAGTTTTTGTTTTTTTTTTTTTTTTGTTTTTCTCCTTTATAGTATAAAGTTTATACAATTTCCAAATCTCTTGAATATTTTGTCTTACAACAAGAAACCAGATTCCAAAAACAATAATAATAATAACAACAAAAAAGATACACAACTAACGCCATTGAGAGCGTTAAAATTTATCAAAAAAAAAAAAAGTAACAAAAACAATATCAGAAGGAGGAGCTAAGAAAAAACAGAAGCGTGTTGAAAGTCAACAGCCGCAAGCGTTAAGATCAGCACTTCACAATGAGTGTCATTTTCAAAATGGAGATTTTTTGAATAAGAAACAATTAACAAAAATTAAAAAACACACACAATCTCATATAAGAAATGGGAGTGAGAATGAGACTTTTGTGAAGTACTTAAAATGTTTGAAGTTATTGAGAGAATTTTGAAAAGCAATTGAGTGAAAATTGAGGGATTTTTTAAGTAGTACTAAATTTTTAGAGAATAGTACTTTTTTCTTTGAAATTGAAGAAAATGTTTTCTTCTGATCGGTGTTATTTATTAAAATATATTTTTGATAAAAACTATTTTTTTTATTTTTTTGTATTTGACCAACACTCAGGGGAGTGTATGATATAGTCGCGTCAAATATGGACCAACAATTAAACAAACAATTAGACAAACAACTAAAGTTTTCCTTAAGTCTTAGAGACATATATACATATATTATGTGCTATGTTTTATTCAAGATTTCGAGATTTATATCATTTCCGGCTAAGGGCCTGATATGGGAGCTAGGGTCAATTGTGGACCGATTGTTACCAAATTTTGGTTATTGGTTGATATTTATAAAATATTTTTTGATTTTTTTTTTTTGTTTAAGTAATCAACTGCATTTATCTTTAGAGTTATTAACGTTTTTGTGCTTTTCTATGTATATAAACGTCTTTTGAGAATGTGTCTTGTATGGGAGGTGTGGTCAAATATGAGCCGATTTTTACAAAATTTGGAACACTGATTAAGGTTATGATAAGCAATATTTGTGCTGAATATTATTAAAATACAACTAAATTTGTGGCTGTAAAAAACAAAAACTCTATATTGGGAGAGCATCCTTATGGGAGGTAACCGAAATAGTAATCCGATTTCACCCAAAAAGAATAGGGATTGTCCTTGGACCAAAATATAAGCCTGTGCCAAATTTGATCAAATAACAAGCTTACATGGATAACCGGCCAGCCAGCCGGACAGACATCGTTAAAACAACTCAAGGAGTGATTCTAAGTCGGTTGGTGTACTAAAAGGTGGGACTCAGACCAATATTTCTATGCGTTACAAACATCAGCACAAACCCAATATACCCTTTCCACCTATGGTAGTAAAGGGTATAAAGATTGTAGTGAGGAGGATAGAACAAATAGTTTTTATGGATATTCGAACCTTTGGATATCGTAATAGGAAGGGAAGACTGACGCTGGATGTTTAGTCCACATTCGGGCTGTGCGGCAAAAAACGAGTTTTCTCTATAATGTGTCGTGCGATCCACTGGAAAATCGACATCAAAGGGATGATCCCTTATTGAATTTCGTGTGCTACGAAGAAATGTACGGGTTTAGGGAACAAGATCCTTAATTTCGATTGAGCAGATACTATTATAGTAATCATAGAAAAGTGAAACGCAACCTGCATTGCGACGATGCTCCAATGAGCCAATAGAATTGGTTACCCTACTGTCACCGATAAGCAACTTCGCCCTTACTTGTACACGGTCGAGAAAAAACAGAATTTGAAGCATCGGCCCACACTTGAGAGTTGTATTCCATTTTCGGTCGGATATAGGTGAAGTGAAGTTTTTTTTACACCAATTTCGACATTGGAAAAAATTGCACTGAATTTTCATGTCCACAACATCAAGAGTTACTGATTCCTCTATATTTATACCACCCATAATTACAGATGAAGCAACATTGCCCGTAACGCATTTGTGTGTTAACACACAATATTGGTCTTACAAACAGTAAAATCGACCCTGTTAGAGCGACCCTACTTGGAGATTGTAGTAAGGTCGGAATTAAGCATATCATTCATGATTTGCCTCTTGCCATTTAAATTTTTCTATCATCTGCAAAAGAGTAGAAAAGATTGGAAGTTTGACATAGAAGATCATTTAGAAAAATAAGAAAAAGTGTAGGAGAAAGAATGGAGGCTTGTGGTACCCCCGAATAAATCTTGAACTCGTCGAATGATAGTCAAACTATAACAACTCTTATAGTGTGATCTCTCAGAAAGCTCGATATAAACCGAGAGAAATGGTTACCAACACCAAAAGAAAGCAGTTTTAATAGAAGTACTCCATGCCATACTCAATCATATGCCTTGGAAATATCGAGAGCTACATCTTTACTTTCGTCAAAACGGTGAGTAGAATGGCAGCATTTTTCGGGTAGGACGTCACTCGTAGAGTGGTCCTTACAAAAACCCATATTTCCGGTCTTATAGTAAGTTATTTGACTCCAAATATCTGACCAAGTGGTACTTAACCTTTCATTACTTAAAATATAAATGTTGTACTACACATCTACGGCTCCTAAGAGTTAAAAGAACCTGTTAGTGCAAAGGCTATTTGTAGACGTCTCGTTGATGCTGCTTTTCAATCATATCGGCCAGCTAAGAAGCCCCTTTTATCAAAACGCAACCAATTAAAACGACTTCAATTTGCTAAAGTACATAAAGTACATATATGGCAAACAGTCCAGTGGAAAACCGTGCTTTTTAGCGATGGACCAAAATTCAACATTTTCGAGTTAAGAAATATTATTGCGTTATGACGATTAAACATGGGGGACGCCATATCATGGTCTGAGGTTACTTTTCCGCTAAAGTTTTGGGCCCACTCCATCGTGTTTATGGACAAATGGGTATACAAAGATATCCTCGACCATATTATGTTGCCATATGCTGAGTGGGATATACCGTTATGTTGGACGTTTCAGCAGGATAACGATCCCAAACACACAATAAAGCTGGTGAATGATTGCTTTGGGCAACAAAATATTAATGTGATGCAATGGAATCCTTAGTCACCGGATCTTAACATGGAATGACATACCACAGACCACAATCAATCAATCTTATCGAATTCAAGCCAAGAAGATGCAAGGATGTTATCACAAAAAAGAGATTTGGTACAAAATATTAAAATAAAACGGAGATAAACCTCTCATTTGATTCAGTTACAATTGTTTTGTCTCACTGAAATTTTGTTTAAGTTGCAGACAATTTTAATAACAGAATAATTAAAATACATACAATTATTTATTATTATAATAATAGGTAGTTTTTTGATAAAACCGAAAAATGTTGGTGATAATTTCAGTTTAAAAAAATCTTGTGAAGTTCCTATATGTGATAAATATACATAACACGGTGTTACGAATAAGCAACTTTCGTAAATACTTGGAAAGCGATCTAGTGGTGGTTATAGACCCAATTTAAAAGATTGCGAAATACATGCAAAATTTTGAGATATTCGCAAAAACTTGTTTTCGGGTATGTCGTACATCCAACTCTCACATTTGCAGAGCGATTTTAAAATTTTAAACAGTTTTGGACCAAGCTCTTACTAGCTGTATGCATAAAGCTTATATTGTAAGAAATTAGGTAAGTTTTTTTATCAAAAGTTTCGTTTTTTTTTTTTTAATTTTTTTGTCATCTTCAAAATTCAAACCAGTTATTTCAACTTTTTTCTAAAAAACAACTATTTTGTTTTAGACAGTCATTTAAAGCTAGTTCTATCGGGTTATCTATTTTGCGGTTTCAAAAGTGAACGTAAATAAAACACATATACATTTTTTTCATATTTCTTTTTTAGTATTAAATTTGAACGTTGTGTGAAACACTACATCATTTAAATGAACACCACGCGAAATGTTGCAAGCATTGATTCTTCTGAGGTACTTTTCGACGACTTTTTAATACATATTGGGAGGTATTTCAGCCATAACTTGACGAATGTTGGATTTTAAGTGCTAAAGAGTTAAAGGTGCATCTGCATAAACACGGTCTTTCGCGTAGCACCACAAAAAAGTCTAATGCTGTTAAATCGAACAATCTTGGTGGCCAGTTGATATCGCCACGACGAGAAATTACTCCCGAGTTGTGTGGCATGTGGCACCGTCTTGCTGAAACCACATATTCTCCAAGTCGTATTCTTCAATAGTGTGCCGTAAGACAGTCCTAATTCCTAAGAACGACGAGGAATCAAGACATTCGAGTCTTCGGCAACACTTTCACTTACAGCAGCAATATTTTCAGCGGAACGAGCTAAACGATAATGCACAGGCCTTACAATATTCGTAACCGCTCCAGTCTCTTCGAATTTCTTCACAATTTTTGCCAATTGCTTGCGTAGTTGGACAATTATGTAAACCATAATTTCCTCTTAAAGCACGATATGTGGCTGTTGCAGAATCACAATTTTTGTAGTATGTTTTGATAATTTTTATAATAAATTTTATAATATCTGTAAAACGTCTAAGCGGATTAACAAAACTGTGAAGAGCACTTAAAGATAAAATTATTCTCGAATTTAGGTTTTTCTTATTAGCTTAACATAACCAGCTGTTTTGGAGTTATATCTTATATTCTTAAACGAGCAATATTTATATATATATATATATATATATATATATATATATATATATATATATATATATATATATATATATATATATACATATATATATATATATATATAGAATGACTATCTCGAAAACGGCTCTAACGATTTTGATAAAATTTGGACAGTGGGTATCTTTTTTGATGTATAGGTGAAAGAAGAAGGGACTTTTGGAACCTTTGCCTCTAAGAGGGTAAAAGCGGGTAAAAAGGGGAAAAAATCGAAAACGCTATATCTCCTTAAGTAATAGGTATAGAAACAAAATTTAAATTACGTTTTAAACAGCTATGAAAATAAACGGACAGGTGTTTGGTACTTTTTTGAAACTATGTCCGATAAGGGGTGAAAATAGTTTTTTTGGTACCTTTTTAACCCACTCTTATATTTTAAACTAAGGAATATAGAAAGAAACTTTGTACTGCAATAGATGTGAAAGAAATATTGAACACGTATTTGGTACTTTTTTGATTTTGTGGCCAAAATGTGTAAAAAAGGGATAAACTGATAACTTAACATCTACAAAAGTAATATGAATGGGAAAATTATGTTAACTGTTAACAATTGGTACCAATTATGCATATGGAACTTTTTGAAATTAGGGGATAAAAAGGGGGAACAATTAGTAATGTTATAACTTTAAAACAAATGAATGTTTGTCTGTATGTATGTTCTTTATAGAATAGTAAACTGTGAATTTGATCATGTTATGCTCTTTAGCAAAGATGTTGCGACAGGTGGCGCCACTGAAAATTACTCAAAGTCAACTTAATCGTAAGCTGTACATACAATCATGCTATAATCTTTAGCAATGTTGTTTCACATGAGCCGACAAAGGTTTCTTAGTTGGTATGAAGAAATTTCGACAGGTGGCGCCACTGAAATTTACTTAAAGTTAATTTAACCGTAAACTGTACATTTAATCATGCTATAATTTTTAGCAAAGTTATTGCGGATAATCCGACGAAGGTTTATTAATTGGAATGACCAAAGTCCGACAGGTGGCGCCACTTAAAATTACTCAAAATGAATTAAATCGTAAACTGTGCATTTGATCAGACTATAAGTGAATTAAATCATATACTATGCATTTGATCATGTTATGATCATAAGCAAAGTTGTTTCGCATAAGAAGATGAAGGTTTCTTAATTCGTATGAGCGACTTCAGGCGGCGCCACTGAAAACTACTCAAAATGAATTAAATCGTAAACTGTGTATTTAATCAGACTATAATCTTTAGCAAAGTTGTTGCGCATGAGTCGACGGCGGTTTCTGTTGGTATGACCAATTTTCAAAATTATTTAAAATGAGTTAAACTGTAACTGTATAAAATAAAATATATAAAAACTTTAAAATTTGCCTCAAAATGCTTATCATAAAGCCCCGAGCAAGGCTCGGTCAACCAGGTACTTAACATTATTTGCAAAAAAAACAGTTTTTTGTAAAAAACTAACATTCATGTCACAATTCCGAAGTTGACTTCCGATCGAAATGTTTTTGGGATCTATAGATTCCAAAATTTTTTAAATGTTTTAAAACAGTACAAACACGATTTTTTTTAAATTGAAATCACAATTGAACAAATAACCCGAATAATTGAAGCACTTGTTCAAATATTGAATAAACAAAGAAAAACATACCAATTGAGTTCCATTTTGAAAGTATAAAGTGGTTTCATTCCGATTTTTTTTTCATTTTACTTTTTCTATAGAAGCAAACCACTAAATTCATTCTACTTTCGAACGGAATTGAGTTCTGTGACATGGCTGTATATCTCAAAAACTAGAGCCAACTTGGAAAAATCAATTTCATTTTCGGATATAGCAGACCAAAGCCAACAAATTTTAGGATTATTTATTTATTGTCTATAGAACACAGTTCCTTACAGACTAAAATGTGTACATAAATGAATGAAAAAAAAAATAAACTTAGCTTACAAATTAACATTGAAATTAGAAATATATATGTAACTTAAATATCACTAATCCTTAAGTTATAGTATAAAAATATTTTAAAGTTTTCTTTTGAGTTATTAAATTCAAACAAAACATTAGGGGACAACTTATTAAACAATGTTATTGCCCTAACAAGAGGACTATTTAAAGCAAAATCTGTTCGATGAATTTCTAAATAAAATAAATTATTATGGCGAAGGTTTCTACGTGAAATATTAAAGTAAATTTTTGAAAGCAATTCAGGAGAATCTACAATGTTATTAACTAAATCATAAACAAATGACATAGATTGAACTTTACGACGATGTTCAAGTGTTTCAAGACCTAACAGTAAGCTACGATCTTCATAAGATGGCAAAGGTTCTGAAAAGTAAATGCTTTTTAAGGCAAACTTAATAAATCTTTTTTGAATTTTTTCAATACGTTCAATATGAATGTTAGCATAAGGACTGCATATAAAAGACCCATATTCCAACTTTGATCTAACAAAAGATGTGTATAAGACCTTGATAGTACACGGGTCATTAAAATCACGCGTGTTACGTTTGATGAAAGCAAGCATCGCAAATCCCTTAGGTACAATGGACTCAAAGTGAGCAATAAAGTTTAATTTACAATCAAAAATTATTCCTAAATCATTAACTTCATTAACAGTATTTAAATTGTAGACCCCAAGACTAAATGTTATATTTAATGGATGACGAGAGTGAGAGTAGGATATGTGAACACACTTTTGCAAGTTAAATTTAATGTTATTTTTCATGCACCATAAATATAAACGGTCCAAGTCCGATTGAAGTTTAGCAGCATCAGCCAACGAATTTACTTTAAGAAATACTTTTAAATCATCCGCATATAACAAAAATCTAGCAAATTCAAAACATAAGGATATATCATTTATAAAAATATTAAAAAGTAAAGGTCCTAGGACGCTACCTTGGGGTACTCCTGAAATTTGTTTGTAAGGTTTAGACTTATATCCTTCAATTATTACAACACAAGTTCTATTTTGTGCCGCAAAATCTTGTTTGTCTGTGTAATTAATTAATTATTTTATTTAGGTAGACTTTTTAAAGTCGTTGGTTGCTTCATTATAAAAAAGTACCTTTCAAAATACTTAAATTTTAACAAGTACTCATCTCTGAACTCGACTCAAAATCAAGAGTATTAAAAAACCAGCTCTCTTTTTTCTCACCCTTTTACTATTAAGCAAAAATTCAGCCAATCAGGAGCAACCAAAACAAACTTCAAAAACTCAACAAAAAAAGATAAAAATCATAGATTTGTTGTTTTTTGGAAACCAGCTGGTTTAAGAACAACAACACAAAAAAGAAAAGATCTTATAAGAGTCGGAGTAGGCCAGCAGGTAGAACCAGAAAAAAAAAACAATAATTTTAACAATCAAAAGCAACAACAATAATATTAAGCATTTACTAGTCAACCAACCAGTCAAACCAAATCAGCCAACCTAAAAATCGATCGTTTTGTGTTATTGTTGTTGTTTTGTATCGTTTTTTTTTTTTGTTTTGGTATTGAATTGTTGTTATATTGTTCTCATATGTTTGGCTGGTGAGTTGTTGGTGTTGTTGGTGGTTCCCTATGAAGCCAGCAGCAGATGATCATGATCATTCGTAATAACGACGATGATAATGATGATGATGATCATTTATATGTTAAAACGAATAAATTTTTGTCACAACCATAAAAAATGAAAACGTTTTCAGTTGAAAAACAAACTTTGTTAAGCCAGCAACGCCATAAAAACGATTTTTAATTAGAGAATAAAAATTTAAAGCCGTCGGTGAATTCGAATTCATGTTTCGCTTTTGAACGTTATCTCGCTTCACATGGAAATGGGAACGAGAACGTGGTATTAGCTTTGGCAATTATTAATGATCTAATTTAATTAACACCCACTCATTATTGTAAAAAAAAAACAAATTGAAATTTGTTTATAGAAAAAAAAAAAATAATTTAAATCAACAAAAATAGTAACAAATTTAATGAAAATTATGCAAATTTCTTGTTTATCTTAAAAATTTGCATAAATTATTTATACCTACAAAAAAGAAACAAGTCAAGAAAAAACAAATTAAACAAAAAATAACCATTATTTATGACCGTTGGATCTAACGATCGACCGAACGGACCAACTTAACAAATAGTTTTTACTCTTCCAGTGTTTAAACATGTGTTCATTTGAAGATCGTCGTCGTAGATCAGTTGCAAAAGTTTGAATGAATAAATGATTAAAATAGAAAAAAAAGTGAGTGATAAATTTAACACTTCCCGTCTCCCACGTATTAAGTGCTAAAAAAAGAGTTTTATAATAAATAGAAAATAAATTAAAATAATTATTTCGCCTTTTAATATGATCGCGTAATTGACTAAGTTGTTGTGTTTTTTTAAACGCTGACGTTTTTTTATTAAACATTAATTAATTTATTGGAAAATAACTAACACCTGTCATCTGTCATCATCGAATTTTATTAAATTTTGTTTTCAAAATGATTACCATGAACGAGTTGGTGGATTTGCGTATGCAACAGCATATAGCTCATGAGATCTATCGTCAACAGATCATGCAAAGGATACCGGGTAAGATGATATCTACATTGACATCATTTTAATTAACAAGTAAGAAAAGCTATAGTCGACCAAGTCCGACTATATCATACCCTTCACGACTAAGGTCAAAATGGACCAACAATTTTAGAAGTTTTCCTTAAATCTTAGAGACTTACACACATATCGTGAGCCTATATTCAATACCGACTATGAACCAACTAAAATATTTTTAAGAAGAGGCAAAAAGTGCTTTAATAGAAGTCAAATATTTCCTCTACAATGTATTTAAGCCAATAACTGCCCCAATAGGTTTCTATTCTTTGATTTTTATACCCTTCACCACCAATGGTGGAAAGGGTATTATAAGTTTGTGCTGATGTATGTAACGCATAGAAATATTTGTCTTAGACCCACCTTTTAGTATACCAAGAGGCTTAGAATCACTTTCTGATTCGATTTAGCGATGTCAGTCCGTCCGTCCGTCTGGCTGGCTGGACCCCCATGTAAACCATGTAATGAAAGTACAGGTACCAATTCTTAAGGTAATTTGATGAAATTTGGCACAGATCATTCATTCGTCAAAATCTTTCCATTACTTATGGTACCTCCCATAGGTCCCACTTCCCGGAATTGATATATTGTCGGTCAAGCCCGACCATACTATACCCTTCACCAATAAGGTCAAAGGTGTTTTTTTGTATATAAAGACAAATATTTTCTAAATTTTGCCATCATACAAACATTTTATCAAAACTTATATATTTAAGCTGTTTCCGTCATTTGGACTTATATGAGAGCTAGGGTCAAATGTGGACCGATTTTCTCGAAACTTGGCAAATTGATTACAGTTGTTACAAAAATTATGTGTGCAAAAAATAAACTTGAAATTCTCATCTTTAGATGTACGAGCGTTTTAGTGATGACCATAGGCGGAAAGGGTATTATAAGTTTGTGCCGATGTATGTAACGTATAGAAATATTTGTCTTAGACCCACCTTTTAGTATACCAATAGGCTTAGAATCACTGAATTCTGAGTCTATTTAGCGATGTCCGTCCTTTCGTCTGGCTGGCTGAACCCCCATGTAAACCTTGTAATCAAACTACAGGTCGGAATTCTTAAGATAATTTGATGAAATTTGGCACAGATCATTTCTTTGATAATAGGACCATGGCTATTGAAATTGGTCAAAATCTTTTCATTATTAATGGTACCTCCCATAGGTCCCACTTCCCGGAATTGATATATTGACCACAAATATAAATATTTTTTCATGAAATTTAAAACAAATACTGCTTATGTAAACTAAAATCACTGTACCAAATTTCGTTAAAATCGGTCCACATTTGACCATATCTCCCATACAAACTCTTCTTTAAAAACGCATTAAATGAGACAAAAATCACTAGAACGCTATTTTTTAACAACTGTAATCAATTTGCCAAATTTCGAGATAATCAGTCCACATTTGACCCTAGCTTTCATATAAGTCCAAATGACGGAAACAGCTTAAATATATAAGTTTCGAGAAAATGTTTGTATGATGGCAAAATTTAGCAAATATTTGTCTTTATATAGAAAAAAGAACACCTTTGACATTAGTGGTGAAGGGTATCGTATGGTTGGGCTTGAACGACTATAGCACTTTCTTACTTGTTTTTTTTTTTAATTTCCAAATATTTGTCATTTCCGGTTAAGGGCCTGATATGGGAGCTAGGATCAATTGTGGACCGATTGTTACCAAATTTTGTTTATTGGTTTATATTTATAAAATATTTATCTGTGCAAAGTTTTAGTAATCAAATGCATTTATCTTTAGAGTTATAAACGTTTTTGTGCTTTTATGTGTATATAAACGTCTTTTGAAAATGTGTCTTGTATGGGGGGTATGGTCAAATATGGGCCGATTCCTAAATTTATCGCTGTAAAGAACCAAAAGCTCTATGCCGGGAAGGCATCTCTATGGTAGGTACCCAAAATAGAATTCCGATTTCACTCAAAAAATAAATGATCGCCTGTGCCACATTTCATCAAATTATCTTTAAAGTTACGACCTGTACAATGATAACAAGCTTACATGGATAACCGGCCAGCCAGCCGGACGGACATCTTTAAAACAAGTCAGGGAGTGAATCTAAGTCGATTAATATACTAAAAGGTGGGTATCAGACCAATATTTCTATGCGTTACAAATATCAGCACAAACTAATATACCCTTTCCACCTATGGTGGTGAAGGGTATAATAATCAAAATTTCTGTTCATACAGGATCGACCAGTGAATAATCTTTGTTCGATATTACAATTTGTTTGTTTTATTTTTCTTAGATATCTCTAACGATAATTTTATAACCCGTTTTAGTACATCACTTATCAAAATTTTACATCTTTTAATCTGATGATTTTTAACTTACTTAAATGGCCTTTATTTACACCTGTTAAGGTCAAAGTTCGACCATATTTTAGAATTTCATGTGCTTTGATCTTGTGCGCATATTTTCCAATTTCGTTGGTCAAGCTTTGAACATTTTTCCCCTATTTGGACTTTCGATCGAAGTTTTGGATGTCCGCTACTAGCATTAGGAGAAGCCGTTTTTATTATAATTTTAGCTTTTTCATAGTAAGTGGGTTACTAGCCTGACGTCCAAACCCATATGGGAAAACTCGCCGAACATGTTAGCTCACTACATTAACGGGTGTTAACATAGTTCACCGGGTGATACCACAATGAGCTCAGTGTCTACAGTTGAGATGCAGAATAACCAAAATAAGTCTGGGCTTACTAAGTTAAGACCAATCAGAACCGTTGCTTGATATCCAAAATTCCCTAGGTCACCCTAACAGTTTATTACTTTTTAAAAATGTTCGTCATGTTGATCACAAAAATTGGTCCAATTTTATGATATTTGGTACCAATAGAAGAGTACTATTTGTTGTTGTCTTTTCCTTGACTCCCAGTAGAACATAGGGCCTCACATCGTATTTACCAAAGAAGTGTGTGGACTTTAGTTGGAGCGTAGATAACACTCTGTTAAACTTAAAAAAAAAAAAAATCGGGAAACGTCCTGGCGTGGGTTGTAGGCCTTATTGAGTACATGACAAATCGTGCAATAAAATTTCAAAAATACATCCAAGTTTAGGAGTTATACACAAAAACCCGATTTTAATGAGGTTCATCAACTTTTCGACCCGTACCTTAGCCAGTTTGTATCCGATTTTATTTTTTTTCACAGCAAATGTAAGAAAACAGATTGCGCTTTAGAATGGCATATCATTTTTGTTATGTTTGCAAATCAAAAGTATTCTTTTCGTTAAGAATATCTAAAAAGAAAACAAAATTTCTCCACTTTTTTGACTTAAGTAGCTTTTTATGGCTTATTCTTATATGAAAGCTCACAAAAGTTTAGTTTAGCACAACAAGAGAATTTACTTCCTAATAAAACGTGGTTTTAATTTTTTTAAATCAGACGAAAAATCGAAAAGTTATTAAGCTTTTCATGAACCGAATAGGCCATGTATTACATACGAACACGGCGCAGTGGAATGGTGGGTAAATATAATGAAAATAAGCCCATAAAAATTTTGTAGTCGAATCATTCTCGGTGTTTTTGTAGATCTTGACCTAGGTATTTGTTATATAGTATGATTCCACAAATCGGTTAGGAAATGACAATTATATATCGCTTCAATTGATTTTTGAGCCTAAGTGTCCTACTTTGGGGGCCGCTTGTGCCAACACAGTAAAAGAAAAATTTTGATCAAAATTTTACTAAAGAAAATATTTGATCAAAATTTTACTAAAGAAAAATTTTGATCAAAATTTTACTAAAGAAAAATTTTGATCAAAATTTTACTAAAGAAAAATTTTGATCAAAATTTTACTAAAGAAAAATTTTGATCAAAATTTTACTAAAGAAAAATTTTGATCAAAATTTTACTAAAGAAAAATTTTGATCAAAATTTTACTAAAGAAAAATTTTGATCAAAATTTTACTAAAGAAAAATTTTGATCAAAATTTTACTAAAGAAAAATTTTGATCAAAATTTTACTAAAGAAAAATTTTGATCAAAATTTTACTAAAGAAAAATTTTGATCAAAATTTTACTAAAGAAAAATTTTGATCAAAATTTTACTAAAGAAAAATTTTGATCAAAATTTTACTAAAGAAAAATTTTGATCAAAATTTTACTAAAGAAAAATTTTGATCAAAATTTTACTAAAGAAAAATTTTGATCAAAATTTTACTAAAGAAAAATTTTGATCAAAATTTTACTAAAGAAAAATTTTGATCAAAATTTTACTAAAGAAAAATTTTGATCAAAATTTTACTAAAGAAAAATTTTGATCAAAATTTTACTAAAGAAAAATTTTGATCAAAATTTTACTAAAGAAAAATTTTGATCAAAATTTTACTAAAGAAAAATTTTGATCAAAATTTTACTAAAGAAAAATTTTGATCAAAATTTTACTAAAGAAAAATTTTGATCAAAATTTTACTAAAGAAAAATTTTGATCAAAATTTTACTAAAGAAAAATTTTGATCAAAATTTTACTAAAGAAAAATTTTGATCAAATTTTTACTAAAGAAAAATTTTGATCAAATTTTTACTAAAGAAAAATTTTGATCAAAATTATACTAAAGAAAAATTTTGATCAAAATTTTACTAAAGAAAAATTTTGATCAAAATTTTACTAAAGAAAAATTTTGATCAAAATTTTACTAAAGAAAAATTTTGATCAAAATTTTACTAAAGAAAAATTTTGATCAAAATTTTACTAAAGAAAAATTTTGATCAAAATTTTACTAAAGAAAAATTTTGATCAAAATTTTACTAAAGAAAAATTTTGATCAAAATTTTACTAAAGAAAAATTTTGATCAAAATTTTACTAAAGAAAAATTTTGATCAAAATCTAACTAAAGAAAAATTTTGATCAAAATTTTACTAAAGAAAAATTTTGATCAAAATCTAACTAAAGAAAAATTTTGATCAAAATTTCACTAAAGAAAAATTTTGATCAAAATTTTACTAAAGAAAAATTTTGATCAAAATTGTACTAAAGAAAGATTTTGATCAAAATTTTACTAAAGAAAAATGTTGATCAAAATTTTACTAAAGAAAAATGTTGATCAAAATTTTACTAAAGAAAAATTTTGATCAAAATTTTACTAAAGAAAAATTTTGATCAAAATTTTACTAAAGAAAAATTTTGATCAAAATTTTACTAAAGAAAAATTTTGATCAAAATTTTACTAAAGAAAAATTTTGATCAAAATCTAACTAAAGAAAAATTTTGATCAAAATTTTACTAAAGAAAAATTTTGATCAAAATCTAACTAAAGAAAAATTTTGATCAAAATTTCACTAAAGAAAAATTTTGATCAAAATTTTACTAAAGAAAAATTTTGATCAAAATTGTACTAAAGAAAGATTTTGATCAAAATTTTACTAAAGAAAAATGTTGATCAAAATTTTACTAAAGAAAAATGTTGATCAAAATTTTACTAAAGAAAAATTTTGATCAAAATTTTACTAAAGAAAAATTTTGATCAAAATTTTACTAAAGAAAAATTTTGATCAAAATTTTACTAAAGAAAGATGTTGATCAAAATTTTACTAAAGAAAAATGTTGATCAAAATTTTACTAAAGAAAAATTTTGATCAAAATTTTACTAAAGAAAAATTTTGATCAAAATTTTACTAAAGAAAAATTTTGTTCAAAATTTTACTAAAGACAAATTTTGTTCAAAATTTTACTAAAGAAAAATGTTGATCAAAATTTTACTAAAGAAAAATGTTGATCAAAATTTTACTAAAGAAAAATGTTGATCAAAATTTTACTAAAGAAAAATTTTGATCAAAATTTTACTAAAGAAAAATTTTGATCAAAATTTTACTAAAGAAAAATTTTGATCAAAATTTTACTAAAGAAAAATTTTGATCAAAATTTTACTAAAGAAAAATTTTGATCAAAATTTTACTAAAGAAAAATTTTGATCAAATTTTTACTAAAGAAAAATTTTGATCAAAATTTTACTAAAGAAAAATTTTGATCAAAATTTTACTAAAGAAAAATTTTGATCAAAATTTTACTAAAGAAAAATTTTGATCAAAATTTTACTAAAGAAAAATTTTGATCAAAATTTTACTAAAGAAAAATTTTGATCAAAATTTTACTAAAGAAAAATTTTGATCAAAATCTAACTAAAGAAAAATTTTGATCAAAATTTTACTAAAGAAAAATTTTGATCAAAATCTAACTAAAGAAAAATTTTGATCAAAATTTCACTAAAGAAAAATTTTGATCAAAATTTTACTAAAGAAAAATTTTGATCAAAAATTTACTAAAGAAAGATTTTGATCAAAATTTTACTAAAGAAAAATGTTGATCAAAATTTTACTAAAGAAAAATTTTGATCAAAATTTTACTAAAGAAAAATTTTGATCAAAATTTTACTAAAGAAAAATTTTGATCAAAATTTTACTAAAGAAAAATTTTGATCAAAATTTTACTAAAGAAAAATTTTGATCAAAATTTTACTAAAGAAAAATTTTGATCAAAATTTTACTAAAGAAAAATTTTGATCAAAATTTTACTAAAGAAAAATTTTGATCAAAATTTTACTAAAGAAAAATTTTGATCAAAATTTTACTAAAGAAAAATTTTGATCAAAATTTTACTAAAGAAAAATTTTGATCAAAATTTTACTAAAGAAAAATTTTGATCAAAATTTTACTAAAGAAAAATTTTGATCAAAATTTTACTAAAGAAAAATTTTGATCAAAATTTTACTAAAGAAAAATTTTGATCAAAATTTTACTAAAGAAAAATTTTGATCAAAATTTTACTAAAGAAAAATTTTGATCAAAATTTTACTAAAGAAAAATTTTGATCAAAATTTTACTAAAGAAAAATTTTGATCAAAATTTTACTAAAGAAAAATTTTGATCAAAATTTTACTAAAGAAAAATTTTGATCAAAATTTTACTAAAGAAAAATTTTGATCAAAATCTAACTAAAGAAAAATTTTGATCAAAATTTTACTAAAGAAAAATTTTGATCAAAATCTAACTAAAGAAAAATTTTGATCAAAATTTCACTAAAGAAAAATTTTGATCAAAATTTTACTAAAGAAAAATTTTGATCAAAAATTTACTAAAGAAAGATTTTGATCAAAATTTTACTAAAGAAAAATGTTGATCAAAATTTTACTAAAGAAAAATGTTGATCAAAATTTTACTAAAGAAAAATATTGATCAAAATTTTACTAAAGAAAAATTTTGATCAAAATTTTACTAAAGAAAAATTTTGATCAAAATTTTACTAAAGAAAAATTTTGATCAAAATTTTACTAAAGAAAAATTTTGATCAAAATTTTACTAAAGAAAAATTTTGATCAAAATTTTACTAAAGAAAAATTTTGATCAAAATTTTACTAAAGAAAAATTTTGATCAAAATTTTACTAAAGAAAAATTTTGATCAAAATTTTACTAAAGAAAAATTTTGATCAAAATTTTACTAAAGAAAAATTTTGATCAAAATTTTACTAAAGAAAAATTTTGATCAAAATTTTACTAAAGAAAAATTTTGATCAAAATTTTACTAAAGAAAAATTTTGATCAAAATTTTACTAAAGAAAAATTTTGATCAAAATTTTACTAAAGAAAAATTTTGATCAAAATTTTACTAAAGAAAAATTTTGATCAAAATTTTACTAAAGAAAAATTTTGATCAAAATTTTACTAAAGAAAAATTTTGATCAAAATTTTACTAAAGAAAAATTTTGATCAAAATTTTACTAAAGAAAAATTTTGATCAAAATTTTACTAAAGAAAAATTTTGATCAAAATTTTACTAAAGAAAAATTTTGATCAAAATTTTACTAAAGAAAAATTTTGATCAAAATTTTACTAAAGAAAAATTTTGATCAAAATTTTACTAAAGAAAAATTTTGATCAAAATTTTACTAAAGAAAAATTTTGATCAAAATTTTACTAAAGAAAAATTTTGATCAAAATTTTACTAAAGAAAAATTTTGATCAAAATTTTACTAAAGAAAAATTTTGATCAAAATTTTACTAAAGAAAAATTTTGATCAAAATTTTACTAAAGAAAAATTTTGATCAAAATTTTACTAAAGAAAAATTTTGATCAAAATTTTACTAAAGAAAAATTTTGATCAAAATTTTACTAAAGAAAAATTTTGATCAAAATTTTACTAAAGAAAAATTTTGATCAAAATTTTACTAAAGAAAAATTTTGATCAAAATTTTACTAAAGAAAAATTTTGATCAAAATTTTACTAAAGAAAAATTTTGATCAAAATTTTACTAAAGAAAAATTTTGATCAAAATCTTAGTAAAGAAAAATTTTGATCAAAATTTTACTAAAGAAAAATTTTGATCAAAATTTTACTAAAAAAAAATTTTGATCAAAATTTTACTAAAGAAAAATTTTGATCAAAATTTTACTAAAGAAAAATTTTGATCAAAATTTTACTAAAGAAAAATTTTGATCAAAATTTTACTAAAGAAAAATGTTGATCAAAATTTTACTAAAGAAAAATGTTGATCAAAATTTTACTAAAGAAAAATGTTGATCAAAATTTTACTAAAGAAAAATGTTGATCAAAATTTTACTAAAGAAAAATGTTGATCAAAATATTACTAAAGAAAAATGTTGATCAAAATTTTACTAAAGAAAAATTTTGATCAAAATTTTACTAAAGAAAAATTTTGATCAAAATTTTACTAAAGAAAAATTTTGATCAAAATTTTACTAAAGAAAAATGTTGATCAAAATTTTACTAAAGAAAAATTTTGATCAAAATTTTACTAAAGAAAAATTTTGATCAAAATTGTACTAAAGACAAATTTTGTTCAAAATTTTACTAAAGACAAATTTTGTTCAAAATTTTACTAAAGAAAAATGTTGATCAAAATTTTACTAAAGAAAAATGTTGATCAAAATTTTACTAAAGAAAAATGTTGATCAAAATTTTACTAAAGAAAAATTTTGATCAAAATTTTACTAAAGAAAAATTTTGATCAAAATTTTACTAAAGAAAAATTTTGATCAAAATTTTACTAAAGAAAAATTTTGATCAAAATTTTACTAAAGACAAATTTTGTTCAAAATTTTACTAAAGACAAATTTTGTTCAAAATTTTACTAAAGACAAATTTTGTTCAAAATTTTACTAAAGACAAATTTTGTTCAAAATTTTACTAAAGACAAATTTTGTTCAAAATTTTACTAAAGACAAATTTTGTTCAAAATTTTACTAAAGACAAATTTTGTTCAAAATTTTACTAAAGACAAATTTTGTTCAAAATTTTACTAAAGACAAATTTTGTTCAAAATTTTACTAAAGACAAATTTTGTTCAAAATTTTACTAAAGACAAATTTTGTTCAAAATTTTACTAAAGACAAATTTTGTTCAAAATTTTACTAAAGACAAATTTTGTTCAAAATTTTACTAAAGACAAATTTTGTTCAAAATTTTACTAAAGACAAATTTTGTTCAAAATTTTACTAAAGACAAATTTTGTTCAAAATTTTACTAAAGAAAAATTTTGATCAAAATTTTACTAAAGAAAAATTTTGATTAAAATTTTACTAAAGAAAAATTTTGATCAAAATTTTACTAAAGAAAAATTTTGATCAAAATTTTACTAAAGGGATCATGTCATGGCATATAATATGATCAATTATTGATGAAATTTTTTTGAAATTCCTATTCCTATTCTAGATCCCTTTCCCATGCTGCCCATGGCAATGCCGCGACATGTTATAATGCCACCCAGAGTTACCCTGCCCGGAGTAGAGGTTACTCTACAAAATGATGATCTCTGGAAGCAATTTCATCAAATTGGAACGGAAATGATTATAACGAAAAGTGGAAGGTAGGTAACATATTTGTTTTCTTATCGCACACGATCTTTTAAACAACTTAAATGTCAGAAAGAACAGGTAAGAAATATGAATATTCTTATTGTTAAATGTCAGGATAAGAGAGAATTTATAGATGTTATTTTCAAAGCAATTATCCTAAATAAGCCTTGTTAACGAGGCGCCAGAGTATCCTTTTGTGTATTTAAACAAAACGTACTTTCATGGCAAGGAGTCGTCTTCGTCTGGCTATTATTTTTAAAACTCGCAAAATATCGCGCCTTGTCAATAGAACGCTCGCTGCGACGTTCAATGTTGGCTAACAGTCTGAGCGATTGATGATCGTCGTCTGTCTTGTATTTTTGTTAAGAGAACAAGATTTTATGATTGCATTAACACATTCATACAAAAAACCAACAATAAACATAATTCTCAAAATACACTCGGAACAATAACTAAAGTGACGATTTTAACGGCGAGTAGCGACGCGTCGGTCATTAATTTGAAGATTTTCAAAAATTTCGAAAATGTTTCTGTTCTTGTGTTTATTTGAATGCAATTGCGTTTTAAGTGAAATTGGTCGGTAGGTCAGTCGGTGGTCATTAGTCTGTAGGCGCCTGCCAAAATGAGCTGCACAAATATTAACAACGTCGCGACAAGATTTTTCACACACAAATATCAGATACGAGAGCCAGAGAGCAACAAAAACGATCTTCATCAGTTAATTACAAATAGGAAAATCTATGTTTTCGGTTGCAAGGAACAGAAAACAAATCAATGTTTCGAAAAAAAAAGTGCAAACCGGAAAGAACCAACCGCATTTACTTACCAGGCAACAGGTAGTCAAAGAGAGATGTTGTAAACGACACTGTCTTGTAGATCGTTGAGAGCCTTGTCAAAACTTGATGATCGTTAGATAAGTTTTATGTTATTTTTTTTCTAATTTGCATTTCACCTGTTTATGTCATTCAATAACAAGATATAAAAATTTATGATTTCAAACACTTAAAAAAATTTTTAAACCGAAAAGATTTGAAAATCTTGATAAGACAAATTTAATGATCGTGTTCAAAAATTCCACATCAAAAGCAGCAGCTTCAGCAGATCTAAGATCGAATTCATTTGTAACAACGCACAGTGATTTCAGAAAGAAAATTTTCAATACAAAATTTTTATATACAAAAATGTTTATAACAAATTTTTATAAAGAAAATTTTCAATGAAAAATTTTTTCTATAGAACAATTTTAAACAAAACAGTTAACGATAAGAAGGCATTTCTATCAAAAAGTTAAGGAAGACATTTCTTAAGAAAAGTTGAGGATAGAAAGACATTTCTTAGAAAAAGTTGACGAAAGGAAGATATTTCTTAAGAAAAGTTGACGATATGAAGACATTTCTTAAGAAAAGTTGACGATAGGAATACATTTCGTAAAAAAAGTTGACGATAGAAAGACATTACTTAAGAAAAGTAGACGATTGGAAGACATTACTTAAGAAAAGTAGACGATAGGAAGACATTTCTTAGGAAAAGTAGACGATAGGAAGACATTTCTTAAGAAAAGTTGACGATAGGAAGACATTTCTTAAGAAAAGTTGACGATAGGAAGACATTTCTTAAGAAAAGTTTACGATAGGAAGACATTTCTATAGAAAAGTTGACGATAGGAAGACATTTCTATAGAAAAGTTGACGATAGGGAGACATTTCTTAAGAAAAGTTGGAAGACATTTCTATAGAAAAGTTGACGATAGGAAGACATTTCTATAGAAAAGTTGACGATAGGAAGACATTTCTATAGAAAAGTTGACGATAGGAAGACATTTCTATAGAAAAGTTGACAATAGGAAGACATTTCTATAGAAAAGTTGGCGATAGAAAGACATTTCTATAGAAAAGTTGACGATAGGAAGACATTTCAATAGAAAAGTTGACGATATTAAGACATTTCTATAGAAAAGTTGACGATAGGAAGACATTTCTATAGAAAAGTTGACGATAGGAAGACATTTCTATAGAAAAGTTGACGATAGGAAGACATTTCTATAGAAAAGTTGACGATAGGAAGACATTTCTATAGAAAAGTTGACGATAGGAAGACATTTCTATAGAAAAGTTGACGATAGGAAGACATTTCTATAGAAAAGTTGACGATAGGAAGACATTTCTATAGAAAAGTTGACGATAGGAAGACATTTCTATAGAAAAGTTGACGATAGGAAGACATTTCTATAGAAAAGTTGACGATAGGAAGACATTTCTATAGAAAAGTTGACGATAGGAAGACATTTCTATAGAAAAGTTGACGATAGGAAGACATTTCTATAGAAAAGTTGACGATAGAAAGACATTTCTATAGAAAAGTTGACGATAGAAAGACATTTCTATAGAAAAGTTGACGATAGGAAGACATTTCTATAGAAAAGTTGACGTTAGGAAGACACTTCTATAGAAAAGTTCACGATAGGAAGACATTTCTATAGAAAAGTTGACGACAGGAAGACATTTCTATAGAAAAGTTGACGATAGGAAGACATTTCTATAGAAAAGTTGACGACAGAAAGACATTTCTGTAGAAAAGTTAACGATAGAAAGACATTTCTATAGAAAAGTTGACGGTTGGAAGACATTTCTATAGAAAAGTTGACGACAGAAAGACATTTCTATAGAAAAGTTGACGATAAGCTGACATTTCAATAGAAAAGTGGACGATAGGCTGACATTTCTATAGAAAAGTGGACGATAGGAAGATATTTCTATAGAAAAGTTGACGACAGGAAGACATTTCTATAGAAAAGTTGACTATAGGAAGACATTTCTATAGAAAAGTTGGCGATAGGAAAACATTTCTATAGAAAAGTTGACGTTTGGCAAAAAATTTCAAAAAACTCTATTCCTCAACATTTTTGTTCTACAAAATTTTTTTTAACAAATTTTTGTTTTTAAAATTTTTCGTTCCACAAAATGTTATTTTGGAATCACTTTGATTCCAAATTCTTGTCACATTTGTGTTCTTTCCTGTAATTTGGCGTCTTTGTTATTTATGACTTGAGAACTCAGTAGGAGATGCCCTCCTCAACTCTCGCTGCAATATGACGTGACTCTGTGTTACAACAAGTTGTTGTTCGAGTCGAAACACCAACCGACAACCAGTTGCATTTTGTTGTATCAAAGATCCTTCACTTTGTCGTTTTGTATCTTTTGTTTTTGTCCCTCTAGAGTTTTTGTTTTTTACGATGTCAAGCGGCAAATTTGTTTTGATATCTCACATTTTCCATTTGTCCAGTTGCTAAACTGTTGGCCATAAATCTTGTTAGTCAAGAAGATGGTTCCTATGGAGTCGTGGTAAATGGTGTGATCTGAGTATGAAAAGGATCGTTACGTAAACTATGTAACACCTATAAATTACGTGTTAAATGTTATCTGCACTCTTTTTCTCCTAAATATCAGCAAAATTATATTTCAGCTTTTTTCCGTTCCTACACATTCTTTTTAAATGAGAGTTTTATGCCAAAAAAAAATGTTGTAACATTTCAGTTGAGTTGACAAAAGTGAAGGTTTTATGACGGATATGGCGCCAGTTTCAAAATTTATATTGGAGGGTGTTGCCAGGTTCCTACAGAAAAAAACTAATTAAACAAAAATTGAAATTCATTTCTGTAGAAAAGTTGACGTTAGGAAGACATTTCTATAGAAAAGTTGACGATAGGAACTCATTTCTATAAAAAAAGTTGACGATAGGAAGACATTTCTATACAAAAGTGGACGATAGGAAGACATTTCTATAGAAAAGCTGACGATAGGAAGACATTTCTATAGAAAAGTTGACGATAGGTTGACATTTCTATAGAAAAGTTGACGATAGGATGACACTTCTATAGAAAAGTTGACGATAGGAAGACATTTCTATAGAAAAGTTGTCGTTAGGAAGACATTTCTATAGAAAAGTTGACGTTAGGAAGACATTTCTATAGAAAAGTTGACGTTAGGAAGACATTTCTATAGAAAAGTTGACGTTAGGAAGACATTTCTATAGAAAAGTTGACGTTAGGAAGACATTTCTATAGAAAAGTTGACGTTAGGAAGACATTTCTATAGAAAAGTTGACGTTAGGAAGACATTTCTATAGAAAAGTTGACGTTAGGAAGACATTTCTATAGAAAAGTTGACGATAGGAAGACATTTCTATAGAAAAGTTGACGTTAAGAAGACATTTCTATAGAAAAGTTGACGTTAGGAAGACATTTCTATAGAAAAGTTGACGTTAGGAAGACATTTCTATAGAAAAGTTGACGTTAGGAAGACATTTCTATAGAAAAGTTGACGTTAGGAAGACATTTCTATAGAAAAGTTGACGTTAGGAAGACATTTCTATAGAAAAGTTAACGTTAGGAAGACATTTCTATAGAAAAGTTGACGTTAGGAAGACATTTCTATAGAAAAGTTGACGTTAGGAAGACATTTCTATAGAAAAGTTGACGTTAGGAAGACATTTCTATAGAAAAGTTGACGTTAGGAAGACATTTCTATAGAAAAGTTGACGTTAGGAAGACATTTCTATAGAAAAGTTGACGTTAGGAAGACATTTCTATAGAAAAGTTGACGTTAGGAAGACATTTCTATAGAAAAGTTGACGTTAGGAAGACATTTCTAAAGAAAAGTTGACGTTAGGAAGACATTTCTATAGAAAAGTTGACGTTAGGAAGACATTTCTATAGAAAAGTTGACGTTAGGAAGACATTTCTATAGAAAAGTTGACGTTAGGAAGACATTTCTATAGAAAAGTTGACGTTAGGAAGACATTTCTATAGAAAAGTTGACGTTAGGAAGACATTTCTATAGAAAAGTTGACGTTAGGAAGACATTTCTATAGAAAAGTTGACGTTAGGAAGACATTTCTATAGAAAAGTTGACGTTAGGAAGACATTTCTATAGAAAAGTTGACGTTAGGAAGACATTTCTATAGAAAAGTTGACGTTAGGTGGACATTTCTATAGAAAAGTTGACGTTAGGAAGACATTTCTATAGAAAAGTCGACGTTAGGAAGACATTTCTTTAGAAAAGTTGACGAAAGAAGATATTCTTTAGAAAAATTGAGAATAGGAAGACATTTCTTTAGAAAAGTTGACTATAGGAAGACATTTGTTTAGAAAAGTTGAGAATAGGAAAACATTTCTTTAGAAAAGTTGACTATAGGAAGACATTTCTTTAGAAAAGTTGAAGTTAGGAAGACATTGCTTTAGAAAAGTTGACATTAGGAAGATACTTTTTTTTTTGAAAAGTTAACCATAGCAAGATAATTCTTTAGAAAAGTTGAGGTTATGAATACATTTTAATACAAAGTTTTTAAATTAAAAAATGGCAACTCTCTTTTGTTCAACTCTTAACTTCTTTATTATAACAAGAGATATTATGGCTTTCAAAAGCTTAAGGCCGCTTTTAGCTGATGATGGTGATCAGTGATCGTTGACAATACACCCAGCATGTCATCTCGTTACGTTAAATACGAGCAATTTCACACTTTTAAACAAACAACCACAAAAAAATTCTTGAAAATATTCAACGAATTCTTTTTATTTTTGAGATCATTCTCAGAAGATAAAATTAACGTTTGTTCATCTTGATCGTGAGGCTATAAACAACAACTTTGTTTAAAATACAAAATTTTCAGTTAAGCTTTAAAGCCAGAAAAGGTAGCTTTTTTAATTTAATATTATTGTTGTCTGGCTATATAATTCTATCTGATTTTAGATTTAAAACTTAAATTATCTTTAAGGTTATATTGTAATTTTTCAATTTGGTAAAAAATACTTTCTCACACACTTTGAAAAAAGAAAAAAAAAAACGACTTGTCTCGATCGTCTTTAAACTTTTTTTAAGTTGTAAAAAACACTCTCATGACTTCTTGAGTTTTGGAACCATTCTTGTGTGTTTTTGTAGATCGTTGGGTTTATGATCATACATTATTCATGATCGTCTTTAACTCTCCAATGTCTCTACTTGAATGCTACTAATTTTAATCATAAGTTTTTGTCTGTGTTTTTTATACCCGATGAGATCTTTTTGGAAATAAATCTTATTTTTTTTTTTGTGTTAGGCGATCATTTACGATCGGAGAGTATCATTTACGTTTTTTTGGTGCCTTTTAAATTTATAACACTTTTTAGTTTTTGTATTATTTTTTTAGTTATTAAGTGACTGGTAGTAAAATACAAGTGTCTTTTTTAGCGATTTAAATGGGTCTTTTAATTTGAATTTTTAATTAAACAAATTTGTTATTATTGACAAGAAAGTCAAAGGTAAAATACAACAAAAAAAAGTATTGGGAAAAAGTTATAAAAACAGAAGTTTAGGAAAGAAATAGAAAAAGTAGATAAACCATTCATAAGTCGTCGTAAAAGTTTTAAGACGTTATTTCCCTTATATAAATATTTTAAAATAGACCAAAAATTACTATGAAATTTTTTCTATAAAAAAATATTTTATATGAAATTTTTTCTATAGAAAAAATTTTTATATGAAATTTTTTCTATAGAAAAAAATTTTATATGAAATTTTTTCTATAGAAAAAATTTTATATGAAATTTTTTCTATAGAAAAAAATACTATAAGAAATTTTTTTATAGAAAAAAATTTTATAAGGAAAATTTTTTCTATAGAAAAAAATTTTTTCTATAAAAAAAAAATTCTATAGAAAAAATTTTTATATGAAATTTATACTGTAGACAAAAAATTTATATGAAACTTTTTCTATAGAAAAAAATTTTATATGAAACTTTTTCTATAGAAAAAATTTATATATGAAATTTTTTCTATAGAAAAAATTTTTATATGAAATTTTTTCTATAGAAAAAATGTTCATATGAAATTTTTTCTATAGAAAAAATTTTTATATGAAATTTTTTCTATAGAAAAAAATATTATAAGAAATTTTTTTATAGAAAAAAATTTTATAAGGAAAATTTTTTCTATAGAAAAAAATTTTTTCTATAAAAAAAAATTTTCTATAGAAAAAATTTTTATATGAAATTTATACTGTAGACAAAAAATTTATATGAAACTTTTTCTATAGAAAAAATTTGTATATGAAACTTTTTCTATAGAAAAAATTTATATATGAAATTTTTTCTATAGAAAAAATTTTTATATGAAATTTTTTCTATAGAAAAAATTTTTATATGAAATTTTTTCTATAAAAAAATTTTTATATGAAATTTTTTCTATAGAAAAAATTTTTATATGAAATTTTTTCTATAGAAAAAATTTTTATATGAAATTTTTTCTATAGAAAAAATTTTTATATGAAATTTTTTCTGTAGAAAAAATTTTTATATGAAATTTTTTCTATAGAAAAAATTTTTATATGAAATTTTTTCTATAGAAAAAATTTTTATATGAAATTTTTTCTATAGAAAAAATTTTTATATGAAATTTTTTTTATAGAAAAAATTTTTATATGAAATTTTTTCTATAGAAAAAATTTTTATATGAAATTTTTTCTATAGAAAAAATTTTTATATGAAATTTTTTCTATAGAAAAAATTTTTATATGAAATTTTTTCTATAGAAAAAATTTTTATATGAAATTTTTTCTATAGAAAAAATTTTTATATGAAATTTTTTCTATAGAAAAAATTTTTATATGAAATTTTTTCTATAGAAAAAATTTTTATATGAAATTTTTTCTATAGAAAAAATTTTTATATGAAATTTTTTCTATAGAAAAAATTTGTATATGAAATTTTTTCTATAGAAAAAATTTGTATATGAAATTTTTTCTATAGAAAAAAAAAATTTTTATATCAAAGTTTTTCTATAGGAACAATTTTTATATCTAAGTTTTTCTATAGAAACTATTTTTATATGAAATTTAAAAGAAAAAAAATATATATATGACATTTTAAACCACAACATCTTGTGTCTTAACATGCTACAATTCTTACAACATCTTGTGAATTTCTGAATAATAAATCTTAGGTTGTATCATCTTAATATTTAATTTTCTATAAACTTTTATTACATATGAAGATTTTTATTATATTATTATAAAAAATAATTCAATAAACCCCAACTTTGTTAATTTTATAGATTAAATTCAAAATTTCAAGTTTTTATATTTACGATTTATTTAATTTTATTGAGAAATTAGGGGGGATTATTTATTGGTGTATTTTTTTTGATCAATATCTAAATGTGAAAAAAACAAGATTGTGAATTATAAACTAATAATAAAAATTGTTTGTTAACCAAATTAAAGATTAATGTTAATTAGATGATTTTCGAAAGAAAATAAATTCAGAATTCACACTAAAATACCGGTTAAAAAAAATTACAGTGGGTAACAGAATAAAAGCTACTTAACTAATAAAATAAGGCCGATAGGAAGACTTTTCTATAGAACAGATAACTATAGGAAGACTTTTTTAAAAAGTCTTCCTAACGTCAACTCTTCTATAGAAAAAACTTCCTAACGTCAACTCTTCTATAGAAAAGTCTTCCTAACGTCAACTCTTCTATAGAAAAGTCTTCCTAACGTCAACTCTTCTATAGAAAAGTCTTCCTAACGTCAACTCTTCTATAGAAAAGTCTTCCTAACGTCTACTCTTCTATAGAAAAGTCTTCCTTACGTCAACTCTTCTATAGAAAAGTCTTTCTAACTTCAACTCTTCTATAGAAAAATCTTCCTAACGTCAACTCTTCTATGGAAGAGTCGATGAGGATTCATTAGAACAGTTGAAGTGAGGAAGACTTTATGTTGCTCCAATGTTGTCTACACCTGCTATATTTTTGATTTTGTTAAAAATTTTAAACGTTTTGAATATTTTTCTACTTTCGATTTTAAAAATAACCTAAATCAATCGATCGATCCACTTTAACAATTCAATTAATTAATCATTTTGAAAAGACCTCAAGCGTAAAACCCTTGAAAGAAACATTGGAAATTAAAATTAAATCTTTCAGGAAAAAAACCCACAATCACATACATATTTATAAATATATAATTTAAATTGGCGCCAGGGCCCGTGACCACCTGCTGCTGCAGCAACAAAGAATCCTTGTTAGCATTGCAAACCTCAAGAAGGAAAGAATTTTTGAAAAAAAATCATGGTTAGATATAGATGCAACTACTACATATGTAGTATTTCAAAATATAAATTTCAAAACCGAAACTAAAACATTTGATTGTTTGTTTGTTTTTTTAAATATTCGTTTCGTCGTCTTTCCAAACTATTTTAAAATTAATATTTATTTAGGTCCTTTTTGCTTCTAAAGGAATGTTACAATTTTGTTTGAGAAAATTTAGGTCTTTTTCGTGTTTTCCTGTTAGATTTTACACAGTGCGCCTAAATTGTTTAAATATTTAAGAATGAGTGGAATAGATTTTTCAAATGAAATTAAACTAAACATTAATTACACACTAAAAATTTTAGAAAGAAAGAAATCGCCTACGCAAACTGACATTTGAAATGCAAAGAAAACGCACAATTAAATATTTGTTACGCCCTCTTTCCCTTAAGTTAAGATCACTTAAGATCTTTTATGATCAACCATTGAATAAACATCAATTCCTCTGTAATAACTTGATAATAAACATTTTTTTTGTTGGTTTTAAAAAACGTTTCTTTGTCCTCTTAAGGGATCTTTTGATCCCTCATTTTGGCTCTTAAACATTTGTCTATTTATTTAATTGTGTTTTAGAGCTAATATCATGCCTGTTATCATGTTATTTCAACAATGGCAAATGTTCTTTTCAATTCTTATTTAATTGTTATTAAATTGTTATAATTTATTGTTTTCTTTTCTTTCTTGCCTTTTTCACAGACGTATGTTTCCATCCATGCGCTTGTCCCTGTCTGGCCTTGAGGATGAAAGTAACTATTGTATTCTACTGGAAATGGTACCAATTGGTGATTGTCGTTATAAGTTTTCGGGCTCTCAGTGGGTACCAGCTGGTGGCGCTGAACCACAATCACCGCAACGCATGTGTTTACATCCTGATAGTCCTGCGACAGGATCACACTGGCAGGCTCAGCCCATCCTGTTTAACAAAGTAAAGCTAACAAATAATACTTTGGATAATAACGGACATGTAAGTATTTCTTTCAAAATTTTGAAAATTTCTTCTCATTTCTATAGAAAAAATGACGCAAGTAAAACATTTCTATAGAAAAGTTGACGTTAGGAAGACATTTCTATGGAAAAGTTGACGATAGGAAGACATTTCTATAGAAAAGTTGACAATAGGAAGACATTTCTATAGAAAAGTTGACGATAGGAAGACATTTCTATGGAAAAGTTGACGATAGGAAGACATTTCTATAGATAAGTTGACGATATTAAGACATTTCTAGAGAAAAGTTGACGATAGGAAGACATTTCTATAGAAAAGTTGACGATAGGAAGACATTTCTAGAGAAAAGTTGACGATAGGAAGACATTTTTAGAGAAAAGTTGACGATAGGAAGACATTTCTAGAGAAAAGTTGACGATAGGAACCCATTTCTATAGAAAAGTTGACGATAGGAAGACATTTCTATAGAAAAGTTTACGATAGGAAGACATTTCTATAGAAAAGTTGACGATAGGAAGACATTTCTATAGAAAAGTTGACGTTAGGAAAACATTTCTATAGAAAAGTTGACGTTTAGAATACATTTCTATAGAAAAGTTGACGTTAAGAAGACATTTCTTTAGAAAAGTTGACGATAGGAAGACATTTCTATATAAAAGTTGACGATAGGAAGACATTTCTATAGAAAAGTTGACGATAGGAAGACATTTCTATAGAAAAGTTGACGATAGGATGACATTTCTATAGAAAAGTTTAAGATAGGAAGACATTTCTATAGAAAAGTTCAAGATAGGAAGACATTTCTATAGAAAAGTTCAAGACAGGGAGACATTTCTATAGAAAAGTTGACGATAGGAAGACATTTCTATAGAAAAGTTGACGATAGGACGACATTTATATAGAAAAGTTGACGATAGGAAGACATTTCTACAGAAAAGTTGACGATAGGAAGGCATTTCTATAGAAAAGTTGACGATAGGAAGACATTTCTATAGAAAAGTTTACGATAGGAAGACATTTCTATAGAAAAGTTGACGTTGAGAAGACATTTTTATAGAAAAGTTGACGTTAAAAAGACATTTCTATAGAAAAGTTGACGTTAAGAAGACATTTCTATAGAAAAGTTGACAATATTTATTACGACATAGAAATTCATTTCTATAGTTTTCTATAGTAAAACTATTTTAATATTTTTATTAAAAAAAAATAACTTCCTTTTTTTGAACTTAGATCGTTTTAGCCAGCATGCACAAATATCAGCCGCGCATACATGTGATACGTACCTCCGATTTGGCTCAAATACCCTGGGCTCCGCAACAGGCTTTTGTGTTTCCAGAAACAGAATTTGTAGCCGTTACCGCATATCAGGTAAGCAATTCGAATAAATTATTTAAAGAATATTTTAATATAGAAAAATTTTTATTAAAATTTTTTTAAGAAAAATTTTTATTAAAATTTTTTTAAGAAAAATTTTCATTAAAATTTTTTTTTAAGAAAAATTTTCATTCAAAATTTTTTCTTCAGAAAAATTTTAATTTTCAAGAAAAATTTTTATTCTAAATATTTTTCTATAGAAAATTTTTTTTTTAAAACTTTTTTCTATGGAAAATTTTTCATTAAAAAAATTGTATAGAAAAATTTTCAGTCAAAAAATTTTTTTATAGAAAAATTTTCATTCTAAATTTTTTTCTAAAGAAAAACTTTCATTAAAACTTTTTTCTATAGAAAAATTTTCATAAAAAAATTTTTTCTATAGGAAAATTTTTGTTAAAAAATTTTTTCTATGGAAAAATTTTAATTCAAAAAAATTTTTTATAGAAAAATTTTCATTCTAAAATTTTTTCTATAGAAAAATTTTCATAAAAAATTTTTTTCTATAGAAACATTTTTGTTAAAAAATTGTTTCCATAGGAAAATTTTTGTTAAACATTTTTTTCTATGGAAAAATTTTCATTCAAAAAAATTTTTTATAGAAAAATTATCATTCTAAAATATTTTCTTTAGAAAAATTTTCATAAAAAATTTTTTTCTATAGAAAAATTTTCATAAAATTTTTTTTTCTATAGAAATATTTTTATTAAAAAATTTTTTCTATATAAAAATTTTTGCTATATAAAAATTTTTATTAAAGAATATTTGCTATAGAAAAATTTTCATTAAAAAATTTTTTCTATAGGAAAATTTTTATTAAAAATTTTTTTCTATGGAAAAATTTTCATTCAAAAAAAATTTTTATAGAAAAATTTTCATTCTAAAATTCTTTCTATAGAAAAATTTTCATAAACAAATTTTTTCTATAGAAAAATTTTCATAAAAAAATTTTTTCTATAGAAAAATTTTCATAAAAAAATTTTGATAAAAAAATTTTTCTATAGAAAAATTTTTCTATAGAAAAATTTTCATAAAAAAATTTTGATAAAAAAATTTTTCTATAGAAAAATTTTCATAAAAAAATTTTTTCTGTAGAATAATTTTCATAAAAAAATTTTTTCTATAGAAAAATTTTCATAAAAAATTTTCTTCTATAGAAAAATTTTCATAAAAAAATTTTTTCTATAGAAAAATTTTCATAAAAAAATTTTTTCTATAGAAAAATTTTCATAAAAAAATTTTTTCTATAGAAAAATTTTCATAAAAAAATTTTTTCTATAGAAAAATTTTCACAAAAAAATTTTTCTATAGAAAAATTTTGATAAAAAAATTTTTTCTATAGAAAAATTTTGATAAAAAAATTCTTTCTATAGAAAAATTTTCATAAAAAAATTTTTTCTTTAGAAAAATTTTCATAAAAAAATTTTTTCTATAGAAAAATTTTCATAAAAATATTTTTTCTATAGAAAAATTTTGATAAAAAAATTTTTTCTATAGAAAAATTTTCATAAAAATTTTTTTTCTATAGAAACATTTTTATTAAAAAATTTTTTCTATATAAAAATTTTTATTAAAGAATATTTTCTATAGAAAAATTTTCATTAAAAAATTTTTTCTATAGGAAAATTTTTATTAAAAATTTTTTTCTATGGAAAAATTTTCATTCAAAAAAATTTTTTATAGAAAAATTTGTATTCTAAAATTCTTTCTATAGAAAAATTTTCATAAAAAAAAATTTTCTATAGAAAAATTTTCATAAAAAAATTTTTTCTATAGAAAAATTTTCATAAAAAAATTTTTTCTATAGAAAAATTTTCATAAAAAAATTTTTTCTATAGAAAAATTTTCATAAAAAATTTTTTTCTATAGAAAAATTTTCATAAAAAAATTTTTTCTATAGAAAAATTTTCATAAAAATATTTTTTTATAGAAAACTTTTCATAAAAAAATTTTTTCTATAGAAAACTTTTCATAAAAAATTTTTTTCTATAGAAAATTTTTCATAAAAAATTTTTTCTATAGAAACATTTTCATAAAAAAATTTTTCTACAGAAACATTTTTATTAAAAAATTTTTTCTATATAAAAATTTTTATTAAAATATATTTTCTATAAAAAAATTTTTTCTATAAAAAAATTTCCGTATAAAATTTTTTCTTTAGAAAAAATCAGTATAAAATTTTTTCTTTAGAAAAAATTTCGTTAAAAATTTTTTTTATAGAAAAATTTTCATTAAAATTTTTTTTACAGAAAAATATTCATTAAAATTGTTTTCTTATGGAAAAATTTTCATTCAAAATTTTTTTCTATAGAAATATTTTCGTAAAAAATTCTTTCTACCGAAAAATTTCCGTTAAAACGTTTTCTACAGAAAATTTTAATTAAAAAATTTTTTCTATAGAAAAATTTTCATTAAAAACTTCTTCTATAGAAAAATTTTTTTCTAAGGAAAAATTTTGATTAAAACATTTTTTTTTTAAGCTTTTCTATAGAAAAATTTTCATTTAAAAACTTTTTTCCTATAGAAAATTTTCATTAAAATAAAAAATGTTCTTTTAAAACAAATTAAATAAAATTTTTTCTACAGAAATATTATTTAATGAAGTTCAAAGATTTAATAGACATCAAAAATTGCTCAACCATTTTAAGATTTTAAAATTTAACTTCCACATTGATTCCCTTTCCTAAAAACTTTATGCTTAAAATGACACTTCAAAAATCTTAAAAAAAAATCCCTAAGAACCCTTACAACACGATACTTTTCCGTTTTCAACGCTGATCTTGCTAATTAGACAAAACTCATATGATCATTATCAGACTGGCGTCTTAAAGCACATTCATTCAAATCATATTAAAGAATCATTCAGTCCGTCAGACACAGACTGTGATGGACAGACGGACAACCGAAACGGACATAGTTTAACCAAAAAACAACAAAAAAAAGTTCAACGAAAGAAACAAAAACACAGCAAGAAATCAAATTATGCCACTTCATTCTCGAATTTTGTGATTCATCTTTGACATCCATCGACTTCAATGTTAACGAGAAGGGACTTCTTCATGTAACAGCATAACTATGATTTAGGCAAAACTGAACGACTGACTGACTGATGACTAAGACATTTTTCCAATGGATTTTTTTGGCAACTACAAACAACAACTTCCTCTAAACATGTAACTACTATCTGTCAGCATCATCTATCAAAGCCCTTTTCAGTCGCTCTCTCCCTCTCGTTAACGAGAAGATCACACAAAATATAGGATGTTTTGGGCGTTACAAGCTAATTTGGTTGTTAGAGGCAACTGCTGTGCCTTTGTTGTCTTGAGTTGAAATTGTTGGTCCGTCCGTCTGTCTGTATGAATATTTATTTATTTTTCTTTCCTAGACTTGAACAAATTAAATAATTAACTAAAACTCAAGTGGTTTTTGCAAATCTGATCAGTGATCACCCATGGTTATTTATGTTGGTTTGCACGATCGTCCTTTAACTTGAAATGGAACAAAGTCATTTTTCACTGACTAAATTTTTGAGGACGAGTCATCATGAATGAGTTTCAATTTTTACTTTTTAACGTTTTGTTTTAAAATAGTTACGATTGATAGCCTTCGAACTTTGTTTTAGTCCAGTAATTGGGAGTTGATTTACAAATTGCCAATTAACCACTTTAGGTTGGGATCAAAGACCTTTTCATTGTTTTCTTAGAAAACTGCCCCTTAAAGATATTTTAAATAGTAGAAAAACTTTACTCCATATGTTAAAGAAAATAACCCATAATTATTTTTCATCAGCAAATTTTCTATAGAAACAGTTTCCAAAACTTCAATAAGAAAATTTTTTCTACAGAAAATTTTTCATTAAAATTTTTTATAGCAACAATTTTTGAATGAAAGTGTTTCTATAGAAAAAAAATTTTAATGAAAATTTTCCTATAGAAATATTTTTTAATGAAAATTTTTCTATATAAAAAAATTTTTAATGAAAGTTTTCCTATAGAAAAAATGTTTCTACAGAAAAAAATTTTAATGAACATTTTCTATAGAAAAAATTTTTAATGAAAATTTTTCTATAGTAAAAATGTTTTAATGAAAATTTTCTATGGAAAAAACTCTCAATGAAAATTTTTTTATAGAAAAAATTGTTAGTGAAAATTTTTTATAGAAAAAATGGTAAGTGAAAATTCTTCTATAGAAAAAAATTTTTTATGGACATTTTTCTATAGAAAAAAAATTTCAATGAAAATTTATCTATTGAAAAAATTTTGTAATGAAAGTTTTTCTATAAAGAAAAATTTTCTAATTAAAAATTTTCTAATAAAAATTTTTTTATAGAAAAAATTTTAATAAAGTTTTTTCTATAGAAAAAATTTTCTAATGAAATTTTTTTATAGAAAAAATTTTAATAAAGTTTTTTCTATAGAAAAAATTTTCTAATGAAATTTTTTTATAGAAAAAATTTTAATAAAGTTTTTTCTATAGAAAAATTTTATTAAAAAAATTTGCTATAGCAAAATTTTGCTATAGACAAATTTTTTAATCTAATTTTTAATGAAAATTCTATATAAAAATTTTCATTACAAAATTTTGTCTTTAGAAAAATGAATTTTATCTTTTTAAAAATTTTCATTAAGAAATTTTTTCTATAGTAAAATTTCCATTACAAAACTGTTTCTATAGAAAAATTTTCATTACGAAATTTTTTTCTATAGAAAAATGTTAATTAAAAAACTTTTTATATAAAAAATTTTCATTAAGAAATTTTTTATATAAAAATTTTCATTAAGAAATTTTTTATATAAAAATTTTCATTAAGAAATTTTTTATATAAAAAGTTTCATTAAGAAATTTTTTATATAAAAATTTTCATTAAGAAATTTTTATATAAAAATTTTCATTAAGAATTTTTTTCTATAGAAAAATTTTCATTAAGAAATTTTTTTTATAGAAAAATTTTCATTAAGAAATTTTTTCTATAGAAAAATTTTCATTAGGAAATTTTTTCTATAGAAAAATGTTCATTAAGAAATTTTTTCTATAGAAAAATGTTCATTAAGAAACTTTTTATATAAAAAATTAAGAAATTTTTTCTCTGGAAAAATTTTCATTAAGAAATTTTTTCTCTGGAAAAATTTTCATTAAGAAATTTTTTCTCTGGAAAAATTTTCATTAAGAACATTTTTTCTATAGAAAAATTTTCATTAAGAACATTTTTTCTATAGAAAAATTTTCATTAAGAAATTTTTTCTGTAGAAAAATTTTCATTGACAAATTTTTCTATAGAAAAATTTTCATTGACAAATTTTTTACATAGAAAAATTTCTATTATGAAATTTTTTCTATAGAAAAATTTTCATTAAGAAATTTTTTCTATAGAAAAATTTTCATTAAGAAATTTTTTCTATAGAAAAATTTTCATTAAGAAATTTTTTCTATAGAAAAATTTTCATTAAGAAATTTTTTCTATAGAAAAATTTTCATTAAGAAATTTTTTCTATAGAAAAATTTTCATTAAGAAATTTTTTCTATAGAAAAATTTTCATTAAGGAATTTTTTCTATAGAAAAATTTTCATTAAGAAATTTTTTCTATAGAAAAATTTTCATTAAGAAATTTTTTCTATAGAAAAATTTTCATTAAGAAATTTTTTCTACAGAAAAATTTTCATTAAGAAATTTTTTCTATAGAAAAATTTTCATTAAGAAATTTTTTCTATAGAAAAATTTTCATTAAGAAATTTTTTCTATAGAAAAATTTTCATTAAGAAATTTTTTCTATAGAAAAATTTTCATTAAGAAATTTTTTCTATAGAAAAATTTTCATTAAGAAATTTTTTCTATAGAAAAATTTTCATTAAGAAATTTTTTCTATAGAAAAATTTTCATTAAGAAATTTTTTCTATAGAAAAATTTTCATTAAGAAATTTTTTCTATAGAAAAATTTTCATTAAGAAATTTTTTCTATAGAAAAATTTTCATTAAGAAATTTTTTCTATAGAAAAATTTTCATTAAGAAATTTTTTCTATAGAAAAATTTTCATTAAGAAATTTTTTCTATAGAAAAATTTTCATTAAGGAATTTTTTCTATAGAAAAATTTTCATTAAGAAATTTTTTCTATAGAAAAATTTTCATTAAGAAATTTTTTCTATAGAAAAATTTTCATTAAGAAATTTTTTCTACAGAAAAATTTTCATTAAGAAATTTTTTCTATAGAAAAATTTTCATTAAGAAATTTTTTCTATAGAAAAATTTTCATTAAGAAATTTTTTCTATAGAAAAATTTTCATTAAGAAATTTTTTCTATAGAAAAATTTTCATTAAGAATATTTTTTCTCTGGAAAAAGAATATTTTTCTCTGGAAAAATTTTCATTAAGAATATTTTTTCTCTGGAAAAAATTTCATTAAGAATATTTTTTCTCTGGAAAAATTTTCATTAAAAAATTTTTCTCTGGAAAAATTTTCATTGAAAATTTTTTCATTAAAAAGTTTCACTGTAGTGTATTGCACTAAGATCCCAATTTATTACAATTATTAATTATTGTAAAAAATTGTTTTTTTTTTTCATTAGAAAAATTGTCATTAAAAAATCTTTTCTATAGTTAAATTTTCATTAAAAAATATTTTCTATAGAAAAATTATTTTTTTTTTTGCAATAGAGAAAATTTCATTAAAATTTTTGGTTTAGAAAAAATTTCATTAATTTTTTTTTAAATTCGTTGAAAATTTTTTCTATGTAAAAATTTAATTACAAAATTTTTCTATGAGCAAATTTTCTTCAAATATTTTTGGAAAATTTCTATAAAATTTTTTTTTATGTTTTGATTTTTTTGAAATTTTTTTTTTTTTTTTTTGGTCTAAAAAAATGATCATTATAATTTTTTCTACAAATATCTTATTCTCGGGTTTCTCTTTTTGTTACAGAACGATCGCATTACAAAACTCAAGATTGATAATAATCCTTTTGCCAAAGGGTTTCGTGAAACTGGTCAATCACGCTGTAAACGAAAAATGTCTTCATCACCTACTGCTGAGGATCAGCAACAACAACATCATAATCATCAAGATATCATGTCTCCAACAAAATCTTTGACTACCGCAATCAGTGAGTCGGGATCATCAATTTGTTCGGACAAACCAGGATCGGCATTCTTTAATGATCATCATCACCATCATAATCATCCCAATCAACAGCATAACCAACTAGTGGATGCAACATCACCATCATCACAAATTAAACGTTTACGTTCGAATGATTCGGCTTGTTCTTTGGATGGTCAACAGCCAGAAACCGGTTCAGGAGGCAACATGTCGTCATCAGCCTCATCATCACTGGATTATGTTAACACTGCAAGCAACATATTTCAACAGCAGCACCAGCAGCAACAACCAATTGCTAGTGGTAATGCAACATCCGTTGCTTTCATGCATCATTTCCAGCAAAACATGCAATCATTGCTACGACCTTCACTGGTCGATTTAGCCTGTTCGTATTTTGCCCGTCCCCAGCCTTTGTATCCCCAACATGTTTATGCGGTGGCAGCACAACATGAGGCATTAGTTGCGGCTGGTTTGCCAGTGCAACATAATATAATGCAACCAACACAACTACAGCCAACTCATAATATTAACAACGACTTGACTCCTCTTATATCGCCAGCCAGTAGCAGCAACAACAATTCAAGTATTGCAACAGTTGATGGCGATGGAAGTGCAAGTGTTGTGGATGTTGGAGGTTCTGGTGCTGGTGGTGGCTGTGGTGGCAGAGGTGAATTGCCAAATCGTGTTATGGCCATTAACTCAAATACCACCTTAGAATGCATAACAAACGATGCCGATCTTTCTTCATCCGATTCATCATTAATACAAGACGATTCAGCTGCGGCAACACCAACAACAAATCGAGTTACAACACCAACCATGTCTTTGGCTACTTGTAATACAAACGATGATACATTATCCCAGTCCCCATCAGGCACAGACTCTCACAACTGCAACATCAATAGTAGCATGATCATCAGCAATGGCCACAATATCAGGGGCCACCATAAAAAGAAAGGCTTTAGCATCTCGGCCATTTTAGGTGGTGGCAGTTAGTTGTTGAATTAATGTCCACTATTAGTAAGTTATAGTTACTATAGTTTGTTAATATCTTCTTTCTTCGATCATTTCGTACGATCGTTTGAGATCTTTCTAATGTTTTATTTTCATGTAATTATGGCCTTTTAGCTTAAAATAAGTTTGTAATCATTGTATACTCATTCATTTAATTAAAAATTTATTATTTTTTTATGTTGTTTAATTAGATTTTAAGTTAAGCTTTTTATAAATTAAGTTAATAAGTAATTTATTAAAGATTTAATAAAATTTTAGAAAATGTTTTTATGATAAATTTTCAAGAGTTTTTACTTGGAGAAGAACATGCGTAATATAACGGGTTATACATTTTGCGGTTTCAAAAACACATATAAAATATGTTTTTTTTTATGATATTTCTTTTTTTATTATAAAGTTTAAACGTTGACATTATGTATGAAACACTACATTATTTTAATAATATAATATAATATTGCAAGCATTGATTCTTTTGAGGTAATTTTCGACCACTTTTTGGCACATATTGGGCGTTATTTCAGCCATAACTTGACGAATGTCGGGTTTTAATTGCTCAAGAGTTAAAGAATTTTCTACATAAACATGGTCTTTCGCGTAGCCCCACAAACAAAGTCTAATGGTGTCAAATTGCATGATCTTGGTGGCCAGTTGATATCGCCGGCACGAGAAATTACGCTGCCAGGAAATGTCTCTTGCAATAAAGACATATTCGCTCGAGCTGTGTGTGGCACCGCCTTGTCGAAACCGCATGTTCTAGAAGTCGTATTCTTCAATAGCAGGCAAAAAAGTCAGTTATCATATAACCATAAGGCTCCGAATTCACGGAATAGACACATTCGGGTCTTCGGCAACACTTTCACTTACAGAAGCGATATTTTCAGCGGAACGAGCGAAATGATGATGAACAGGCCTTACAATATTTGTAACCGCTCCAGCCTCTTCAAATTTCATCACAATTTTGCCAATTGCTTGCGTAGTTGGACGATTAAGAAAACCAAAATCTTGACAATTTTTTTGCGTTGATACTTAAGCGATCCATTTTCGTCAATGTCAGACTTTCAACTGAAAAGAAAAAAATTGCTTTAACTTGGTTTGAAACATGTCGAATTCCAGTCCTATACGTTTGAAACCACGAAATGGATAACCCGATAATTACTCGGCTTATATAACCATTTACAGGGCCTCGGTGTCATTTTTGCAAAAATGTGATCATTTTCCCAGGCTCATATCTTGTAAACCGTTCGGAATTTTGATTTACTTTTTGGGGCAAAGTTGTAGCTCTTGTCAAAAGGAACATAAATTGTGAACATATAAAATCAAAAATTTTATTCTTAATGATTTTTGCACAGTTTTCGAAAAAGAACTAATTTTCAGCTTTTTAACAGTTTGATGAGTCAGTCAGTCACTAACGTTAGTGTTTTATACAGGGTGGTTGATGAAGCGAATTGGAATAAGTTTATATCTTTATGAAAAATTTTCTGCTGACACAAATTTGAGCAGATAAGATTCTGGTCAAAACTCTAGGATTGGATTGTATGACAGCAGCTATAGGAGCAACGATAGTTCCTGCGTCCAAACTGAGGGATCTCGATGATAAGGCCCACTTTCGATTATGCTATGCTCGGCAAAATTATTTGAGAGACTTATTCTTGAACATCTGTTAGGTGGAGTATAAAAACTACGAACTCCAAAGCGTTTTTTGGAGCATCTTTCATCAGCTACCTTATTTATTGTTGGTTTTTGTTGATAAAGAACTCGTGGGGTAGCCACTTTAAACAGAGCTTTTGCAATCAAAATATTTATTTAAGATAATGTTAGACATCACGATTATTCGATATCTTTAAAGTCTCGGCTATCTTAATCAACTTCACTAAAAGGTCATCCAACATTTTTTTGTGTACTTTTATAATGTTTTCGCCAGTAAAAAGTTTTTTGCGACTTCCACTGAGTAATTCGTCTTTCGTGCGAATCCAATGATGCATGGGCCACTGGATGCCGTTAACCTTTTGAATCACTCGAACTGTTAGAGAACTGACCTCCTTAAAATTTACAACTCTCATGTATGGGCCGGTGCTTTAAAGTCTATTTTGTAGCTTCTCGATCACATACAGGGGAGAGCGAAAGGGCTTATCGGTGACCGTAGGGTATTCAACTCTATTGACTTACTAAAGCACCCCTGCAATGTGTGTTGTATAACACTGTTCTATCGGTACTACTTTGGAATGTGTTCTAACGATATCAGGCACCTCGTTACCGAAACTCTTACGTAACACACGTCAATCCGTTAGATCATATGCATTTGTGTTGATTAGCCAGTGGACCGAACAACACATTATAGAGAAAATTCGTTTTTATGCCGTAGAGTACGTATGTGAAACCCACTACCCGCACAAGTTTTTTCTGCCAGTTTTAATATAGGAAAATTTAAATCTTATGTCCACAAACACTACTCCCTTAACACAATTCATAGCATAAGTAGTTGTCATCCCCTGAGTGCTGGTCCTAAATAAAAACAAATAAAAAGATGTTAAACAAGAGATGATAAACAAGAGAGTATACCGCTTTTATTCTAATTCAGAAACAACTAATGAAAACAAATTTATAATGAGAGAAAGCTTAGGCACACACATGTGCTCATGAAATATATGTTTGTTTGTGCGTTTATGTGTTTTCTATTGTTCTTTATCCACTTTAATTTCACATTTGACAGAAAAAAAAATTGATGGATATCAATATCTTTTATTATAGAGTCTTTGGTTAAACCACGTAACTCCAATCTAAATCTCTATCTTAACTAGGGGTTTACGAATTATAAAAAGTTTGTGTGCGATATTCTTGCAATAGCGATGTATAAGCCATTTCCCTTCAATTGATTTGTTAGTAGGGGAACACTACAAGGCGTTGCTTGATTCCTTTACTTAAGAATCTCGCTCAGAATGATATTTTGGTACAACTAGATGAAGTTGGAGTAAAGGTTGTCTAACATACGTTGATGTGGCAAAAACAATTACGGGAAAGATTCTAAGTAAATTCAAAGACATACTTCAAGGGGCTCTTCCCTTTTATAATCTTTTAGTAAAACCAAAGATGAATGCATTAGTCCTGTTTGCTAGAAGATATAATAATTCAACCATCGAAAACTGTCGGCTTGAGGGCACTGAAATTTGTTTTGGGATCTTTTAGAAACACTTTAGAGTACAACAATGGGTATTGAAACCTAGCATTATTTACAGGTGAAATGCCCTTCAGAAATTTGCGTACCTCTAGAAACTCGAAAATGTCCAGCAAAAGTAAGGTAGTGCATCTATGGCACGCAATTATTAAGAAAGCTATTGATATCGTTGATTAATAGTTACGGTACATTAGTTTTTGACTACCACTGTTTAAAAAGACTTATCATACTTGGTTTCGCGGAACTTTCGTTAAAAGGCGATATGCTGGCTTTTACACTGACGCCTTTAGACTTAATGACCAGATAGGCTTAGAGGTTTTCTTAATTCGAGCTTAGAGTAATTACGAATGTAATTACTGTCGAGTTGTAAAATCGTCATAATGCCATTAAGTCCCTGAAATCTGTCTTCCGGAATTCAACACCAGATCAGAATTGCCACAATTATCTTAACGATTTTGATCAGCACTCTGTTAAACTGGCGATGTGTGAATTTAGAAAAGGCTTCTTCACTGAGGCCATTATATAAGATTATGGAGCGGTTTTGTGAATTTCGACGCAAGGTTTTTGTCAGAAGGTCTTGTATGGGAGCTATGCTCACATATGGAACGATTTCAAATAAATTTGATACAGTGATATTTGTTTCTGTTATCATTAACTATCAGTTAAGCATAGAACCTTAACTATCCATTTATATGGGACTCTATTGCGAGATGTTAGGCTTGCGTTATTCCATGAATGCTTGCAAATTCGCATCAATTGACCAGAAGGTCAATTGAAGAAAAAGAAGGTCTCCACGTTCTAGCAGGTACACCAGCACGACGGCCTATGGACAAAAGAAGTAAGCCTACAGCTTGGCGTCGAGATCGATACCAATTCCGATCGTGAACCACCCGAAAATCGTGGTAGTCACACTCGACAGTCTTTTTACTTCGTCAGCACATGTCACGCATAATTCGCGGTCTAGAAACCTTGTTGTCTACATATAAAGTGATTGGTTAGTCAGTGGCAAATTATGTTGCTCCGGTGCGGTCAGCGTTGCTAAGTGATACTGAAAGGAAAAATCTGTCAAAATGCAGCCCTATAAACTATAGCAGGTTGCCTTTTAATTACCTCACTACATCATCATCGTAAGGAAACAAAGATCCTTCCAGTAAAGAAACACAACATTAATATATATTATCTCAGCAGTTCCTTTTGAAATGTCATCGGAGATATCATCCAAACTTTAAGATTACACAGTTGGCAACTTCCCCGAGGCATGTTAGGAAAGATTTTCGCCTGTATGAGGATAGCATACGAAGATATGTACTCGATCCATTAGATCATACCTCGTTCATTGCAGAATTAAACAACATTCAATGAGATACCACCAACTCTGCGATTTCAGGTTTTCATATGAATGTTGTATTTGGAGATCGCCCTTCGTTTATAGCAGAGGAAGAAAATAACTTGCAGCGGAGAACAAGAGCCGTTCTGGCTCAACTGAGATTGGGATGGAGCAACAGACTAAAGGTCTTTTGGTCCCGCATAGACTATGCCGTTCACAACGAATGCCCAGCTTGTAGTCATCGTGCTCATGATACTCCCAAATTTTCCACTGTACCGGCAACTCAACTTCACTTTGTGCTGAGGTTTTGTAGACTCATTCCGTGGCTAGAAAAAATTTCGTTAAAAAATTTTTTCTATAGAAAAATTTTCGTTAAAAAATTTTTTCTATAGAAAAATTTTCGTTAAAAAATTTTTTCTATAGAAAAATTTTCGTTAAAAAATTTTTTCTATAGAAAAATTTTCGTTAAAAAATTTTTTCTATAGAAAAATTTTCGTTAAAAAATTTTTTCTATAGAAAAATTTTCGTTAAAAAATTTTTTCTATAGAAAAATTTTCGTTAAAAAATTTTTTCTATAGAAAAATTTTCATTAAAAAATTTTTTCTATAGAAAAATTTTCGTTAAAAAATTTTTTCTATAGAAAAATTTTCGTTAAAAAAATTTTTTCTATAGAAAAATTTTCGTTAAAAAATTTTTTCTATAGAAAAATTTTCGTTAAAAAATTTTTTCTATAGAAAAATTTTCGTTAAAAAATTTTTTCTATAGAAAAATTTTCGTTAAAAAATTTTTTCTATAGAAAAATTTTCGTTAAAAAATTTTTTCTATAGAAAAATTTTCGTTAAAAAATTTTTTCTATAGAAAAATTTTCGTTAAAAAATTTTTTCTATAGAAAAATTTTCGTTAAAAAATTTTTTCTATAGAAAAATTTTCGTTAAAAAATTTTTTCTATAGAAAAATTTTCGTTAAAAAATTTTTTCTATAGAAAAATTTTCGTTAAAAAATTTTTTCTATAGAAAAATTTTCGTTAAAAAATTTTTTCTATAGAAAAATTTTCGTTAAAAAATTTTTTCTATAGAAAAATTTTCGTTAAAAAATTTTTTCTATAGAAAAATTTTCGTTAAAAAATTTTTTCTATAGAAAAATTTTCGTTAAAAAATTTTTTCTATAGAAAAATTTTCGTTAAAAAATTTTTTCTATAGAAAAATTTTCGTTAAAAAATTTTCTCTATAGAAAAATTTTCGTTAAAAAATTTTCTCTATAGAAAAATTTTCGTTAAAAAATTTTTTCTATAGAAAAATTTTCGTTAAAAAATTTTTTCTATAGAAAAATTTTCGTTAAAAAATTTTTTCTATAGAAAAATTTTCGTTAAAAAATTTTTTCTATAGAAAAATTTTCGTTAAAAAATTTTTTCTATAGAAAAATTTTCGTTAAAAAATTTTTTCTATAGAAAAATTTTCGTTAAAAAATTTTTTCTATAGAAAAATTTTCGTTAAAAAATTTTTTCTATAGAAAAATTTTCGTTAAAAAATTTTTTCTATAGAAAAATTTTCGTTAAAAAATTTTTTCTATAGAAAAATTTTCGTTAAAAAATTTTTTCTATAGAAAAATTTTCGTTAAAAAATTTTTTCTATAGAAAAATTTTCGTTAAAAAATTTTTTCTATAGAAAAATTTTCGTTAAAAAATTTTTTCTATAGAAAAATTTTCGTTAAAAAATTTTTTCTATAGAAAAATTTTCGTTAAAAAATTTTTTCTATAGAAAAATTTTCGTTAAAAAAATTTTTTCTATAGAAAAATTTTCGTTAAAAAAATTTTTTCTATAGAAAAATTTTCGTTAAAAAAATTTTTTCTATAGAAAAATTTTCGTTAAAAAAATTTTTTCTATAGAAAAATTTTCGTTAAAAAATTTTTTCTATAGAAAAATTTTCGTTAAAAAATTTTTTCTATAGAAAAATTTTCGTTAAAAAATTTTTTCTATAGAAAAATTTTCGTTAAAAAATTTTTTCTATAGAAAAATTTTCGTTAAAAAATTTTTTCTATAGAAAAATTTTCGTTAAAAAATTTTTTCTATAGAAAAATTTTCGTTAAAAAATTTTTTCTATAGAAAAATTTTCGTTAAAAAATTTTTTCTATAGAAAAATTTTCGTTAAAAAATTTTTTCTATAGAAAAATTTTCGTTAAAAAATTTTTTCTATAGAAAAATTTTTGTTCAAAAATTTTTTCTATAGAAAAATTTTCGTTCAAAAATTTTTTCTATAGAAAAATTTTCGTTAAAAAAATTTTTCTATAGAAAAATTTTAGTTAAAAAATTTTTTCTATAGAAAAATTTTCGTTAAAAAAATTTTTCTATAGAAAAATTTTCGTTAAAAAAATTTTTTCTATAGAAAAATTTTATTTCTTTTTTTGGAAATCTGAATTTTATAAAAATATGTAGCCAAAATCTCAATTTCGGAAAGAAAAATCAATGGGAAGTACCTGAAATAATGAACCGATTTTTGCTGTACTTTGATTGCTAAGTTAAATTCGACTCTTGGAGTAATTCTGAGTCTAATGGTATGCTTAAAGGTGGGTCTTAGACTAATATTTCTATGCGTTACATACATCAGCATTAACTTATTATACCCTTTCCACCTACATATGTATGTATGTATGTATGTATGTATGTATGTATGTATGTATGTATGTATGTATGTATGTATGTATGTATGTATGTTTGTATGTATGTATGTATGTATGTATGTATGTATGTATGTATGTATGTATGTATGTATGTATGTATGTATGTATGTATGTATGTATGTATGTATGTATGTATGTATGTATGTATGTATGTATGTATGTATGTATGTATGTATGTATGTATGTATGTATGTATGTATGTATGTATGTATGTATGTATGTATGTATGTATGTATGTATGTATGTATGTATGTATGTATGTATGTATGTATGTATGTATGTATGTATGTATGTATGTATGTATGTATGTATGGTGGCAAATAAAATTAAATACAAATTTACAAAAAATGTAATACCAAGACAAGACCCAAAAAAAGAAACAAACAACATGTGGCATGTGCGGTTAAAAATTTAACTCATTAACACTTCCTTTCCCCCAAAAACAGAGAACAACAAAAATAATTCGAAAACAATTAATGTTTTTATTGCTGTCGATGTTGCTGTTACGCTGCAACAATTAAATATTTAGTAAATTTGTTTTAAATGAACACTTTGTTTTGTATGAACATTCTTTAAAATAAATTGTTTTGTTTAAAGAGGGGAGGGAGAGTGAACAAAATTTGGAAAATTGGAAAATTTATAAACAAAATAAAAATTTATGTTTAAAAAATTTTCTTAATATCGAATTACTGAAAATACACACAAAAAGATCAACAAACAACAAAACTAATAATAACAAATCAAATTAGAAAACGTCATATGGATGGATAGATAGATCGAATTGTCTGTCCTCCCTCTAAACATACGAACGACCGTTCTTCCATTTGTATAGGGGCCTTTGGAAATTGTTTTTGTAAAGTGGTTAAAGGTGGTTGCGTTCATTAATCGAGGGTGTGCATTTGTTGCAATGCCAAGGCATTAATTTCGGTAAATTTATGTTCAGAATGTCTCTGGTTGCAACAACAACAAAAAAAAATGTCTCAACATGTTATACGCACATTAAATGCAGGCAACTGTCAATTGGCTGTAGCAAATAACGCATTAAGCGAAGAAAAATGAAGGCCCACCACAAACAATGATCTTTATGATCATCATTATGATCTTGATCATGATCATCGTCGACATCAGCAACATCCACTACAAACCAGCAACAACATCTGTTTATGAAGGTGTATATTGGAACACATACTCTGGGAGTCTTATATATTAATAGTATCTCGTTTGGAAACTATATAAAACTATTTGTTTCCATAATTTATTTGGTTCTTTTCTCGTTTTGTATTTTGTTGCAAACATGAGTAGAGAACATCATAAATTGTTAAATGAAAATCACTTTTAAATGAAATGTTTTATGATCATTTTTTATTCAATTGAATGTTTTTTGTTTGTTATTTGTACTAGATATTAGAGTTATAGGTTATAACAGATTGTTAGTGGTTGTATGATCACTTAAGAAAATGGGATGGTATCCCAACATCTTGAACAAAAAAAAGTTCTTGTATTAAAATTTTGTCCATATTTTTACGCTTTTTGGATACCAATTATTGAGGTAGTTACCCAGATACACTCAAGGCACAGTGGGGCAATAATAAAAGTCTTACCATTGACAAAATTTCCCACTGAATATTTTCTATAGAAAAGTTGGTAGTGGGACAAGTTTTCTATAAAAAAAATTGACAATGGGACAAGTTTTCTTTAGAAAAGTTGACAGTGGGTCAAGTTTTCTATAGAAAAGTTGACAGTGGGTCAAGTTTTCTATAGAAAAGTTGACAGTGGGTCAAGTTTTCTATAGAAAAGTTGACAGTGGGTCAAGTTTTCTATAGAAAAGTTGACAGTGGGTCAAGTTTTCTATAGAAAAGTTGACAGTGGGTCAAGTTTTCTATAGAAAAGTTGACAGTGGGTCAAGTTTTCTATAGAAAAGTTGACAGTGGGTCAAGTTTTCTATAGAAAAGTTGACAGTGGGTCAAGTTTTCTATAGAAAAGTTGACAGTGGGTCAAGTTTTCTATAGAAAAGTTGACAGTGGGTCAAGTTTTCTATAGAAAAGTTGACAGTGGGTCAAGTTTTCTATAGAAAAGTTGACAGTGGGTCAAGTTTTCTATAGAAAAGTTGACAGTGGATCAAGTTTTCTATAGAAAAGTTGACAGTGGGTCAACCTCATCATCTTAATAGATTGACCATGACTGAATCAAATATTTCATGCCTTAAGTATTAAAATTGTGTAAAATTTGATAAAAAACCCTAAATTAACTTAAAACCTTTTAAAAATACCCATGACTGAAGCAAAAGTTCTTAAATTTAATTTGACTAAGTGCTTTAAAATCATGACTGAAGTCAGATTTTCAAGATTAAAATACATCAATTTTGATAGTTTAAGAAATTTTAGACTTTATTTTCATTTTGTGTAAATAAATTTCATTTGGAAGATCATGACTGAAGCTAAAATTTAATGACCAAAGTAAAGATATTAAGCCAAATGATATCGAAAACCCTAAATTTTATAAAAAGCATTAAAAATTATATAAGACTGAATATTAATCACCATTAATTTACATCAATTGGAGCTAAAATCTCATGACTAAAAAAAATTTTGCAAAACATGTTCCGGAATTTTAAATATTTTAAGCATACTTCCCTCTGTGGAAATGTTTTTTATTGAAATTTTGTTAAGAAACTTTTAAAATTGTTAAATTTGCTGTTGCACCACCACTCATCCTCATCATCTTAATAGATTGACCATGACTGAATCAAATATTTCATGCCTTAAGTATTAAAATTGTGTAAAATTTGATAAAAACCCTAAATTAACTTAAAACCTTTCAAAAATACCCATGACTGAAGCAAAAGTTCTTAAATTTAATTTGACTAAGTGCTTTAAAATCATGACTGGAGTTAGATTTTCAAGACTGAAATACATATCCTTATCAATTTTTATAGTTTAAGAAATTTTAGACTTTCTTTTCATTTTGTATAAATAAGTAAAATTTGATGACTAAACTAAAGATATTAAGCCAGACAGTATCAAAAACCCTAAGTTTTATAAAAATCCTTAAAAATTATACATGACTGAATATCAATCATCATGAATTTACATCAATTTGAGCTAAAATCTCATGACTAAACAAAAATTTACAAGACAAGTTCAGAAATTTGAAATCTTTAAGGCATACTTCCCTCTGTGGAAATGTTTTTTATTGAAACTTTGTTGAGGAACATCTAAAATTGTTAAATTTGCTGTTGCACCACCACTCATCGTCATCATCATCATCTTGATAGAAACGAAGGAGTTTCTTCTAGTTAAGTTTCGTGTCTTCATATTGCAACATATTTTGTTTTTGTTTTTTTGTTTTTGTTCAGTCTTTAGAGAATGAAGTGAAAATGTTTGTTTTTCTTTCTACTTACGTTGTAGTTACTACTTTATAATGTTTTTGCCCTTTTTAAAAATTCTATATGACTGACTGTCCGTCCGTCTGTCTGTTTCTCAGTCTATGGGTTATTTTTTCAACGCCTCCAGCTCGTTTCGTTTTCATTTCGTTTTGGCGTCTTCAATATCAGAAGCAGCTCTCTTTTTTAAAACTCAGTGAATGGAAGTCGAAGGGAATGGTCATGGATATGGATATGTAAGTAAATAAATAGTGAAAATTTTTTGTCTTGGAAGGTGGTAACGCATGTCATCGTAAGTTTTGTGTCTGTCTATCCAGCTTGTTATAGTTATAACATATAAATATCTGACTGTCTGTCCCTCCATCCATCCGTCTGTCCTTCTTTTTGTTTCTTTTCTACTATACGAGTTATAGGATTGTGTTACTAACATATTTAGCAGAGTAAGACTGACTATCATTTTAGCTGTTTTCTATCATGCTCATGACTGAAGCCAAGTATTTCAATCCCAGTTTAGTGCCATAATTTACATGTCTTGCTTATGTGTTTATCATGCCTATTTCTCTTTAGTCATGATTCTTTTTTTTTCCTTCAAAAAGATCCCCAGGTTTTCCTCAACTCCTTTGGGACTTTGGTTTGATTTTCATTACATTTTCTTATGGTTATATCTATTTTTTAGATTTTTCAGTTTTTGTTTGTTGATTTTTCAAATAATCGTAAATACTAAATACAATTATTTGTTGGAAAATTTTCAAATCCCCAAGGAAAATTTAGTTTGCTTAAGGCATTTATTTAAGGCTTATGGTGAATTTTTTACCATTTTAACTTCTGTTTAGTCTTTTTCTGATTTCTATGTTAAGGATTTGCTTTAATGTTTGGGATTATTTATTGAAATTTTTGAAATTATTATGTTAAGATTGTCTTAAGATGATAATATTATGGTTTAGGTCAATCAATCTTTATTTGCTGGAAGCAGTTTGGAATGGAGATGTGAAATTTTAAACAAATAAAAAATGTCTGAGTAACAATTTCCCAGTCAAATATGATCCTCAATAATAACACGGTGCTAGTTGAAAAAACCGACAGAAGGGGGACCTAGTGGGTAAAAATTATTCGAGTACTCTGAATTCAATGGCGGTAACCCTTTTTTTAGGTTGGCTCTAGTTTTCGAGATATATCGTTATAAAAAAATGAAGGAGGTTGCGCAATAAATTTTCGCGTAATTCAAAAACTGTTTATTTTCTTGAACTAGGTAATAAATTCGAAATTCGTCAACAAAATTATCTTTCAGAAACACTAACTCTTAATAAATATTACAAAAATATGAAATTTTTATGGTTAAAGGACCATGACTGAAGCTAAAATTGGATGACTAAAGTAAAAATGTTAGGCACAACAATATCAATAAACATATAATGAATAAAAAGCCTTTGAAAGTAACCAAAATTGAATTTGAATGATCATTCAATGGCGGTAACCCTTTTTTAGGTTGGCTCTAGTTTTCGAGATATATCGTTATAAAAAATGGAGGAGGTTGCACAATAAATTTTCGCGTAATTCAAAAACTGTTTATTTTCTTGAACTGGGTAATAAATTCGAAATTCGTCAACAAAATTATCTTTCAGAAACACTAACTCTTAATAAATATTACAAAAATATGAAATCCCAAAAAAATCAATAAGTTAACCTTATTTTTGGTTAAAGGACCATGACTGAAGCTAAAATTGGATGACTAAAGTAAAGATATTAGGCACAACGATATCAAAAACCGTATAATAAATAAAAAGCCTTTAAAAGTAACCAAAATTGAATTTGAAGCATAATAAAGTGACATGACTTGGGGCCTAAATCGCATGACTGAAACTACGATCTTCAATCTTTAAAATCTTATTTAATTTAATTTCAGTTTAATGACAAAATAAATAATATTAAGCCAAAATAAATTTAAACTTAATGACTGAACTATTAATACGGGTAAAGGTGCATGACTGAAGGTAAATTTTCATGACTAAGGTATTATTTATTGGCTAAAAGTTATAAAAAAAGCCTTAATCGAATTAATTAAAACTTATAAAAATGTCTATGAATAATATGGTTTAGAGCTTTAAAATTATGATTGAAGTCAGAATTTCAAGACTGAAATACAAATTCGTAGTTCAAAGAATTTTTTATACTTCCCCTTTTTAGAAACTAAATTTCTTATGAAAGATTTTGACTAAAGCTTAAATAGGTTCGGAAATCATGAATGAATTCAAAAATTCTTGACAAATATTTAAAAAAATTACAATTTTATATAAAATTCACAAAAATGAAAATGATTGACCATGACTGAATCAAATATTGAATGCCTTAAATGTTAAGATTAAGTCATATTAAAAAAAAACCTTAAAAACTGTTCAAAAATATCCGTGACTGAAGCAAAAGTTCCTATGAATAATGCGACTTTATACACAAAAAATATGACTGAAGCCAGAATTTCAAGACTGAAATAATTATAATTGTCAACTTCTACAGTTTAAAGAATTTGAGCATTACTTCTATTTTTCAGCAAATAAATTCCTTTCGCAGGACCATGACTGAAGCTGAAATACATTTAGACATTAGGCATGAAGTCAAAAAAGTCTTACTAAATATTACAGCTGAATATAAAATCCAATATAAAAATTATTTATTTCGAGATTAAGAACCATGACTGATGCTAAAATTTGATGACTAAAGTAAAGATATTAAGCCAGATGATATCAATAAATCTAAATTTTCTAAAAATTCTTAAAAATTATACATGACTGAATATTAATCATCATGAAGTGACTTAAATTTGAGTTTTTTTAATAAAAGCCCTCAATTAAGTTATTACTATTCAAAAATATCCATGACTGAAGCAAAAGTTCTTATGAATAATTTGACTAAGTGCTTTAAAATCATGATTGAAGTCAGATTTTCAAGACTGAAATACATATCCTTAACAATTTTTATAGTTTAAGAAATTTTAGACTTTCTTTCCATTTTGTGAAAATAAATTCCATTTGGAAGACCATGACTGAAGCTATAATTTGATGACTAAAGTAAAGATATTAAGCCAGACGGTATCAAAATCTTTAAATTTGATAACAAACCTATAAAATTGTATATGACTGAATATGAATCATTATAAAGTGACTTGAATTTGAGCTAAAATATTATGACTGAAACAAAAACAAACTATCACAGTTTAATCAGATATTAATTCTTTTCAAAAATTCACAAGTTTTTGAAAAATTATTTTAAACCGTTTCCCAACAACCACAGTTTCTATTTTCTATTTTTGGAATTGAATATTTTCATAAAATAAAATTACACAATCTTAAACTGATGTTGAAATTTTATGCGGGTATTAACCAAAATTTATTAAGCCTAGAAAAATCTTGAATTCAATCTATTTTCAATATACACAAGGATGTGGTTGCACTTTAGGAAAACCACAAAAATTTTCATTATTTCCTTTCATAAAATAATATAAACTACAAATATATGGTTTCTTAAATAACCCTCCAAACTAGAAAATACTTGATTTTTGGGATGATTTTGATTTTTTGTACCAAAAACCTAAAATTGACTGTAGTTTCTTAAATAAGCGTCCAATCGAGAAAATACTTGATTATTGTGATCATTTTGATATTTTGAACCGAAAACGTAAAATTGGCTATAGTTTCTTAAATAAGCGTCCAATCAAGAAAATACTTGATTGGACGCTTATTTAAGAAACTATAGCCAATTTTACGTACCAAAAACCTAAAATTGGCTGTAGTTTCTTAAAAAAGCGTCCAATCGAGAATATACTTGATTTTTGTGATCATTTCGATTTTTTGTATGAAAAACTTAAAATTGGCTGTAGTTTCTTAAATAAGCGTCCAATCGAGAAAATACTTCATTTCTGTGATCATTTTGATTTTTTGCATGAAAAACTTAAAATTAGGTGTAGTTTCTTAAATAAGCGTTCAATCGAGAAAACACTTGATTTTTGTGATCACTTTGATTTTTTATATGAAAAACCTAAAATTGGCTGTAGTTTCTTATATAAACGTCCAATCGAGAAAATACTTGACTTTTTTGATAATTTTGATTTTCTGTATGAAAAACTTAAAATTGGCTATAGTTTCTTAAATAAGCGTAAAATCGAGAAAATACTTGATTTTTGTGATCATTTTCATTTTTTGTATGAAAAACTTAAAAATGGCTGTAGTTTCTTAAATATACCTCCAATCAAGAAAATACTTCATTTTTGTGATCATTTTGATTTTTTGCATGAAAAACTTAAAATTAGGTGTAGTTTCTTAAATAAGCGTTCAATCGAGAAAACACTTGATTTTTGTGATCACTTTGATTTTTTATATGAAAAACCTAAAATTGGCTGTAGTTTCTTATATAAGCGTCCAATCGAGAAAATACTTGATTTTTTTGATAATTTTGATTTTCTGTATGAAAAACTTAAAATTGGCTATAGTTTCTTAAATAAGCTTAAAATCGAGAAAATACTTGATTTTTGTGATCATTTTCATTTTTTGTATGAAAAACTTAAAAATGGCTGTAGTTTCTTAAATATGCCTCCAATCAAGAAAATACTTCAATTTTGTGATCATTTTGATTTTTTGCATGAAAAACTTAAAATTAGGTGTAGTTTCTTAAATAAGCGTTCAATCGAGAAAACACTTGATTTTTGTGATCACTTTGATTTTTTATATGAAAAACCTAAAATTGGCTGTAGTTTCTTAAATAAGCGTCCAATCGAGAAAATACTTGATTTTTGTGATAATTTTGACTTTTTGTATGAAAAACTTAAAATTGGCTGTAGTTTCTTAAATAAGCCTCCAATCGAGAAAATACTTGATTTTTGTGATCATTTTGATTTTTTGCATGAAAAACTTAAAATTGAATGTAGTTTCTTAAATAAGCGTCCAATCGAGAAAATACTTCATTTTTGTGATCATTTTGATTTTTTGTATGAAAAACTTAAAATTGGCTGTAGTTTCTTAAATAAGCGTTCAATCGAGAAAATACTTGATTTTTGGAATCATTTTAAATTAATGTAAGTATTATTTTCCTTACCTTATTCCTTATTTCCCATAAATTTTCACTAAACATTTCTTATCTTCCAATTTTAATTGAAAGCAGTCATGGAAAACCCATTTGATATTCTCGCTCTATTAAAACTCATTTTGGATTTTCCTGCCGAAACATTAATGACAAACATGACACGCGAAAAATGCGCTGACAAAAATCCACCCATTTTCAAATATCCACACACAAAGACTTAAAGACGTTTACACCAGCCAACGAAACACGTTGGCTGGTGTAAATTCTAGCAACCGCAAAGTTTTTAAAACCTGAAGCGGAAAAGCAAAGTGCTAAGCATGAGTTAAATTGAACACTTAGTCGTGGGTGTTTAAATGTATTTTAATGTAATTCCGTTAAGCGTTAGAGGCCAAAAAGAAAGCGCAAGCGCACATACCTAAATGGACAAATGGATCAAGCGTGAGATTATTTAAGCCAAGCTCAGGCGCACACACGCTTAAATTAGCAATGCAGGTGCTTAAAGCCAAAGTGCGTTAGCGCATATGAAGAGTGTGAGTGTGTGAAGACAAAGGAAATCCCCGTATTACTTCATTCATCCGCTTTTATAGGAATTTCCATAAGCCGCTATCAATGCTAAGGTAGGTTAGAGATGCTTGTTCGATGACGATGAGAAGGTAAGGCTAATTTTAATGATTTAAAAGAAGGTTGGTTACTTTGTCAATCTTAAGTAGGAGATCAAATAAAGAGATTTTAATGATTATCATTAAGATACGAACGCTGATATTGTTAAAGATCTCAGGACTAGTATAACTTTAACTCTACCTGTAATAAAGACAAGATTTATGTTAAACATGTCAGGCTTAAATTCTTTTACAACTACAACTAGTACGAGTAGTATTTCGTATAATTGATATTACTATTCTAAAAGGAAGCCATATATTTCAATATCATCGACTATGTTACGAGTACAAAAACCAACTGATCAGGACCGCCGCCGACGTTAACAACTATTTAAACACACAAATAAAATAATGTAGTTAAGTCTTAGTTAAGTCTTGCTGCAAGACAATGCCAATGTGAAGTGGGTACTTGAGGTTTTTATTGTTTGCCCTGCAAATAAATAAATCGTTGTGAGTTCACCAAAAACTAAAAGAAAAAAACCAAAAACAAATGAATTGAAACAATGTAAATTGTAACAAATGAATAAATACAACGTCCGAAGAATGCATGATCAGTCAACAAAAGTACTTGAAATTCTTTAGCACTGTCTGCGTCTGCGCGCCGACAGTGCTAAGCAATAAAATGCTTTAATAACCAAATCCAGTAATAAAATTTCTTAAGCAAATAACCCAAATTAAGCGCCCACAAATTTTTTGTAGAAATATTTGTATAGTTAAACACTTAGAAAATTTGGAAATATGTATTTATGTATGTTTTCAAAGACTTCATCTCTATAATGCATGACTGAAGGGGATTTCAACATAAAGTAGAATTGCTTAAACATCAGGTTCAATATAGATCGAAAAGTAGAGCAAACTTTATTATTACTAATATCATGTTTCCTTTAGAAGCCCCTTCAGAAAAAAACTATTCGTGAATGACACATGACTGAAGTAATTTTTTGAAACACTGGTCAACAGGCTAAACTACATTTTTGTTAAACTATTTTTTATAAGTTATGGTCCCATAAGTCCAAAAACATCCATTTTGTATCTTTTTTTTTCTAAAATCTGGATAGTCGTAGTTATATTACCATATATTGAGAATTACTTAACCAATTTTATTGAAAAATATTTACTTAAATGGATAAAGAACAAAATTGCCCTTAAGTCGTGCTAACTCCACTTTTTCGTGTGATCAATGGTTCTAGAGTTATTTACACCACAAATTGAAAAAAAAATATTTTTTTTTTGCAAAGTCGAAAAATTTCTTTTATTTTTAAAAAAATGCATAAAAAACTTTAAATAAATTTTTAGCGACCTTAATCACATAAGTATTCCAAATAATATAAGCTTAGTATTGATTTTATTAAGAACAAGTAAGAGTGTTATATTCGGCTGTGCCGAATCTTATATACCCATCATCAAGTTGTGTTAAATTTAGAAATATCTCTCAAATATCTACGAGGGTGCAGCTAATTCAAAATATGGACCAAATTTGAAAAAAGCTAGTTGGTATTGTTAACAAAATATTTGGACTAAATTCGGTTACAGGAGCTTTATAGTTCAACATTTAAAAGTATGTAAGTGGTTTCCCTAGTACCCAGCAAAACTTTGGTAATGGCAAGTACTCTGATAACTGGTTACCTTGTAACGACTACAACATACCATCCGAATAAATAATAAGTTATTACAGAAGTACTTATTTGTAATTAAGATGGTAATTTAAACTGAATGGCCCGGGTTCAAATCCCACCAAGGGCAACAATTTTTTTTAGTTTTTTTTTTATTAAAAGAGTCCTTTTAAATGATTTTTGAATTTTAAGAACTTAAATATTATCTTCTGTAAAAAAAATTTGTAAAACTAACTCACGTTAATGACAAAATACCATCATGACTCAATTTTGATTATGTAGGGGATGTTGAATACCAAACACGATTCTAATTGGTCTTAACTTGGTAAGCCCAACTTATCTGGGTCATCCTTCATCTCAACTGTGGACACACACCTCCTCATGGTATCACCCGGGAAGCTAGTTTAACACCCATTAATATTGTGAGTTAACATGTTCCGAGAGTTGTCCCATAAGATCGATAAAAATGGGTTAGGATTACGGGCTAGTAACCCTCTCTTGAAAAAAAATATAATGAAGAGGATAAAATTAGAATTGAAATGTCCCACTACCTAATGCTAGAGGAGGATGTCCGAAACTTCGATAGAAAGACCAAGTAGAGGAACATTTTTCAAAGCTTGGCCTATAAAATTAGAGAATATTCGCACAAGATCGAAATCCATGGAATTCTAAAATATGCTCGGACTTTGACCTTAACAGGTTGTAACATTAAAGTAAGTAAGAGTCAATCTTATGTAAAAACTTATACAAAAAAGAAGATTTAAATTATTTAAGTTTTAAAATAATTTTCAAAAAGTTTTTAAATAATTACAAAAAATCGTATAAAAATATTTTTCCAAAAATTACAACAAAGCAAAAAAAAGCAGGGAACAACAAAGTTATTTTCACATGATTTTGGATCTAAAAATAAAAATTGTTTATATTAATTATAAGCTGCTAAGTTTTCAACATATGAAGTAGCTCAGTGGAAGAGTCTCTGCCTAGCAGTCGGAGGGTCTGGGTTCGAGCCCCCAAGGGGTCATAAAAAAAATTTTGTATTTCGTTTAAAATTATATATTTTTAATAAAACAACAACAAAAAAGTTGTTGCTGTTGTTGTTGTTGCTTTCAAATTGCTTACTCAAGTCATTACTTTTCTGCAATTGGTAAGTACTTGCCTCCAATGACATCCCCATGTTAATGTAATGACTTAAACAGCGAATGAGTAAGTAGTTCGTGTTCAATAGTTTAACTGTTTAACTCATTATTTGGTAATGAAAAGTTTTACTGGGTATTTACAAAAATGCACAAAATTTAATCTCATAACCTGGTGTAGTTTAGCATTAATAGTCTGTTAAATACTTTTCTTTTAGCTTAATATTTAGTTAGTATAAACATGTTGATAGTAATACGACAGGTCCATATATTTTGTTAGGAGTTCCTAATACCGTATATAAAGTCTGGACATTGGTGTAATTTTAATATGCTGCTTGTAATTACCTCTGACTTTTTTTGATTGTAGATATAACAAGTAAGAGTGTTATATTCGGCTGTGCCGAATCTTATATACCCACCATCAAGTTGTGTTAAATTTAGAAACATATCTCATATATATACGAGGGTGCAGCAAATTCAAAACGTGGACCAAATTGGAAAAAAGTTGTTACGCTAGTTGTCGTTGTTGGTAAAATATTTGGAATAACTTCGGTTGCAGTAGCTTTATAGTTCAACATTCAAAAGTATGTAAGTGGTTTCCCTAGTATTTATTTACTTTGAACAAAATTCGTTATCACAACCGGGTATGGTTTTACATTAATAAGTTGTTAAATACTTTTCCTTTAGCTTAACATTTAGTTAGGATAAAGAAGTTGATAGTAATGCGACTGGTCCATATATTTTGTAAGGAGGTCCTAATGCATCTACCATATACAAATCTTAATATGCTGCTTGTACCTCCGAATCTTTTTAATTGTAGATATAAAAAGGGGATGTAATATATATAAGAATTATAGCCAAATGTTGACCGATTGTAACAAAATTTTACACACTGGTTGGTATTTATGTAAAGCTTGTTTTTGCAAAATTTAGTGGCAATAGCTATCACAGTTTCTAATTTAATAGCTTTTAACTGGTCCTTGCTAAATATTTTTTGGTTTCGGGGAGTGTATTTTATATGAGAGTTATAGTCAAATATGGACCGATTCCTATAAAATTTGATATACTGACCAATAGTTGTATAAAACTTCTCTATACTAAATTTAGTCGTCATAGCTATTACAATTGTATTCAATTTATCAGCATTCATGTGTTTCCCGGGGCGGGGTTATATGGGAGCTCTAACTAAATGTGAACCGATTTTGCCCATTTTCAGTATACAACTTTTGTTACATATCAGAAATACTTTTGTAAAATTTTGTCTCTCTAGCTTTTATAGTTAAGGAGCTGTCGCGCTTTTATCTGACGGACAGGCGGACATAAACCCCCTTTTCTTTTTGTATTTTTGTGTTTCTGTAAGTTTTTTATATGGGAGCTATGGTCAAATGGTGACCGATTGCAACAAAATTTTGCACACTGGCTGGCATTCACATAAGACTTGCTTTTGTAAAATTTTGTTGCTATAGCCCTTTCAGTTAAGGCGCTATCGCGCTTTTATCTAACGGACAGACGGACATAAACCCCCTTTTCTTTTTGTATTTTTGTGTTTCCGTAAGTTTTTTATACGGGAGCTAGGTCAAATGGTGACCGATTGTGACAAAATTTTGCACACAGGCTGGTATTCACATAAGACTTATTTGTGCTAAATTTGGTGGTCAAAGCTACTACAGTTTATCATTTATTGGCATTTAAGTGAATTTCAGGTGGAATTTAGGCTGTTTCCGTATGTTTTTTATATGGGAGCTATGGTTAAATGTGAACCGATTTCGATGAAATTTTACATGCTGCCTAGTGCTTATGGAAAACTTCTAGATACCAAATTTTGTCATCATAGCTATTATAATTTGTCAGTTATTAGCAAATAAGCGACTAGCCCAGGCGAGGTTATACGGGAGCTATGGTCAAATGTTAACCGATTTTGCCCAATTTCAATACCAAAATTTTCTCATAAATGAGGAATGTTTTTGCTAAGTTTCAGTTAGCTAGCTCCTTTCGTTTAGGCGTTATCGTGATTTCAACAGACAGACAGACAGACAGACGGACAGACAGACGGACATCGCTCAATCGTCTTAGAATTTTATAAGGATTCAGAATATATATCGTTTTTGATTTTTGAGCCAATATTAAGGAAATTACAAACGGATTGACAATCTGAATATACCCCCCATTCTTTTTGATGGTGGGTATAAAAAGGAGATGTTATATATAAATATATAAAAGAGTTATAGCCAAATGTTGACCGATTGTAACAAAATTTTAAAAATAAGCTCTATATATATGTATACCAGCCAGTGTGGTATACATATATATAGAGCTTATTTTTGCAAAATTTAGTGGCCATAGCTATCATAGTTTCTAATTTAATAGCTTTTAACTGGCCTTTACTAAAATTTTTGATTTCCGTAAGTGTTTTTTATATGAAAGCTAAAGTCAAATATGGACTGATTCCTATAAAATTTGATAAACTGATCAAAAATTGCATAAAACCTCCCTATTTTAAATGTAATCGTCATAGCTATTACAATTATATTCAATTAATCAGCATAAATGTGTTTCCCGGGGCGGGGTTATATGGGAGCTCTAACTAAGTTTGAACCGATTTTGTCCATTTTCAACACACATCTTTTTCAAGATATCCAAAATACTTTGTAAAATTTTGTCCCTCTAGCTCTTTTCGTTAAGGCGCTATCGTGCTTTTATCTGACGGACAGACGGACATAAACAACCTTTTCTTTATTTATTTTTGTATTTCCATAAGTTTTTTATATGGGAGCTATGGTCAAAAGGTGACCGATTGTGACAAAATTTTGCACACTGGCTGGCATTGACATAAGACTTTCTTGTGCTTAATTTAGTCTTACTAGCTTGTAGTTAAGGAGCTATCACGAGTTTATCTGACGGACAGACGGACATAAATTCCCTTTTTTTTGAATTTTTGTGTTTTCGTAAGTTTTTTATATGGGAGCTAGGCCAAATGGTGACCGATTGCGACAAAATTAGTGGTTATATCTGTTATACTTTTAGATTTATTGACATTTAAGTGTATTTTAGGTGAAATGTAAGCGGTTTCCGTAAGTTTTTTGTATTTTTATATGCTGCCTAGGGCTTATGCAAAACTTCTATATACCAAATTTTATAATCATATATTTATATTATAGTTTGTTATTTATTAGCAAATAAGCCATTAGCGTAGGCGAGGTTATACGGGAGCTATGGTCAAATGTTAACCCAATTTCAATACCAAAATTTTCTCAGAGATGAAGAATTTTTTAACTAAGTTTCAGTGAGCTAGCTCCTTTCGTTTAGGCGTTATCGTGATTTCAACAGACAGACAGACATGGCTCAATCGTCTTACAATTTCATAAGGATTCAGAATATATTTTTTTTTTTGATTTTTGAGCCAATATTAAAGAAATTACAAACGGAATGACAATCTTAATATACCCCCCATTCTTTTTGATGGTCTGTATAAAAACGCGTGGTATTATAAGTTTGTGCTGATGTATGTAACGCATTGAAATATTCATCTTTTAGTATACCAATAGGCTTAGAATCACTTTCTGAGTCGATTTAGCAATGTCCGTCAGTCTGGCTGGCTGGGCCCCCATGTAAAACTTGTAATCAAACTGCAGGTCGCAATTCTAAATATAATTTGATGAAATTTGGCACAGATCATTTTTTTGAGAATGGGACCATGGCTATTGAAATTGGTCAAAATCGGTCTATTATTTATGGTACCAAATATCAATATCTTTTCATGAAATTTAAAACAAATACTGCTTATGTAAACTTAAATCACTGTACCAAATTTCGGCCCACATTTGACCATAGCTCCCAACAAACTCTTCTTTAAAAACTAAATGAGGCAAAAATCTTTAAAACGCTCGTAAATCTAAAGATAATTAGAATTTTGAGTTTATTTTTTGCATACATAAGTTTTGTAACAACTGTAATCAATTTGCCAAATTTCGAGATAATCGGTCCACATTTGACCCTAGCTCTCATATAAGTCTTTGGGAAAATGTTTGTATGATGGCAAAATTTAGTAAATATTTATCTTTATACATGAAAAAGAACACCTTTGACCTTTGTGGTAAAGGGTATCGTATGGTCGGTCTTGAACGACTATAGCACTTTCTTACTTGTTTTTTTTTTAATTTTTTATTTTTCTAAAATTTTAAATTTTTGAAAGGCTAGTCCTAGTTATATTACCATATATTGAGAACAACTTAACCAATTTTATTGAAAAATACTTTAATGAAAAAAGAACAAAATTGTCCTTAAATCGGGCTAACTTAAGTTTTTCGTGTGAACAACGGTTCTAGAGTTATTTACAACACAATTTGAAAAAAATTTTTTTTTTGCAAAATCGAATTTTTTTTTTAATTCATAAAGAATTGAAAATGTTATAAATTATGAATATCCAAATAATATAAGCTTTATAATATGAAAATCCAGCGATTGTTAGAGATTTTATTAAGAAAAACGTAAAAATACCCAATTAGCGAAAAATCTTGTTATAAAGGAAGAATAAGTCAAATAAAGAATCACTTAATCATGATCTTAATGATTTTAGTTTAGATTGACACCATAATTTTCAAGAGAAGTCATGACTGAAGCGTTTTTTTTTTTTCAGAAAAACCCAATATTAAACTAAATTTGTTTTATAAAAACTCATGATTGAAGTAAGTTTATCAACAAAGTCTCATAATTGAAGGTTCAGAAAGGCCTTAAACATATGTAAAACTGTGCATTACGATTTATAATTGAATCTGACTAAAATTATATTCAATCATTAATATGTTTACATGATTCATGTTAAACTATATCAAAACATTCATGACTGAAGTAAATATTTTTTAGGAATTTTCAAAAGAAGTTATATCATGACTTAATTAAATTAATTACCTATATAATAAAACCTTTGACTGAATCAAAACTCTTCATGAATATAGTTATGATTGACATCATAATTTTCAAAAAAAAAGACATGATTGAAGCGTTTTTTCCAGAAAAACACTGATATTAAATGACATTTTGTTCATAAAGACTCATGATTGAAGTAAATTTATCAATTAAGTCTCATAATTGAAGATTCAAAAAGCCCTTAAATGTACATTAAACTATGGACTAAGATTTAATATGACTTAAGTTATACTATGATTCAATATGACTAATATAGCCTTAGTATGTTTACATGATTGAAGTAAAACTATTCTAAAACATTCTTGAATGAAGTTAATTTTTTTTGGGAACTCTTGAATGATTGCATTTAAGATTATCATCATTGAATATGACTGAAGTTTTATGATTGAAGATCAAATATCACAAAAATATTTAAGACATAAAAACTACATGACTGAAGTCAAATTTTTCTTTAAGACCTCTCGATTGAAGTAATATTCTCAATAAAACTTAGGACTTAATTATACTTTTTAAGAAGAAAAATGACTGAATCGAATTTGAAAAAATCAATAAAATCAAGCATATCATAAAATCATAAAAACCCATGATCGAAGTGAAATTTTTAATATAGTCTCATGATTGAAGGCTTTTACTATAGAAAGAACTTAAATATACATTAAACTAACATCTAAGATTTGTAATTGAATATGTCTGAAGTTACTTTTTATAAGGTTATATGATTGAAGATAAAATATCATAAAACTATTCATGACTGAAGAAAAATTTGTTTAAAAACTGTCTTAATGAACTCTCGATTGAAGTTATTTTGTGAAAACCCCCATAGCTTAACGAAAGCTATGAGATCTAAATGATACTTTCTAAGTAAAGACATGACTGAAGCAATTTAAAGCAAATTTTAATATGACTGAAGCGGTTAAATGCTAATTTTAACATGACTGAAGCGATTATACGCAAATTTTAAAATGACTGAAGTAGTTTTTATTAAATTTATTGTCTGAAGGCCACAAACATGGAGCATTAAAATGCAAAAAAATGTATGACTGAAATACTTTTTAATAAAATAATCAATTACTGAAGTTAGACTATCAGCAAAAACAAATAATTAAAGTTTATTTTGTAAAAATGTTCTATGATTGAAAAAATGCAAAATATTTATGAAAAAAACTGAACTTAATATCAAAAAAAAAAACTTATGACTGATGTCAAATACCTTAACAAAAATAACGCCGATGAAAAAAAAGACAAATATAAATGATTGAAGTCAGATCATATATAAAAACCCATGACTAATTTAAAAATATTGATAAACACCTGGTACTGATGTCGAATACCTAGACTAAATTAACATTCATGAACCAATTCTAAAAAGTTCGGGACAATTTTAAATGATTGAAGTCAGATCATATATTAAAATCCATGACTGATTCAAAAACTTTTCATAAAAACTTATGACTGATGTTAAATATCCGACTAAATTAACATTTATGAAACAATTATGAAAATTTCATAAAAATTATAAATGACTGAAGTGAGATCAGATATAAAAATCCATGACTGAATCAAACATGTTCATAAGCACCTATGATTGATGACAAATTCCTTTACTAAGATGACATCTATGAAATAATTTTGAAAAGTTTGTGAAAATTTTAAATGATTGAAGTAAGATTATATAAAAAATCATTGATTGATTAAAAAATTTTCATAAAAACTTATGACTGATTTGAAATATCTGACTAAATATTATATTAATGAAACAATTATGAAAATTTAATGAAAATTATAAATGACTAAAGTCAGATCAGTTATAAAAATCCATGACTGATTCAAAAATTTTTATAAACACTAATGACTGATGCCATTTACCTTGACTAAATTAACATCCATAAGACAATTCTAAAATTTTCGTGACAATTATAAATGATTGAAGTAAAATATATATAAAAATCAATGACTGGTTTAAAAATTTTCATAAAAACATAAATGATTGAAGTCAAATTATGTATGAAAAATTTTCCTAAAAACTTACGACTGATGTTATATGTCTGACTAAATTTATATTTATGAAACAATTATTAAAATTTCATGAAAATTATAAATGACTGATATCAGATCAGATATAAAAATCCATGACTGATTCAAAAATTTTCACAAAAACTTATGATTAATATCAAAAATGAATATCCATGAAAAAATTCTCAAAAGTTCGTTACAATTATAAATGATTGAAGTCAGATTATATATTAAAATTAATGACTGAATAAAAATTTTCATAAGTACTTATGACTGATGTAATATACCTTGACTAAATTAACATCCACAAAACAATTCTGAAATTTTCGTGACAATTATAAATGATTGAAGTCAAATTATACATAAAAATTCATGACTGATTCAAAAATTTTCATAAACTCTTATGACTGATGTTGAATACCTTGACTAAATTAACATTTATAAAACAATTTTGAAAAAAATTATGATAATTATAAGTGATTGAAGTCAGATCATATATAAAAATCATTGACTGATTCAAAATTTTTTATAAACACTTATGACTGATGTCAAATACCTTGACTAATTTAATATTTATGAAACAATTCTGAAATAATCATGAAAATTATAAATAACTGAAGTCAGATCAGATATAAAAATCCATGACTGATTTAAACATTTTCATAAACACCTATGACTGATGTCAAATTCCTTGACTAAGTTATCATTCATAAAGCAATTTTGAAAAGTTCGAGACAATTATAAATGATTGAAGTATAAAAATACATGACCGATTAAAAAAATTGCATCAACACTTATGACTGATGTTATGAAGCAATTTTCAGAATTGCTTCATAATTCTGAAAATTTCGTGACAATTTTAAGTGATTGAAGCCATGACTGATTGAAAAAATTCATAAAAAAAATCCATAGCATATTCTAAAATATTCATAAAAACGTATGACTGATGTCGAATACCTTGACTAAATCAACATTTATAAAACAATTCTGAAAAATTCATGATAATTATAAATAATTGAAGTCAGATCATATATAAAAATCCATGACTGGTTCAAAAATTCTCATAAAAACTTGGGGCTGATGTCGAATACATTGACTTAATTAACATTTATTAAAAAATTCTGGAAAATTCATGAAAATTATAAATGACTTAAGTCAGATAATATAAAAAAGTTTATGACTGATTCAGAAATTTTCATAAAAACCTATGAATGATGTCAGACATCTTGACTAAATAAATTAACATCTATTAAACAATTCTGAAAAGTTCGTGAAAATTTTAAATGACTGAAGTCAAACCATATATAAAAATTCACGAACGATTCAAAAATGTTCATAAACACTTATGACTGACGCAAATATATATATAAGCACTTATGACTGAAAAAATGTCTTGAAATTTTCTAAAACATGAAAATTTATGACTAAATCTGCAGACATGACTGACACCTATTATGAGTATTGAAGCCTTTTTTTTTCCTTTACAAAACTTCCAAAATATTTTTTTCAGTGTATTAAAAAAATAATAGAAAATCTATAAAAATACAGAAAAAGATTGCTCTGATTTAGAAGACTTTACATTATTAACTATACAAGAAAGACTATTGTAATCTCAAGAGGGCATTTAGATCAAACAATACAATATCAAGTGGTTTTATTGTCTAGGCCCAAAACTTAAACTGGACTAAGGACTAAACTCAAAGAAAAAAAATATGCACTTGCACATACGGGAAAAAAGCTTCTAAGTTCTTTATAGCATTGCGATCTGGAACCTTTTGGACTTTGTATGTCTTCAGTCCAGCATAAGCTTTGACTCTATGTACAAAATTCGTAGAACATTTCACCGTACGAGCTGCTTTTCTTAAAGAAGTGTTAGGCGCTCTTCGAAAGAGTCGCTCGACTTCTTTTGCCTTACCAATATCTGTAGGACCTTTTTTCCTCCCTGATCCAGGTTTTCTTTCAATGCTCAGGTTTTCCTTATACCGTCTGATGGCATTAGAAACCGTTCGAGGGTCAACTTTCAAATTTTTAGCTATTTTTTTTTAAAGTCCATGACGGATTTTTTTGAAAAGTTTTAATTATATTTTTACGAACTTTTTTTTCGCAGTCCATTTTGATTGAAATAACTATTGAAAATTAATAATTTTTAAAATAATAGTATCTGACATATCAATAGAAACTAACTTGATGAAAAAATAAATTATTTCTTGCACTATGGATGAATTTTGTTTAAAATAGTAAATGCATATTTTTTTAGAACACTCTTTAAATTAACATCTATTAAACAATTCTGAAAAGTTCGTGAAAATTTTAAATGACTGAAGTCAAACCATATATAAAAATTCACGAACGATTCAAAAATGTTCATAAACACTTATGACTGACGTAAATATATACATAAGCACTTATGACTGAAAAAATGTCTTGAAATTTTCTAAAACATGAAAATTTATGACTAAATCTGCAGACATGACTGACACCTATTATGAGTATTGAAGCCTTTTTTTTCCTTTACAAAACTTCCAAAATATTTTTTTCAGTGTATTAAAAAAATAATAGAAAATCTATAAAAATACAGAAAAAGATTGCTCTGATTTAGAAGACTTTACATTATTAAATATACAAGAAAGACTATTGTAATCTCAAGAGGGCATTTAGATCAAACAATACAATATCAAGTGGTTTTATTGTCTAGGCCCAAAACTTAAACTGGACTAAGGACTAAACTCAAAGAAAAAAAAATATGCACTTGCACATACGGGAAAAAAGCAACAAAACAGGACAAAAGCTATAAAATAAAAATCTAAGCTGGGTTCTAAAATAGAGCAAAATTTTGTTTGTATCCCAACTAAACTAAACTCTTAAGTAGACATTTTAACATCTTAAGGATCTTCCTTTTCTTTGGCATAAAATAAGGACAAAACCTAACAAAACTAAACCAAACCAAATATAGAGCAAAAATAAAATAAATCTTTAAGACTAAAATATAATAAATCTAGTACAATTTACTATAATAACACGGCTCTAGCGGCAGGTCTTGGCTAAATCATCAGCTTAAGCTGAGTGTTAGTTTTGTAAAAGAAATCGTGATCGTGTGAACAATGGGCCAACAATTAGAGGATAATGAAAATCCTACCATAGTTATCATTTTGTTCCTAACAAAAGCCCACTTGAGTTCTAGCCTAAACTCTTTTAAAGAGTCGCGCCCAAAAAAGCAGATTGTTGTCATTCTTCTGCTCTGTTCGGCCTGAAGATCGCTATTATACTTCTTCATTGTTAAGGGGCAAAGGTTTTGAAAATTTTTGAAATTTTCTAGATCAAAAAATGCAAAATGTTTATTATATCAAATATAAACAATTTTTAAAATGTCTTTGTCGTTTGCGAATTTCCTTTCTTCCCTTCTTTCTTTCATCTATTTTCCCAGGTCTTTGTTCATCTAATCCCATATGTGAAAATTATTCTTATTTTTGCCATTAGACGAAAAAGGTTTACATGCATGCATGATGCATGTGCTGTTTGCTCCTGTTTTAAAATAATTTACTTAAAATGAGATTTGCCCCCTTTTTTGGTAAATTGTACCACACAGGGTGATTAATTCAAATCTCATCTCATCTATTATTTGGTTCTATTGTTATTGAAGTGGTTTCTTCTTTTTTCGGTTTATTTCAAAGTTTTTTTTTGTGGTTTTAGAATTTTCACAATATTTTCGCAAGGATTTAAATGACAACACAGAGATAACATGTGAACAAATAAAACAATTTAAGGATCAATAATAAATCCTATTTTTATATATTTATATATACTCGTTTTTACATATCTCCTCAAGTAATTAATCTTTATTTGATAATATAAGTTTACATATTTGCTCAGTGTAATTGGGTTTTAAAGAACCAATTTTATATTATTTCCTGTACTTTTTTAAAAAAATATTCTAAGGAAAGATCCAATTTTATTTCATTTCCTGTTCTTTTTGAAAAACTTCCTGAATAAATTTTCATATTTTTTATTAAAAAAAAATCAAAATGAAAAATTTGAAAAAATTCCTATGAAAATAAAGATATTTTTAAAAATTTTTGCTAAAAATAAGAAATTTTTAAAAAAAATTCCTATACAAATAAGAAATTTTTAAAAAAATTCCTGTAAAACTAAGTATTTAAACGGGTTAGAGGGAGATGAAAATAATGTATAGGAATTAAACACATAGAATTTATATTTTCAAGAAACGTTATAAACTTATGTGTTTATTGAACTTCTATTTTCAATATATATAAATTTTATATAAATGTAGATTTAGGTTAGGGTTTTAAATAAAGTGCAATAATAGTTCATTAAGTTTTAGGTTTATATTAGGTTTAAGAATTTTATATTTTTAGTAGGATTTCAATAGAACAATATTAGATTAGTTTAGTGTAATATTTTAATTATTTTCACCTTAGTTTTAAGTTTTAGTTTTAAATAGATTTAGGGTTTTAAGTTTGTTGTTATACCTAACTTAGGTTTTAAAGAGATTTAGGGTTTTAAGTTTAGTTATAACTTTTAGCACAATATTTTGTTTGATATTTGTATTTTTAAGTTTAACTCAATTTTTTAAGTTTTATATTTTTGTTTTTTTTGAATATTAAGATTTTAATTCACTAGGCACTGAAAAGTAGAACTTCACTTGGTGATGATTTAAAAAACAAGAGAGCTTCTTTGAAGTTAAAGCTGATGAGAGAGAACGTTTTGGCAAGTGAAGTTGGCTGGAGTTTTTGGGGGGCGTTAATAAATGCAGGGTTGGGGAAACTTCTTTGTTCGAATGAACATCCTCCCCCGCCTGGCAACCTATAAGGAGAGAGAAAAAAGAAAACAATTATTTTTATATGTTCGTTGTAGGGTATCGGGTAATATGGGTAAATGAAGGGTATAAATACTTCAGCATGAATCTTAATGTGTGATGGATCCCATGACCAACCAACCAAATGTGGAATCTTGAATCATTAAAGATCCACCATCTATGTGGATAATATTGGGTTGTAATATGGTGGTGTACAGGTCTCCACCTATTTCCATATCAATGGGTGTGTTGCGGGTGAAATCTGGGTCCGCCAATGTGATTCGCTGAACCTTATTTTTAATGGCTTCATCTAGGTCACAAGCGTATGGTTTTCTCGGAAGATCCCTCACTACTTCCATACAGAGTTCAAATTGCATATTTGATTCTGCGTAAGGTGCTATAATTGCTTTGACGTAGACTTGGTCGTCAATGGTAAAAGCCTTTAACCAACTGTCGTGCACAAATGAAGACGAGATTTTGGATTTAGTCTGGCTGGGGTTCAAAACGGCTCGTACTGACTTTTTTCCTTTGTTCATCACCACTTGCAACATGAGAGTGGGTACAAAGGTTCTTGTCATTGCTGTTTGCACTATGCTTGTGGAAGAAGTGGTGACTAGTGAACGTCTCGGGGCTGGTGTTGGGGTTTCCTTTTCTTCCCTATTGGAACTGGCGTCTTCAGTAATGTCTTTCAATATCCTTGCCGGTCCATGGAGAAGGGTATGGTGTTTGCCATTACACTTAGTACACCGAGCTTTACTGGTGCATTTGGCAATTAAGTGGTTTCGGGCCAGGCAATTCACACAGTAATGAAGGCGTACGGCGGTCTTGTATTTCTCGGCTAAATTTAGCTTCAAAAATTTCTTGCAGGCAGATAAGCTATGATCTGCCTGGCAAATGCCACATCCATAATGCCGTTTTTGACAATGATTTCTTCTGGTGGACTGATTTTTGTTGTTTCTTGACCGAGATTGCTGTTGAGAATTGGACGGACGGGAACGTTGGCGATCACCACGGCCTGAATTGGCTTTTCTCTGGTTGTTAGGTGCCATTTTCTATTTAAATTAAATTAAAGAAATGTTAAAAATGGATATGTTGAATTGTGTTAGTGTATTAGAATCAGTTAAGATAACAGTGGGTTAGTCAATAAAGTTAATATTGTTATGGTTGTGTGTAGAATAGCTTAGACTAAGACGTGGGTAGAACAACAACTTTAGTTATGGGTCGGGTAAGAGTTCCAGTCGAAGTTCGTAAGTCAACTACTCTGGTGTTGTTGTCGGAACCTTGATAGGTTTTGACTACGCGTCCAAGTAACCATTCGTTGGGGTGTAAATTGTCTTGTCTAATAACAACAATATCATCAACTTGCACTTGACGTTGGGGGTTTTTCCATTTATAACGTTTATGGAGCTCTTTAAGATATTCATCTTTCCATCTTCTACAAAAGTAATGGTGTTGAATTCTTAACTTCTGCCATCTGTTTGCCAAAGTAATATTTGCATTGCTTAAATCGGGTTCTGCGGGTGTTAATATGGGTGAACCAATTAAAAAGTGACCTGGGGTTAAGGGGTTAAGATCCTGTGGGTTTTCACTTGACGGACTTAAGGGTCTAGAGTTAAGGCATCCTTCGATGCGAGCAAGTAATGTCGCAAACTCTTCAAATGTGTACTTCACAGCGTTCATCTTTTTTAGGTGGGACTTAAAGCTTTTAACACCTGCTTCCCAAAGACCTCCCATATGAGGTGCTCCCGGGGGTATGAAGTGCCACGTCAAGTTCTGGAAACTATTCATTTCAATTATAGATCCTTTTAATTGTTTAATAAATTCCTGTCGTTCTTTCTTCAGCAATTGACTTGCTCCAATAAAATTTGTTCCATTATCAGAGTAAATGGCGACAGGGCATCCCCGCCTCGAAAAAAATCGAGCGAATGCTGCCATAAAGGCTTGGGTGGACAAATCAGATGTGGGCTCCAAGTGTATCGCTTTTGTTGCAAAGCAAACAAAGACGCATACGTAGCCTTTTGTAATTCTGCATGCTCTACCATTATATGCTTTTATTTCGAATGGTCCAGCAAAATCTATTCCAACATTATGAAAGGGTCGGGTAATTTGGGTACGTTCTGTTGGCAATGCGGCCATGAATTGTGTGGTTTGACGATTCTTATACCTCGTGCAGGGTATACATTTATTGATAACTGCACTGATTAAATTTTGCAGTTTCGGAATCCAAAATCCAGACCGGATTATCCTTAGCATCAGTTGATTTCCGCCGTGTAGGGTAACTAAGTGCACGTGTAAGGTTAATAGTTTTGCAAAATGACTTGCATAGGGTAACAAAATTGGGTATCTTTCAGAATATGACAAACTGTTGGATTTAGCCAGTCGACCGTTAGCACGTATAATCTTTGAAGAGTCTAAAAATGGTGTTAGAGTTAGCAGGCTACTTTTTCTGGGTATTGGGTTTTTTCTTAGAAGACAATTATAATCTTCATAAAAATAGTGTTTTTGGCATAAAATGATTAGTCTATCACGTGTTGATTTTATTTCTATGGCATCAATCTCAATACTTGGGTGGGTTATTAAGATATTTAATCTTTCATTTAAATTTTGAGAATTGTTTCGATCAAGTATTACTCTATCATCTCGAACTGTGTGTCTCCGGGTACATGATGCGCGATCGCAAAATCGATAGACATATGACATTACTCTTAAGGCTTTCGATAATTTTGAAAACCTTGTTAAAATGTCTGGGTTTGTGTTAATCATATTTTCCAAGGAAGGGTGAATATTAACATTTGTAGAAAATGTTTGACTAATTTTAGCTTCAGCTTGAGTTGTAAATTGCTTATCTGTTATTGGCCATGTTGCTGTAGGATCTTTTAACCAGGAAGGTCCATTCCACCAAAGTTTGTCATCTTTAAGGTCATCTGCGTTACATCCTCGGCTAGCAATATCGGCTGGGTTATCGTGTGAGGCAACATGGTACCAGTTTTCAACGCCTACATTTTCAAGTATTGTGGTAACTCTGTTTGCCACAAAAGTGTTCCATGAATTGGGTTGTTTGTTGAGCCATGCTAGCACAATCGATGAATCCGTCCAGAAATATGCTTGATGAAAGGGTAAATTAAGTTGGGTAATTAAATTGTGTGTCATCTTGGCCAATAACACTGCACCACAAAGTTCCAGTTTTGGCAAAGAGATAACTTTGATTGGTGCAACTCTCGTTTTAGCGGAGAGTAGGGTTACAGTATTCGGGCCGTCATCGGGTGTAATTCGCATGTATAAAACAGCGGAATATGCTTTTTCAGAAGCATCTGAAAATCCATGAATCTCAAATTTTGCTGAAGGTGAAAAATTAATCCATCTTGGAATACGAATCTTGTTAATATTATCATAGAACTGCAGAAACTTTTGCCATTTTATTAGGGTGAGTGGGTTGAGACATTCATCCCAAGCTGTGTTATCTTGCCATATTTGCTGCATGATAATTTTGGCAGAAACAATAATTGGTGCTAACCATCCAGCTGGGTCAAAAAGACGAGCTATATCTGATAATACAGTTCGCTTTGTGTATGCTGATTTCCTCTCGATTAAGGGTACGTTGAAAAAGAATTCATCTTCCTTCGCATTCCATCTTATTCCAAGTGTTTTAGCATTGTTGGATTCGGGTAGGGTTAGAAGATCGACATTTAAAAGGTGATCTTCGGGTAAATCTTTTAAAAGTTCCTTGGTATTGGAAGTCCATTTTCTTAGAGGAAACCCAGAAAAGTCAAGAGCTGAGATCAACTGAGTTTGGGCTATTCTAGCTTCTTCAACAGTATGACCACCAGCCAAGACATCATCAACATACATGTTGTTTCGCAATATTTTTGATGCAATTGGGTGAGTATTTTGAATGTCTTTGGCTAATTCGTGTAGGGTTCTAATAGCCAGATAGGGTGCACAGTTAACGCCAAATGTAACTGTTTGCAGTTCATAATCTTGAATGGGTTCATTAACGCTTTTTCTAAATAAAATTCGTTGATAGTGTGTTTGGGTAGGGTTTAATAATATTTGCCTGTACATTTTTGTAATATCGGCATTAAAAACGAATTTATAAAAGCGCCATTTCAATATTAGTACAACTAAATCTTGTTGTAGGGTAGGACCAGTGTGTAGAGCATCGTTTAAGCTGTTCCCGTTCGACGTTTTGCTAGAAGCATTAAAAACGACTCGAACTTTTGTTGTTACTCGGTCCATTTTGACTACAGCATGATGGGGTAAATAATATAGGGCTTTTGAAGATGTGTTCGGGTTATAGTGAACGGGTTTCATATGTTCTAAGTCAATGTATTCTTGAAGCGTGTTATCATATTCAAGTTTCAGCTCGGGCTTCTTCATCAAATTCTTCTCATTTCTTAAAAATTGTGCCATTGCAACATGGCGAGAGTTTCCTAACTCTACGAGTGGGTGTCGAAATGGAAGGTTAACCTGATAACGGCTATTGGGTAATCGCCGAGTTGTTGTCGTATAATATTCTTCACAGAAACATTCTTCCTCAGATCTATTGGGTTTTATGGGTATTTCTTCAATTTCCCAAAACTTGGTCAAAATTTTATCAAGCGTAACAGAATTGAAGTATGAAACTATTGTTGGGGTATTGGGTGAGTTTTGAACGGGTCCGGTCAAAATCCAACCAAACTCTGTTTCCTGTGCTATTAAGGTGTTAAGCAAATCTTTCTTAACTCCAGATTTTAAAATTTGGGGGTAAAAATCACTGCCAATGATGAAATCGATTGGTCGACTTTCATAGAATTTTTTGTCAGCTAATTGAATATTTTCCAAGTCTTTTATAAGGGTTGGATTTAAATTTTGGGTGGGTAAATTCTTTGTTAGGGTTTTTACTACAATTGCTTGGATATTCAATTTGAAATTATTTTGGGTGTTAGATCTTAATAGCACATTACAAAGTTTGTTTGAACGGGCTGAAACGACTTCATTTAATCCTGATATTTCAGCTACTATTGGGGTTGTGGGTAAATGTAGTTTCCGTCTGAGTTTATCCGAAATAAACGAAAAGTCCGAAGCTGGATCAATAAGCGCTCTTGCTGGAAATACTTCTCCATGGATTTCAACGTTTAGAATCGCAGTTCCTAATAACTTTGTTCTGTTATCTAGTGTGGGTTTGCTTGATTGGGTTTGGGTTGAAAATGTCTGTACTGCGTTTCTTGATGTCGATGGTTTGTTATCATCAACTTGTGGGTTTGTGTTAGGGTTGGGTTTGTGTAAAAGACTATTGTGTTTTCCACCGCAATGTCTACATGTAAATGTACTACGACAATCCTTAATCACATGAGCGATTGCTAAGCAATTGTAACAAATCCCATTCTTTTTAACAAATTCAATCCTATCCGTAACTCCAAGTGATGTAAATGTTGAACATTCTCTCAGAGTGTGTTTATTTTTGCATAGTTTGCAAATTGAGCCATCGGGTTTACTTTGTGTATTGGAGTTATTTTGAGTATTTGGGTTATTTAGTGAATTTGATTGATTTTGGTTGTTTTGGCGATTATGATAATTTGGGAATCTGTTATTGCTTTGACTTTGATTGTGTGATTGTGTAACATTGTGAAATATTTTACCTCTTCTATCGAACTGATTTCTATTTTCTTGGAAATTTTTGGGTTTTTGGTGAGGGTTAGGGTTATTATACTCTACAGCATCATTAACCGATGTGAGCTCTTTAAAGGTGTTCGTTAAGAATAAATCTAAATCAGTCCAAGAGGGCATTTCAGCACAATCTTGAAGAGTTTTTTCGAATTCTCTTCGGGTTTCATGGGGTAATTTGGTGGTACACAGATATATAAAGATAGGATCCCAATTATCCGTATCTATTTCTAATGAATTTAAATTCGCAATACAGCAATTTATTTTTCTCTGAAGTTTTCTAATTGAGGTACTGCACATTGTGTTAACTGAGGGTAGGTTAAAAAGTGTTTTTAATTGTGCATTGATTTGCATTCTTCGGTTCTCATATTGAGAAACCAATTGGTTCCATGCAATCACAAAACCTTCATTAGTAAGAGGAGCGTTGTCGACTATTTCTTTGGCTTCACCGCTAGTTTTTTGTTTAAGGTAGAAAAGTTTTTCTACACCGCTTAAACGGGTATTATTGCCATAAATGGCTTTGAAGAGATCTCTAAACGAGGCCCAGAACTTGAAATCTCCACTGAAAATTGGCATATCGCAAGGGGGTACATTAAAGGCAACTGAATTCTGGTTAACAGGAGGCTCGGGTAAATTGGGTACTGTTGTAGGGTTTGACAAATTGACTAGGGTTTCATTATGCCGGTTATATGCCTCAATAGATTCGTCAATTGAAATCATGCTAGTCCTATAAAAGTTTTTAGCTGCTCTAACCTGTTTAACAATTTCCTTTAAATTGATTGATTCTGCTTTTGCCGGGTCATTAAGTTCCGTGGATTCTCGAATTTTCATATATTTGCCATTGATGTTCTTCCATAATTCCTCCAGATCACGTCTCTTGAACTGCAAGGCGGGTAAAGATTGAGATTCTTCTGGGGTAGCGCGGTAATCTTCATCGAAAGCATTCATATCCAACTGGATATAACGCAATAAGTCGGTGGCCAAAGTTTTAAGTTCAGACATATTTTCTCGATTTTTTAAACAAAATTACTAAATTTAATAAAATTTGAGAAAAACGATTGTGTTTTTGGGTTTTATTTTCGAAAATTTAATAAATTTGAAAAAATCAAAAAAAAAAAAAAGGAAAAAATTCCTAGCACGCAAATTTTTCCGACAGGGTATTTCTTTTTGTTAAAAGGGTGCGCTACACAAAATTAATCGGTAATATTATTTTTTTTTTTATATTCAATATATATAATTTTTTGAAAAGCTTCTTTAAGGTTTGTTTAAAGGGTAAATGTAATATTAGATAAATGTAAGTTGTAAAATTACAGACTTACCGGATTCCTGTGGGTAGGGTACAAACCACTTATATTTTCTCAATTTTTCTTCTTTTTGGTTTTTTCTTTAGATGTGTTATTGTTGTGTATTATGGTGTGTATGTAGCGTTTGATGTAGGGTGTACTTTGTGTTGTTGCTGGTCTTTTTTGTTGTGTTCTACTTTTTATTTGAATAATAAAATTTTATATTTTATTATAAAAATATTTTTATTTTTTTTTTTTTTTTTTATTTTAGTTAATATATTTTTGTGTTTTAATTCGTGTTTTGTTTTGTTTAAAATGTATTATTATTTTATTTTAGTGTATATATATTCACTCTATTGAGACTGTCACAAAATTTTTAAACTGCAGGGTATGCCTTCACTTTGACTTGTAGGGTACCTTATATGTAAATATGTATGCGCGTGTGTATTACTCTATGTTATTTTTACAATTTGTTTTTTGTGTGTTTTCTTTTGTGCTTTTTTTTGCAATTTTAATTTGTAATTTATGTGTGTAATATATGTTTGGGATTTTTGTATAAATTGTATTCGTTAATATGTTGTAATATTTTGATTTTGTTTGTGAGGCACTTTATGTTATTATTTTAAATACTTTAAATTTAAAATTATTTATGTATGTATATTTGCATTTATATTTTATTGTTTGTTTTGTTTTGATTTATGTTTATTTTATTTAATTTTCTTATGTACTTTTTTGTTTTGATTTGTTTGTTTATACAATATTTTGCACTGTTTTTTTTTTTTAAACTTTTTTCAGTTATTTTTGAATTTTGTTTTGATTTTCAATTCTTTTTTGGGTAATTGTTTTTGGGTAATATCACTGTTTCTTATTTCACAAACGAAGGACCATATTTAAACGGGTTAGAGGGAGATGAAAATAATGTATAGGAATTAAACACATAGAATTTATATTTTCAAGAAACGTTATAAACTTATGTGTTTATTGAACTTCTATTTTCAATATATATAAATTTTATATAAATGTAGATTTAGGTTAGGGTTTTAAATAAAGTGCAATAATAGTTCATTAAGTTTTAGGTTTATATTAGGTTTAAGAATTTTATATTTTTAGTAGGATTTCAATAGAACAATATTAGATTAGTTTAGTGTAATATTTTAATTATTTTCACCTTAGTTTTAAGTTTTAGTTTTAAATAGATTTAGGGTTTTAAGTTTGTTGTTATACCTAACTTAGGTTTTAAAGAGATTTAGGGTTTTAAGTTTAGTTATAACTTTTAGCACAATATTTTGTTTGATATTTGTATTTTTAAGTTTAACTCAATTTTTTAAGTTTTATATTTTTGTTTTTTTTGAATATTAAGATTTTAATTCACTAGGCACTGAAAAGTAGAACTTCACTTGGTGATGATTTAAAAAACAAGAGAGCTTCTTTGAAGTTAAAGCTGATGAGAGAGAACGTTTTGGCAAGTGAAGTTGGCTGGAGTTTTTGGGGGGCGTTAATAAATGCAGGGTTGGGGAAACTTCTTTGTTCGAATGAACACTAAGAAATTTTTAAAAAAATTCCTATAAAAATAAGACATTTTTAAAAAATTTCCTATAAAAATAAGAAATTTTTAAATAATGTCCTATAAAAATAACATTTTTTAAAAATTTCCTATAAAAATAAGAAATTTCTTACTTTTATAGGAAATTTTTCAAAAATTCTTATTTTGATAAGAAATTTTTCACAAATTTTTAATTTGAAAAATTCAAAAAAAAAAATCAAAACATTTTTATTTATATAGGAAATTTTTAAAAAATTTCTTATTTTTATAGCAAAATTTTCAAAAATTTTTTATTTTTATAGCAAATTTTTTTAAAAATTTCTTATTTTTATAAAACATTTTTTAAAAATTTCTTATCTTTATAGGAGATTTTTCAAAATTTTTTTATTTTTATAGGAAATTTTTAAAGTCTTATTTTTATAGGAAATTTTTCAAAAATTTCTAACTTTTATAGGAAATTTTTCAAAAATTTCTTAATTTTATAAGGTCTTTCAAAAATTTCTTATTTTTATAAGAAATTTTTCAAAAATTTCTTATATTTATAAGAAATTTTTCAAAAATTTCTTATATTTATAAGAAATTTTTCAAAAATTTCTTATTTTTATAAGAAATTTTACAAAAATTTCTTATTTTTATAAGAAATTTTTCAAAAATTTCTTATTTTTATAAGAAATTTTTCAAAAATTTCTTATTTTTATAAGAAATTTTTCAAAAATTTCTTATTTTTATAAGAAATTTTGAAAAATTTCTTATTTTTGTAAAAAAATTTATTTTTATAAGAAATTTTTCAAAAATTTCTTATTTTTATAAGAAAATTTTCAAAAATTTCTTATTTTTATAAGAAAATTTTCAAAAATTTCTTATTTTTATAAGAAATTTTTCAAAAATTTCTTATTTTTATAAGAAAATTTTCAAAAATTTCTTATTTTTATAAAAATTTTTTCCAAAATTTCTTATTTTTATAAGATATTTTTCAAAAATTTCTTATTTCTATAAGAAATTTTTCAAAAATTTCTTATTTTTATAGGAAATTTTTCAAAAATTTCCTATTTTTATAGGAACTTTTCAAAAATTTTCTATTTTTATAGGAACATTTTTAAAAATTTCCTATTTTTATAGAAACTTTTCAAAAATTTCCTATTTTTATAGGAAATTTTTTAAAAATCTCCTATTTTTGTAGGAAATTTTTCAAAAATTTTCTTCTGTTAAGAGAAAATTTTTCAAAAATTTCCTATTTTTATAGGAAATTTTTCAAAAATTTCCTATTTTATAGGAAATTTTTCAAAAAATTCCTATATTTATAGGAAATTTTTCAAAAATTTCCTATTTTCATAGGGAACTTTTCAAAAATTTCCTATTTTTATAGGAAACTTTTCAAAAATTTCCTATTTTTATAGGAAACTTTTCAAAAATTTCCTATTTTTATAGGAAACTTTTCAAAAATTTCCTATTTTTATAGGAAACTTTTCAAAAATTTCCTATTTTTATAGGAAACTTTTCAAAAGTTTCCTATTTTTATAGGAAACTTTTCAAAAATTTCCTATTTTTATAAGAAAATTTTCAAAAATTTCCTATTTTTATAGGAAATTTTTCAAAAATTTCCTATTTTAATAGGAAATTTTTCAAAAATTTCCTGTTTTTGTAGAAAATTTTTCTTATTTTTATAGGAAATTTTTCTTATTTTTATACGAAATTTTTCAAAAATTTCTTTTATTTACAAGGAATTTTTCAAAAATGTATAATTTTTTAGGAAATTTTTTAAAAAATTCTTATTATACAAAAGCTAAATTTAAAAGATTTATTTTAATAAAAAAAAATTGTATAAGTATATATTTTCGAAATTGCTTTCATAACCTTTAAATGTTTCAATTAAAATATTTATTTAGAATGTTTGATTTCCAGTAGCTTAAGTATCACCTAAGCAACTTCACAATCATCTTATCATCATATTATTTTTAAACACCATTAAACTTTATTCAATTTCCTTCAAAACTTTCAATTCCCAAATTTAAATTTCTTCTTTAATTTTCCAAATACCTATAAAGTTTTTTTTTTATGAGTCCAATCCAACTAATTCTCACATAAACTGACCCTGTCAAAGTGGAAAGCAATTAACAAAACCCCAAATAACTAACAACGAATGAAAAAATGAAACACAAAAGAAGACTGAAGACTAAATGACTATCTACCAAATAATATTTATCCATATGTCAACTCTAAAGACAATAATATCGCCAACGACGATGGAGACCCCCAAAAATAAAAAAAATAAAACAGCCACTAAAGCACGAAAATTAAAAGACACATGAAGCTCGAACTGAAAACATATCTTCTATTGTCTTCTTTCATGCAAACGGTAGTAACACTAGGACTTACTTGTATGTATTTAAGGCATGCATGCATGTAGTATCATTGTATGCATGAAGCGGGAGAATAAAGAAAGTCAAATGAAATAATTTTAATGTGAGACTGACGATAAAATTGTCGCCAAACAGAAAATTAGTGGCTGCTGTTTTTAAGCCGAATCAATAAAATAAACCAGCAACAACAATTTCCAAAAGCTTTGATTTAAGCCGACCTCTTTTTTTTGGTAGAGAAAAAAAATTCAATTCAATTTTGTTTTTATTTTTCTTTTTTCATTTTCAGGGCATCAGGCGCTTCAAAAAGCTAGAGCGACAAAGAAAAGTTGTTGCTGCTGCCGATGCCCAATTTACATGTTGCAAACATTTGTTATCACAGCATGTAGATCTGTTGTTGTTGCTGTTGTTTGGAGAAGAACCAAGAAAGATGCTAAGCTTTCGTTTTGGTTTGGCGGTGTCTCCAACAACAACAACAATTTAAGACCCAAAGAGCTTCATCAGCTTCAGCCTCAACCTCTTCATTTTTGAACAACAAACAATGACTGTGACATTCAAATACTATGTATGTATCAGCCAAGTTACTTTTGGTTCAAACACAATTTCCCCAATGAGAATTCAATAAATTTGTTAAAGTCTTAAAAAGTCAAGGAAGGGAAAGGTATAAGAAAAACTTATGTTAAAAAACTTAACAAGATGAAACGGAAAACGATCGTCACCATCATTTGCATTCAACAGCAGCAGCTCAGCGCAGCTCAACTCAATAAATGTTGTTGATGATCTTATATTGATTGTTGTAGTCACTAGCATTATTGCTATAGTTTTTGTCATTGTTGTTGTCGTTTGTTTGTGAATGAAGAGTTCCAAGTGTATGTCCGCGGATCGATCGTTGAATCGATCGATCGATCGGTCTCTGTGTCTGTCTGTCTGCATGTGGAAGAACATGAATATGCAGTGTTATTAATGTGGAGCTTTTAAACACTTTAGCAACGAGTTTGGAGGAGATTGAAACGATGAGAACCATGTTGTTGTTAATCGTTGCTACGATTTAGTTTTAATACAGATTTAGAGGAGGTGAAATGGAATTACTTCTCTCAAGGGCCTTTAAATCTGTGTGAGGCGGTTGAAAGTTTACTAAAATACAAAACAACTTTTCATGATCAAAGAAAAAATTGGCATAAGTAGTAATGATTGAAGTAAACTTTTATCACTCTTCATAGCAAACTAAAGTTATACTAAAACAAGTAAGAAAGTGCTATAGACGATCAAGCCCGACCATACGGTACCCTTCACCACTAAGGTCAAAGGTGTTCTTTTTTCTGTATAAAGACAAATATTTGCTAAATTTTTGCCATCACACAAACATTTTCTCAAAACTTATATATTTAAGCTGTTTCCGTCATTTGGACTTATATGAGAGCTAGGTTCATATGTGGACCAATTATCTTGACATTTTTAAATTTGATTACAGTTTTCACAAGAATTATGTATGCAAAAAATAAACTCAAAATATTTATTATCTTCAGGTTTTCGAGCGTTTTAGTGATTTTTGTCTCATTTAGTGCGTTTTGACAGAAAAGTTTGTATGGGAGCTATATTCAAATGTGGACCGATTTCAGAAATTTTGTACAATCATTTTGGTTCACATAAGCAGTATTTATTTTAAATTTCATGAAAAACTATTGATATTAGTGGCCAATATATCAATTCCGGGAGTTGAGACCTATGGGAGGTACCATAAATAATGGACCGATTTTGACGAATTTCAATAGCCATGGTCCCGCTATCAAAATGATCTGTGCCAAATTTCATCCAATTATCTTTAGAATTGTGACCTGTACTTTGATTACATGGTTTACATGGGGGTCCAGCCAGACGGACGGACGGACTGACATTGCTAAAAGGTGGTTCTAAGACATATATTTCTTTGCGTTACATAAATCTATAAATATGGTGGTGAAGGGTATAAAAATAAGCGAAACTTTTGATAAAAATTGACCTTTTGGAATACAGGCCCTATGCATACAACTTGTGAATGCTTGATCCCTTGACTTTCCCAAACTGTTTACAATTTTAAAATCGCTCTGCAAATTTGAGAGTTAGAGTGACTAAAGTACTACGACCCAATCGAAAACAGTTTTTTGCGAATATCTCAAAATTTTGCATGTGTTTCGAAATCTTTGAAAATGGTTTTTGTATGTCCTCACCTAGCTCTATAATCTCTACTAGGTCGCTTTCCAAGTTTTTACAAAAGTTGCTCATTTGTAACACAGTGTAATGAATTAAATCTCTTAATATATTCCCGGATTCATCAAAACTTCGTTTTACAAAATTGATTAAAGAAAAACTAGCTTGAAGTTTAAATTAATATACAAATAGTACCTAATTTACCGAGCCTTGCTCAGAGTTTTATGATAAGTATTTCGAGGCAAATCTTAAACTTTTCATTTATCTTATTTTATAAAGTATATACTTCCGATAAACTTTTTGTTTCTAAGTTTATTTGTTTAAAAGTAAAAAGTACCAAAAATATTTTTCAGGCATTATTGGTTCTGCTCGGCCTTTTGTCCAAAAAGTACCAATTAATCGTCTTTTCATTTTTTTTTTGGTTGATCAAAATACAATTAAAATTTTGTTTCCATACCTTTTTCTTCACGTTACCAATTTTTTCCATTTTTTATCCCTTAGCTTCATAAAACTTCTATATGCATTTTTGGTACTTCTTTGGTGCCAATTGATTTCGGTACATTTTATTAAAGCTTTATGCAATGTTAAGTTATTATTTTATCCCTTTTTTACCCATTTTGCCCCCTAAAATCAAAAAAGTACCAAATACGTATTTTTTCAAAAAGTATCAATTACTCGTCTTCTTATTTTTTCAGCTAATCAAAACGCAATTTACATTTTGTTTCCATACCTATTATTTCAGAAGTTATAACGTTACCAAATTTCCCCCTCTTTTCTTTCCAAATTTCATAAAAGTTCCATATGCATATTTGGTACTTCTTTGGTAGCAATTGAATTTGGTACATTTTATTAAAAGTTAATGAGATGTTAATTTATCATTTTATCCCTTCTTTCCCGAAATCAAAAAAGTACCAAATACGTGTTTTTCCAACAAAAAAAAAACAATTATTCGTCTTCTTATTTTTTCAGCTGATTAAAATGCAAATTAAATTTTGTTTTTATACCTATTACTTTGGAAGTTTTAAAGTTACCAATTTTTACCCTAATTTCAAAAAAGTTCCTTATGTATATTTGTACTTTTTTGGTATCATTTGAATTCGTTACGTTTTATTATTACCTGTCCGACACTCCAAACTGTGGTTGTGCGTTGGAACAAGAGAACGTTAGGCATATACTGACGGAATGCTCCTACTATGATGATATTAGGGACTTAGGTGGTATGGGAATTATCCCTACCGAAGGGGGTTGGGATTTCAGTAGGGCAGTAGAACCCGTTCGGACTTTTGGGAGGTTAGGGCAATTTACCCGTGAAGTGTTGAGTAGGTGATTAAGGAGACATGAGTAGGTCTCTCACCGCCGTTAATGAATTGCCGTTCGCAAATATCGCCGAAATGTCCGCTCTGAATTTGGAAGATTCGTCTCTGCGGTTGGTTGTTGTCGATCCCATTTTGGTGACTGGTGTTGGCTTTGCTGTCGTTGCAGCTGCTAGGGTAACGCTTGCCTAGGTACTGTTTCAGGTGACTAGGTGGGAAATGCCATAGCGGGGCCTGTTGCGACTGACTTCAGCTAGCCAGTTTATCCGCCTCGGAACGTTCACATGACTAGGATTACGATTTTGATTTGGTTGCTACGTCACTTTGTGACCTGTGGTTTACCCATGAGGGTAACCTGTCGATAGTTGTTTGTCTTGATTGTTGTTCGTTATTGTCCTTGCTGGTGTCACTTTGTGACCAAAGTGTCGCGCGTGAGTACGGCGACGGTTCAATGTAATGTCTCGTTTTGTGTTATCTTTGTTTGTGTGTGTCCCTAGTAGGGCTTAGAGTTGGCCATACTGGGGGCTTAGGGCAGCATTGCCTGGGCCGTTTGGGGCTCAACTGTTAGTAGTTTCAAGTTTTTGGACTATGAATCCCACCGGAGATTGTCTGGTACCGCGGGAGTCAGGAAGCCTCTAGATATTATCTGCTGACTAATAGTTGTTGCCCTCTTTGTGGAACATCGCGGTGGTTTAATACCCAAAGCGTTTAGAATGGGCGATACATTGCCTGTTTTGTTCATTCGAATGTGGAGTTGCATGGCAGCCGGCTGCCGTACCCATAGACCGGCAAGAGTTTAGATAGTTCTCCGCTCCTAACCAAGGGGGAATCATGTCCAAACAACATGTTTCCGAATTGGTACTCTGAAATGTCAAAGTGTCATGTATGTCACACTTACCAAGCATGACAATTTTTCGTAGTAAGGGGGTATTGGTAAAAACTTAAAATATCCACAATGTGTTAGATCACTGTGAAGTGATGCCCTTTGCCCTTTGCTGATTGAATTTTCTTTTAAATTTTAAAAGAACCTAAACCAATTATTTGTATCTTTTTAGCTCGAAGGGCCCTTAGTTTTTGTTGGCCTTTATTTACAAAATCCCCCACTCCTTTGTCCCTCTGACATTGGTATTGTCGGTGTATTCATTAAGGTTTTTATGGTCCATACAAATGACAATAGGAAACAAGTTGTTAAATGCAAAAGACTCTGTGAGTTGTTTCCTTCAGTCTCTCAAGACAATCTACAAAATTTAAAGTAATCATCAATTGTTTCAGTTTTTTACTAAAAAAGTTTTTGTCTACAACTTTTTTTTTTCTTAAGTATATCACGGGTGCGATTTAAATGCCACCCGTATTGAATATTCATTTAAGTTAATGTTACACAAATTCTCAGCGATCGCAAAAAGAGAAGCTTAAAAAAAATAGTGATCAGGAAAAACTTAAAACGAACTCATACAAATCAACGTTGACAAAATACAAATGTTTAAAATGGTAAGAAAAAGTCTTTGACTATGAACCGCTTTTAAAACAAGCCGCCAAAACTACTGATCGTTATTTCTACAAAATCTCTTGCATCTCTTGATCTTACCAGAGATCCTTGGGACATTTACAGTTGTTAAGCATTTGTTTGTTGTAGCTGAAATCAATAATGGGAAAATAATTTCCTTTTTGAAAGAATAAATAATGATACCAAGTCTAAGGCTAATGCTGATCACGATGATAAGCTGGCGTTACGTTTGACAATTTGAACATGCCATAATCTCTCATAAGCAACAGCAGCAGCAGCAGTTAGTGATCGTAATACCAATCAGTAGTAGTTTGTATTCTGGTGGTCCCCCGGTCTCTCTCTCTATCATTATTTCGTGTTGCTAACGAATGTGAAAACATCAATTTTCTTTTTGTTCTCTTTGAAAATTACAGTGATAAGATTGATATTTACTTAAACACCGACAGCCATTTTCTTTCCACTTTCTTCTTCTCGTTCAACGATCAGAGTTCTTAGTTTTAGAAAATCACCACCTAAACTCTTACCTCAAACATTTCAAACTCTAAATAAATTGTGAAACTTGTGTGATTCTGGCCAATAACACACGTAGTCATACCGTCCGTCTCTCACTGCCTTGTAATATTTGACTTGGCGCCATCATTTAAGATGCGGCTTTCTATGATCTACTGATAAGCTGTGAGCATTTTAAAGATATTCTTCTCTTATTCCTACAAAAATAAAAAAAAAACGAGCGTAGAATAAGTGTAAGTTAGAATCTTAAAGAAGGTTTTTGGTTTTAATGTTGCAACTTTCAACTTGCAAGTTAGTTGGTAGTTCGTTAGTGCCAGATCAATCTCTGGACTCACTGATTATTTCTAAGAGCAGGTTGTTGCGGTTGATCTGATGAAGATCACCTTGAGTTCTCTATTTTTAGAGATATTTTCCAAATGTGTCATGTAGATTTTTCTTAAAACTCAGTATAAATGTCCAGCTAATGAAACAGCTGTAATTGTTAATGATTTATGGAATTTTGTTTAAGGACTGAATAGTTTTGGAAGTGATCTTTTCTAGATTTTTCTTAAAGATCAATGACTGAAGAAAAAGCCCTTAGAAGGAGTCCCAATAAGTAAGTATAAAATTAAACTCTTCATGATTGAAATCAAATTTTTCATGATTTCCAATAATAAATATTCAACTTTTCTATGACGATCGCTTATTAAGTAAAGCATTTTTAAATCTACCCCTTTCCAAAGTCATTTTTATGCACAGACTTTGGTAAATACATAGTAGGATCAGTTCAGGGGAACATTCTTTCACATACAAATAAAACACATATGAGCAAATCCTGCGTGACGGACGATACATTTGTACGGATTTTGTTGTACTCAAATATATCCCATTGTCGTTCTACACTAGATAACTTTGCACAGATTTCAGAGAATATTAGCCCATCGATTGTGCTATCGAATGACATTTTTTAATTTGCATACTTCTTTTGGATGAAAAAGTTATTCGCTTTTAAAGTGCTGTGACGGACGCTACAAAAAATGGAAGTGACTTTTTTTCAATATGTGTTTCTGCAATTTTCATCAAATCTTTCATAGTAAAAAAAATTGTAAATACATTAAAGATAGAGGAAAATCAGGGGATTACAAAACAGCTTTTATAAAATATTTTAAAGTTTCCAGTTTCAACAAAAATCCATAAATTAACTGTTGCGGACGCTACGTGACGGACGATACAGTTTTTACTTGAATGTTTTTTATTAGGAAAAAAATTCATATTTTTTTTAAGAATTCGTTGATCAGTGAAAATAATGGTTTTATTTGTTCCCGATTCTCTTCTCCTTCCTTTTCATGTTCGCGGTTAAAATGCGATTTTTGCGCACAATTTAATATTTCACAAAACGGCTAAATACATATATTTATTTAAAGTTGAACACTTTTACATCTTATTTTTCGTCCCAAGAACGCTGCGGCTAGCTGTTAGAGTGTCCCAAAAATAAAAAAAGAATAAAATTTGAAAATAATTAAATTTGCCCCACTGTATATTTTTTTTAGCACCTAATACCTTAAATTTAATCTGTGGATATAGACAGTGTTATTGCTTTATGAATAAGAAAGACATGTGCTGTTAAATTTTGTATTTAATAAATATTATTTTGTAAAAAATATATACTGTGACGGACGCTACACACTTTAATTTACATATTATTTTTTAAAAAGCTATATAAACATCTATAAATTTATACCCTTCACCACCATAAGAGGAAAGGGTATTATAAGTTTGTGCTGATGTATGTAACGCATGGAAATATTTGTCTTAGACCCACCTTTTAGTATACCAATAGGCTTAGAATCACTTTCTGAGTCGATTTAGCGATGTCAGTCCGTCCGTCCGTCCGTCTGGCTGGACCCCCATGTAAACCTTGTAATCAAACTACAGGTCGCAATTCTAAAGATAATTTGATGAAATTTGGCACAGATCATTTTTTTGATAATAGGACCATGGCTATTGAAATTCGTCAAAATCGGTCCATTATTTATGGTACCTCCCATAGGTCCCACTTCCCGGAATTGATATATTGGCCACAAATATCAATATTTTTTCACGAAATTTAAATCAAATACTGCTTATGTAACCTAAATCACTGTACCAAATTTCGTTAAAATCGGTCCACATTTGACCATAGCTCCCATACAAACTTTTCTTTAAAAACGCACTAAATGAGACAAAAATCACTAAAACGCTCATAAATCTGAAGATAATGGTAATTTTAAGTTTATTTTTTACATACGTAACAACTGTAATCAATTTGCCAAATTTCGAGATAATCGGTCCACATTTGAATCTAGCTCTCATATAAGTCCAAATGTCGGAAGCAGCTTAAATATATAAGTTTTGAGAAAATGTTTGTATGATGGCAAAATTTAGCAAATATTTGTCTTTATACAGAAAAATAACACTTTTGACATTAGTGATGAAGGGTATCGTATGGTCGGGCTTGACCGACTATGGCACTTTCTTACTTGTTTTAGCCTAATGTTAAGCGTACTATAAGTTCTCTTTACGAACCAAGTTCAATTGGAGAAAAAAGAAAAATTGCACTAGTCAAATTAAAAAAAACCGTTATTTCTGTGACGGACGCTACACACTGAGAGCCCTTTTTTACTTGACGTTATTTACATCACTCCAATTACTTTTGATGGGGTCTTTTACATCTAATTGTATAAAATTAAGCAGACTTTGAGCCCCTACTGAAACTTGATACCTAAATGAACGTTTTTGCGATTATGGAATTATATTGATAGTACGACCTTGAAGCTTTCCAATTAAGATTTAACTGAATCATAAGCCGACTTCCTTTAGTTTTTTAGAATTAATTTCAGCTTATTTAATTTCAAAATAAAGCTTTCACCCAAACTTTTCAATCTTAGAACAAGCTTTCTAAATGCTTAAAAATTTTATAAAATTTGACTTTGCAAAATTTTATTAAATTTTGTTATAGCTTTCCCTTCAAAACAAGTTTTTTAATGCTTGAAGCTTTTATATCATAACCTTCAACTATTCAAGCATTTTTACTTAATTCTGTTAATAGTTTTCTTCACAGCTTTGAATATATAAAAGCTCCTTTATATAAACTTGAAACTTAAATTTTGAAGCAATTAAAGCATAAAACGAACTTTCGAAGGCCTAAAAAAGCGTTTAACATATTAAAGCATATGAATAATAAAATAACTTAAAACCCTCAACATTTCAAAGTTTATTTTAATTTTGTTAAAGCTTTCGTTTCACAAAAAATTTATTGTACTTTTTAAGCCAACTTGAAGATAATCATAAAACAAGCTTTCAAATGCTCAAAGCTTTTTTATATAACTTTAATTGTTCAAAGTTTAATTTAGTTTTTTCAATGTTTCCACAATTTATGTGGAATTTAAATTACATTTTTCTAACCATTTGCAATTGAAGCATAAAATAACTTTAAAAGCTTGAAATTTACAAAAGCTTATTTATGTAGACATAAACTTCAACTTGGTAGCAAAAAAGCTTAACTAAAGAAAATCATAAACCTCAACTTTTCAAAGTTTGTTTTAATTTTGTTCAAGCTTGACTTTTAAAGCCAACTTCAAGATAATCATAAAACACGCTTTTAAATGATTAAAGCTTTAATAGACTTCAATTACTCAAAGTTTAATTTTTTTCAAAAATTAAAAGTTTTAAATATGTAAAAGCTCTTTTATGTTAAATTGAAATTTAATTTTCCTAACCAATCGCAATTAAAGCATAAAATAACTTTAAAAGCTTTTAATATAAAAACTTCTATTTTTAAAAGTTTGTTTTAATTTTGTTAAAGATTTCGTTTCACAAAAAAATTATTGGACTTTTTAAGTCAACTTCAAGAAAATCATAAAACAAGCTTTCTAATACTTTAAGCTTTTACAAACTTTATCTTATGTTTGAGTTTTTGGAATTTTGTACCAGTTTCTTTCAAAGGCTCTAAGCTTAGAATATATTAAAGTAAATTTAACTATAATTAAAGTTAAATTTTTCTAACCAATTGCAATTAAAGCCTAAAAGAACTTTGAAAGCTTTTAATATATAAAATATTTTTTATGTAGAATTGCACTTCAATTCTGAAGCAAAAAAAAACTTAAATAAAATTATAAAACAGGTTTTCAAATTCTTAAAGCTTTTGAAGTTTAATTAAATTTAATTGAAGCATTTCTTTTTTATAAATTTATTGGATTTTTTTAAACTTTAAATAAAAAAACAGCTTTAAAATTTTGCCAGCAGTTTTTTTTAAGAATTGAACATATAAATTTAGCTTTGAATATATGAAAGCTCTTTTATGTACACCTGAACTTCGTTTTTTCCAGCAATTAAAACATAAAACGAACTTTTAAAAGCTTAAAGCTTTCTTTCTGTTAAAGTTTTGATTATACAAAAGCTCTTTTATGTAGACTTAAACTTAATTTTTCAGCTATTTAAGCCTAAAATGAGCTTTCAAAGATTTCAGCTTCGAATATGTGAAAGCTCTTTTATGTAAACCTCAGCTTCAAATATATGAAAGCTCTTTTATGCACAACTCAGCTTCGAATATATGAAAGCTCTTTTATGTTTTTTACTCTGTTTTTCAGTAATTAAAGCATAAAAGGAATTTTTAAAGGCTTAAAGCTTTCTTTCTATTAAAATTTTGATTATACTAAAGCTCTCTTATGTAGACTTTAACTTGTTTTTTTAAGCTGTTAAAGCCCAAAGCGAACTTTCAAAGCCTTAAAGCTTTGAAAACATTTAAGCTTTTTTATGTACATCTTAGCTTCGAATATATGAAAGCTCTTTCATGTAGACCTGAACTTCGTTTTTTCAGCAATTAAAGCCTAAAACGAACTTTTAAAGGCTTAAAGCTTTCTCTCTATTAAAATTTGGATTATACTAATGTGGGGTTCATATAACTCAAGCGGCTGACGATAGAGTGGAATTTATATGTGTTTTGTTATTGTAACAAAAACAAAATACATGTAAATTTCACTCAATCGTCAGTCGTTTGAGTTATATAAACCCCACATAAAGCTCTTTTAAGTAGATTTTAACTTAATTTTTCAGCTATTAAAGCTCAAAACGAGCATTCAAAGACTTCAGCTTCGAATATGTAAAAGCTCTTGTACACCTCAGCTTCAAATATATGAAAGCTCTTTTATGTACACCTGCACTTTGTTTTTGAGCAATTAAAGTATAAAAGGAACTTTTAAAGGCTTAAAGCTTTCATTCTATTAAAATTGTATTATTCTAAAGCTCTTTTATGTTGACTTTGACTTAATTTTTCAGCTGTTAAAGTCCAAAATTAGCTTTCAGATACTTCAAGCCTTAAATACATAAAAGCTCTTTTATGTACACATCAGCTTAGAATATATGAAAGCTCTTTTATGTACACCCGAACTTTGCTTTTTTAGCAATTAAAGCATAAAACGAACATTTTAAGCCTTAAAGTTTTCTTTCTATAAAAGCATTAATTATACTGAAGCTCTCTTATGTAGACTTTAACTTAATTTTTCAGCTGTTAAAGTCTAAAACGAGCTTTTAAAGACTTTAGCTCCGTATATATAAAAGCTCTTTTATGTACAAAAGGCATAAATCGAACTTTGAAAGGCTTAAAACATTCTATTGAAATGTTGATTATACTAAAGCTCTTTTATGTGGACTTGATTTCAATTTTTCAGCTGTTAAAGCCCAAAACGAGCTTTCAGAACCTAAAAGCTTTCAAAATATTAAAGCTTTTTAATGTACACCACAACTTTGATTGTGCAGCATTCCAAGCCTAAAACAAACTTTTAAAGGCTAAAAGCTTTTAATCCATTAAAGATTTGATTATATTAAAGCTCTTTTATCTAGACTTAGACAATTTTTTTAGGAAAAACAAAAAACTCTGGTAGATTTTTATGGCATTAAATAGTTTTTTCTTCAAAAAAACTTTTATTTTTATTTTTTCGTCTTAAAAAAATTTCTTAAAATTTAAATAAATTATTTAGTTGTTAACAATAAAAAAAGCTTAAATATTAAAAATAATACATAAAAAAAATTTACATTATAAACAAAATTTTTACAAATTAATGAAACATTTCCAGCAACAAAAATGCTCAGCATCACAAGATTTTTTTTAAGTAGATTGGACTTAGGCCTTAGTTCCATAAGTTAGACCGATACAGCATTACGCGTATTACTTCCCAAAATGGAAGAAATGCTAAAACTGCTACGTTTAACTGGAACCTCACAGGCGGAGTGTGCTCTCGAGGAGGCAGGAGATACTGAGGGTGTTACAAATTTTGGAGATTCTTGGGAGTCTTCGGAAGAAGTACTAACAACATCCACAAATAGATCAGGATTATGTTCATGATCTTGTGAGGAGGAAATTTGACTTGAAGTCTCCTCATTGCCGGAGGTATAGTCATAATCCGAGGAGGTATTGAGATAGGGAAATCTTTGTTGTTGCAAATGATCCATGTATGAGGGTAATGAAGGCATAAACATGGGCAGAGACTGTTGAGCCATTTGAGGGAAAAATGAGGGTGCGATCATTTCATTAAGCTGAGGCTGGAGACCAGCATAGCGCATAACATTATTTAAATCCATAAAGGGTAGGGAGGGAGCCGCCGAGAACTCCTCACGCTGACAGAAACGCTTGGCTTGTGGTGAATCCTGGCTACTGGCCACACTCGACTGATCGTCATCACAGTGAGAGGAGGTATTTTGGTTTTCCTCCGAGGGCGAGGGAGATAAAGACATTTTTCTTTTGCATTTCGATTGTCCGGATTCACGGAAACCTTTGGCAAAAGGATTGTTGTCGATCTTTAACTTTGTAATGCGATCATTCTGAAAGAGAGAGAGAGAAAGAGAAAATTGTAATTAGTATGAGTTCCAGAGATTTAAAGAAGAGATTTCCAAGATCAACAATAACTCCACGGGTGGTTGTCTTTAATGGATGTGCTAATTTTATTTTAAGAGACCACCGCGGAGTTTTTGTTAAATCTGGGCTTAGGTAGTCAAGAGTAGGAAAGAGTTTTTGAGGTTTGAAAAAAAATATTGAAATACAATGAAATTTATTTTAATTAAAAACAAGTTTTTGATAATGTTAGGCAAGATCATTAAGAATTAATGAAGAAAATTTAAATTTGTTAAAAAAAATTAAGAATTTTGAAAGATTTTGGGACTTGAAGAAAGAAAGTTTAAGTTATTCAGAATTTTTGTTTAGAAAATTTGAAAACAAGTTTGAATTAATTAAAAAAATGGAGGAAATTAAAAAAAAAAAACTTTAAACTTTGAGCTTATTTCTTTTAGCAAGATCATTAGCAAAAACTTTCAATAAGTGAAAGATCACAAGAGTTAGAGAAAGCTTTTGAGAATTTTATAAAGAAAATTTTGATGCAATTTTGACACTTTCAAGATCTCTTAAGGAGTTTGAAATCAATTTGAAAAGGCTTTAAAGCTTTTGAGAATTTTATAAAGAAAATTTTGTAGCCACTTTCAAAATTTCAAAATATTTTCAGGAATTTGAAATTATCACAAGAATTAGAGAAAGCTTTAAAGCTTTTGAGAATTTTCTAAAGAAAATGTTCAATGCAATTTCGAAACTTTTAAGATCTCTTAAGGAGTTTGAAATCAATTTAAAAAAGCTGTAAAGCTTTTGAGATTTTTCTAAAGAAATTTTTGAGGCAACTTTCAAATTTTCAAGATCTTTTAAGGACTTTGAAATCATCACAAGAGTTAGAGAAAGCTTTTAAGAATTTTATTAAGAAAATTTTGATGCAATTTCAAAACTTTTAAGATCTTTTAAGGAGTTTGAAATCAATTTGAAAAAGCTTTTGAGAATTTTATAAATTTGAAGCAATTTTCAAAATTTCAAGATATTTAAAGGAGTTTGAAATCAATTATTAAAAAAGTACCAACCTGATAGGCAGTAACAGCAACAAATTCAGTTTCGGGAAAAACAAAGGCCTGTTGAGCGGCCCAGGGTATTTGTGCAAGATCATTAGTGCGTATCACATGAATACGGGGCTGATATTTATGCATGCTGGCCAAGACAATCTAAAATTGAGCAAAAGAAAAAATCGAAATTAGGAAAAATTTGAGTAAAATTTTAATTTTTAGAAAAAAATTTTTCAAAACAAATTTTTTTCAGAAAAAAATTTTTTTGAAAAAAAAAATTTGTTAGGAACAATTTTTTTTTTTTTTTGACAAAATTAATCGACAAAAAAAATTGAAATTAATAAAAAATCGAGAAAAATTTTAATTTTTAGAAAAAAAAATTTTAGAACAAAATTTTTTTTTTGAAAAAAATTTTGTTAGGAATTTTTTTTCCATTAAATCAATCGACAAAAAAAATCAAAATTAATAAAAATTCGAAAAAAATTTTGAATTTTTAGAAAAAACTTTTTTAGAACAAATTTTTTTAGAGAAAAATTTTGTTAGAAAAAAAAATGTTTAACAAAGTTTTGGAACAAGCTTTTTTTAACCCAGAAAAGATACTTACATGACCATTATTATCCAAAGTATTATTGGTCAATTTGACCTTATTGAAGAGAATAGGCTGGGCTTGCCAATGAGACCCCGAGGCAGGGCTATCGGGATGCAAATACATTCTTTGGGGAGATTGAGGCTCAGCACCGCCGGCGGGAACCCATTGAGAACCGGAAAATTTATAACGACAATCGCCTATGGGAACCATTTCAATCAAAACACAATATTGTGAATCATCCTCCAGGCCCTTAAGGGAAACACGCATAGAGGGGAACATGCGTCTAAAATAAAGAATAAAAAAAGAAAAATTATAAATTTTATTTTTTAAAGATTTTATGGGGAATATCTCTGTTATCTTTTTCATATCATCAGCTTTAAATAAATAATTTAACTTAATAAAAAATATTTATTTTAATTTATCTCAACGATTTAACAAAATTATTTGTTTAAAAGAAAAAGTTGTAGTAATTTTTGAAGCAATAAAAATTTTCTTTTATTTTCACAAGAAATGAATGACTGATAATGTTAAAAAAGATCACTCACTCACAACTTTTCTTTAAATATTTTGTTACATACCTTCCACTTTTGGTGATAATCATTTCGGTGCCAATTTTATGGAACTGCTGCCACAAATCATTATTCTCCAATTTGGCCTCAACCCCGGGCAGAGGGGGATGTGAGGGCATTAGCATTTGTGGTGCCATATGCATAGCGGCGGCAGCTGGGATCATGCCAGCAAATGGATCTGGTATACGCTGCATGATCTGTTGTCTATATAAAATTTCATGGGCAATTTGTTGTTGCATTCTTAAATCCACTAATTCATTCATGGTAATCATTTTGTGGTGTTTTTTTCTTTATTGTTTAATAGTTAATTAAATAAAATTAAGCAATTTGCTTTTTTTTCTTAGATAATTCTCAAAAATAAATTCTTTATTTCTTTTTTTTTAACAAAATTCTACTCCGCTTTAAACTTGTTGCTCGTTTAACGTTTGTTCTCAGACTAATTTAACCAGACACTCAACTCTGCTTATTTCCCAATAAAACAAATCTCAAAAATGTACAAAACACTCCACAAAATAAAAAAAAGATCATCACTAGTACTCAAAGAGCCGAAGAAACACAAAACAAAAACACTTGTTGAGTTACAAAAAAAAAAATAAAAATCTACCTGTTAATTCTCTACTAAACACAAGCACACAATCATTAATTAATAACACCCTGTCTCTTTTTCACAACACAAAAACAATACACCTAACAGTTATTTAACTAAAAGAAGCACTCTCTGTCTCTTTCATACACCCATTAACATATCAACACACACACTCTTTAAATATCACTGTAAAAAAAATGTAAACAGTCTCCATTTTTCCCAAGTGTTATGAATGATAATCACTTGTTGTTGTTTCTTTTATACCAAAGCAATTGTTATGTAGTTGTTGTTCTGGTTCTTGCTTTCTTATTTGTTTATTTTACAATGGCTTCTTCTTATGTTTTCATTTATTGTGGGTTTGTAAGTGTTTGCTTTAAAATGTTAACATTTTGTTTTTGTTCTTTTACAGCAGTTCTGCTATTGTTTCAAAGATTCATTATTTGATTTTCTTTATAGTTTTTCAAAAACTATTTGTTTTAGTTTTATTTAATTATTACTTTTTTATTGAAATTGTCGCCTTTGAACTAATTGTTTGTTAAGTTTTTCAGGCTGTTTTTAAGTCTTTAAAATTGGACTTAAAATTTAGTTTGAACCGGAAAGGGTTACTTGCGAGGATTATGATTAATATTATAATAGCACTTGAATATTAAAGGTTTTTTTTAAAGTTTTGATTAGATAAAGGATCATAAATTGTAGGTATGTATGTAGGTATCTGTTTCCTGTATTAATGTCATAGGCATAAGGAGAATTAAATGGTTTTTCCTAAAAAAAATTAAGAATTTTTAGGTTTTAGATTTCAATTCTTTAAGGTTTTGAAAGAAAATATGTTCCATGGACTTCTGAAAATGTTCTATCTAGAAATAGAAAAAAAAACTACACAAAATTTCCATTAAATGGACAATTTTTGCAAAACTTCCTACAAAAAGATAGTTTTCGAAAAATCTCCTACAAAGACAATTTTCTAAAAATTTCTTATAAAAAGATAATTTTCAAAAAATTTACTACAAAAAGACAATTTTCAAAAATTTCCTATAAAAAGACAATTTTCAAAAAAATTCCTATAAAAAACAAATTTCGAAAAAATTCCTATAAAGACAATTTTCTAAAAATTTCACATAAAAAGACAATTTTCAAAAAATTTCCTATAAATAGCCTATTTTCGAAAAATTTCCTATAAATAGTCAATTTTCCAAAAATTTTCTATAAATAGTCGATTTTCGAAAAATTTCCTATAATTAGTTAGTTTTCGAAAAATTTCCTATGAATAGTCAATTTTCGAAAATTTTCCTATAAATAGCCAATTTTCGCAAAATTTCCTCTAAAAAGACAATTTTCAAAAAATTTCCCCTAAAAAGACAACTTTGTAAAAAATTTCCTATAAATAGTAAATTTTCGAAAAATTTCCTATAAAAAGTCAATTTTCTAAAAAATTTCCTATAAAAAGTCAATTTTCGAAAAATTTCTTATAAAAAGACAATTTTTTGAAAATTTCCTATAAAAAGCCAAGTTTAGAAAAATTTCAAATTTCAAAAATTTTGAAAAATTTCCTATAAAAATAGGAAATTTTTGAAAAATTTCCTATAAAAATAGGAAATTTCTGAAAAATTTCCTATAAAAATAGGAAATTTTTGAAAAATTTCCTATAAAAATAGGAAATTTTTGAAAAATTTCCTATAAAAATAAGAAATTTTTGAAAAATTTCCTATAAAAATAGGAAATTTTTGAAAAATTTCCTATAAAAATAGGAAATTTTTGAAAAATTTCCTATAAAAATAGGAAATTTTTGAAAAATTTCCTATAAAAATAGGAAATTTTTGAAAAATTTCCTATAAAAATAGGAAATTTTTGAAAAATTTCCTATAAAAATAGGAAATTTTTGAAAAATTTCCTATAAAAATAGGAAATTTTTGAAAATTTTCTATAAAAATAGGAAATTTTTGAAAAATTTCCTATAAAAATAGGAAATTTTTGAAAAATTTCCTATAAAAATAGGAAATTTTTGAAAAATTTCCTATAAAAATAGGAAATTTTTGAAAAATTTCCTATAAAAATAGGAAATTTTTGAAAAATTTCCTATAAAAATAGGAAATTTTTGAAAAATTTTCTATAAAAATAGGAAATTTTTGAAAAATTTCCTATAAAAATAGGAAATTTTTGAAAAATTTCCTATAAAAATAGGAAATTTTTGAAAAATTTCCTATAAAAATAGGAAATTTTTGAAAAATTTCCCATAAAAATAGGAAATTTTTGAAAAATTTCCTATAAAAATAGGAAATTTTTGAAAAATTTCCTATAAAAATAGGAAATTTTTGAAAAATTTCCTATAAAAATAGGAAATTTTTGAAAAATTTCCTATAAAAATAGGAAATTTTTGAAAAATTTCCTATAAAAATAGGAAATTTTTGAAAAATTTCCTATAAAAATAGGAAATTTTTGAAAAATTTCCTATAAAAATAGGAAATTTTTGAAAAATTTCCTATAAAAATAGGAAATTTTTGAAAAATTTCCTATAAAAATAGGAAATTTTTGAAAAATTTCCTATAAAAATAGGAAATTTTTGAAAAATTTCCTATAAAAATAGGAAATTTTTGAAAAATTTCCTATAAAAATAGGAAATTTTTGAAAAATTTCCTATAAAAATAGGAAATTTTTGAAAAATTTCCTATAAAAATAGGAAATTTTTGAAAAATTTCCTATAAAAATAGGAAATTTTTGAAAAATTTCCTATAAAAATAGGAAATTTTTGAAAAATTTCCTATAAAAATAGGAAATTTTTGAAAAATTTCCTATAAAAATAGGAAATTTGTGAAAAATTTCCTATAAAAATAGGAAATTTTTGAAAATTTTCCTATAAAAATAGGAAATTTTTGAAAAATTTCCTATAAAAATAGGAAATTTTTGAAAAATTTCCTATAAAAATAGGAAATTTTTGAAAAATTTCCTATAAAAATAGGAAATTTTTGAAAAATTTCCTATAAAAATAGGAAATTTTTGAAAAATTTCCTATAAAAATAGGAAATTTTTGAAAAATTTCCTACAAAAATAGGAAATTTTTGAAAAATTTCCTATAAAAATAGGAAATTTTTGAAAAATTTTCTATAAAAATAGGAAATTTTTGAAAAATTTCCTATAAAAATTGAAAATTTTTGAAAAATTTCCTATAAAAATAGGAAATTTTTGAAAAATTTCCTATAAAAATAGGAAATTTTTGAAAAATTTCCTATAAAAATAGGAAATTTTTGAAAAATTTCCTATAAAAATAGGAAATTTTTGAAAAATTTCCAATAAAAATAGGAAATTTTTGAAAAATTTCCTATAAAAATAGGAAATTTTTGAAAAATTTCCTATAAAAATATGAAATTTTTGAAAAATTTCCTACAAAAATAGGAAATTTTTGAAAAATTTTCTATAAAAATAGGAAATTTTTGAAAAATTTTCTATAAAAATAGGAAATTTTTGAAAAATTTCCTATAAAAATTGGAAATTATTGAAAAATTTCCTATAAAAATAGGAAATTTTTGAAAAATTTCCTATAAAAATAGGAAATTTTTGAAAAATTTCCTATAAAAATAGGAAATTTTTGAAAAATTTCCTATAAAAATAGGAAATTTTGAAAAATTTCCTATAAAAATAGGAAATTTTTGAAAAATTTCCTATAAAAATAGGAAATTTTTGAAAATTTCCTATAAAAATAGGAAATTTTTGAAAAATTTCCTATAAAAATAGGAAATTTTTGAAAAATTTCCTATAAAAAATAGGAAATTTTTGAAAAATTTCCTATAAAAAATAGGAAATTTTTGAAAAATTTCCTATAAAACTAGGAAATTTTTGAAAAATTTCCTATAAAAATAGGAAATTTTTGAAAATTTCCTATAAAAATAGGAAATTTTTGAAAAATTTCCTATAAAAATAGGAAATTTTTGAAAAATTTCCTATAAAAATAGGAAATTTTTGAAAAATTTCCTATAAAAATAGGAAATTTTTGAAAAATTTCCTATAAAAATAGGAAATTTTTGAAAAATTTCCTATAAAAATAGGAAATTTTTGAAAAATTTCCTATAAAAATAGGAAATTTTTGAAAAAATTTCCTATAAAAATAGGAAATTTTTGAAAAATTTCCTATAAAAATAGGAAATTTTTTGAAAAATTTCCTATAAAAATAGGAAATTTTGAAAAATTTCCTATAAAAATAGGAAATTTTTGAAAAATTTCCTATAAAAATAGGAAATTTTTGAAAAATTTCCTATAAAAATAGGAAATTTTGAAAAATTTCCTATAAAAATAGGAAATTTTTGAAAAATTTCCTATAAAAATAGGAAATTTTTGAAAAATTTCCTATAAAAATAGGAAATTTTGAAAAATTTCCTATAAAAATAGGAAATTTTTGAAAAATTTCCTATAAAAATAGGAAATTTTGAAAAATTTCCTATAAAAATAGGAAATTTTTGAAAAATTTCCTATAAAAATAGGAAATTTTTGAAAAATTTCCTATAAAAATAGGAAATTTTTGAAAAATTTCCTATAAAAATAGGAAATTTTTGAAAAATTTCCTATAAAAATAGGAAATTTTTGAAAAATTTCCTATAAAAATAGGAAATTTTTGAAAAATTTCCTATAAAAATAGGAAATTTTTGAAAAATTTCCTATAAAAATAGGAAATTTTTGAAAAATTTCCTATAAAAATAGGAAATTTTTGAAAAATTTCTATAAAAATAGGAAATTTTTTGAAAAATTTCCTATAAAAATAGGAAATTTTTGAAAAATTTCCTATAAAAATAGGAAATTTTTGAAAAATTTCCTATAAAAATAGGAAATTTTTGAAAAATTTCCTATAAAAATAGGAAATTTTTGAAAAATTTCCTATAAAAATAGGAAATTTTTGAAAAATTTCCTATAAAAATAGGAAATTTTTGAAAAATTTCCTATAAAAATAGGAAATTTTTGAAAAATTTCCTATAAAAATAGGAAATTTTTGAAAAATTTCCTATAAAAATAGGAAATTTTTGAAAAATTTCCTATAAAAATAGGAAATTTTTGAAAAATTTCCTATAAAAATAGGAAATTTTTGAAAAATTTCCTATAAAAATAGGAAATTTTTGAAAAATTTCCTATAAAAATAGGAAATTTTTGAAAAATTTCCTATAAAAATAGGAAATTTTTGAAAAATTTCCTATAAAAATAGGAAATTTTTGAAAAATTTCCTATAAAAATAGGAAATTTTGAAAAATTTCCTATAAAAATAGGAAATTTTTGAAAAATTTCCTATAAAAATAGGAAATTTTTGAAAAATTTCCTATAAAAATAGGAAATTTTTGAAAAATTTCCTATAAAAATAGGAAATTTTTGAAAAATTTCCTATAAAAATAGGAAATTTTTGAAAAATTTCCTATAAAAATAGGAAATTTTTGAAAAATTTCCTATAAAAATAGGAAATTTTTGAAAAATTTCCTATAAAAATAGGAAATTTTTGAAAAATTTCCTATAAAAATAGGAAATTTTGAAAAATTTCCTATAAAAATAGGAAATTTTTGAAAAATTTCCTATAAAAATAGGAAATTTTTGAAAAATTTCCTATAAAAATAGAAATTTTTGAAAAATTTCCTATAAAAATAGGAAATTTTTGAAAAATTTCCTATAAAAATAGGAAATTTTTGAAAAATTTCCTATAAAAATAGGAAATTTTTGAAAAATTTCCTATAAAAATAGGAAATTTTTGAAAAATTTCCTATAAAAATAGGAAATTTTTGAAAAATTTCCTATAAAAATAGGAAATTTTTGAAAAATTTCCTATAAAAATAGGAAATTTTTGAAAAATTTCCTATAAAAATAGGAAATTTTTGAAAAATTTCCTATAAAAATAGGAAATTTTTGAAAAATTTCCTATAAAAAATAGGAAATTTTTGAAAAATTTCCTATAAAAATAGGAAATTTTTGAAAAATTTCCTATAAAAATAGGAAATTTTTGAAAAATTTCCTATAAAAATAGGAAAATTTTTGAAAAATTTCCTATAAAAATAGGAAATTTTTGAAAAATTTCCTATAAAAATAGGAAATTTTTGAAAAATTTCCTATAAAAATAGGAAATTTTTGAAAAATTTCCTATAAAAATAGGAAATTTTTGAAAAATTTCCTATAAAAATAGGAAATTTTTGAAAAATTTTCTATAAAAATAGGAAATTTTTGAAAAATTTCCCATACAAATTATAAATTAAAAAAAAAAAATTCCATAAAAATAGAAAAATTTTAAAAATAGGAAATTTTTAAAAAGTTTCCTATAAAAATAGGAATTTTTTAAAAATTTCCTATAAAAAAAAGGAAATTTTTGAAAAATTTCCTTTAGAAATAAGAAATTTTTATAAATTTTCTTATGAAAATAGTAAATATTTGAAAAAAATTCCTATAAAACTTGGAAATTTTCGAAAAATTTCCTTTAAAAATTAAAAATTTTTGAAAAATTTCCTTTTAAAAGTAAATTTTCCAAAAATGTGGTTTTAAGTTAATTTCTTCAGAAAAATATTGTTTCATTTTACATAATTATTAAAAATCCTGCAAATATCAATTAACCCTAAAACTAACGGAATTTCCAAGATTCCAGACATTTGCTAACAGTTACGTTTACAATTACAGGCATTTCCTGTGTAACAGGAAATATGACACAATTTGCAAAAATCCTTGAAAGATTAACTTTTCCCAAAAAAACACAAAGAACTCATTAAAGAAATCAATATTTGCTTTTGGTTTTTCCTAAGAAAATTTGAATTAAACGAATAAAAAATCCCCTTTCTTGGCTATTCTTTGCTAATCATTTTTAATTAGTTTTTAAGGATTTTCAAAATCAGTTTCCGTTTCTACTTGAAGAACGATGATCATTTGATAATAATGGCTCTAGGATGATAATGATTTGCTAAGAAAATATGACTCAAAATTGTATGTAATTGTAAGAAAAACATGATGAAATTTGGATTTGGATCGCTCAAATTACCACAAATGTTGGTTTTATTTGGATTTCGTTGTTAAGTCTTAAAACTGAAAAGCGAAACGTTTTAGCCGCGTCTTCAATGTCTTGCTGCCTACTTAGCGACGTCACCGAAACATTGTCTATGCGACAGGATTAAGGATTGTTTGTGCTCTGCGACCAGCAACTGGTACTAGTACAAACGATAGATCTTCCAAGCTGTTATGTGTGTTTAGGTAGGAGGCGTGACAAATCTCTGTCTGTAGACATTTAAGTAAATGTTATTATACAAAAGTACTTGGACTCGTGTTTCTGAAATTGCTTAAACTTGCTCCCTTGTCTTGTCTAAGTGGTAAAGCCAGCAATATTTTTGTTTCAAAAAGGAAACACTTTAAGACATTCTTAGATTTAAGGACGGACGCAACATTTCATAATGCAGCAAAAAAAGCAAGAAGTGACCATTAAAAGCAACAACATTTTTTAAAGATTTCTTATGTTAAAATTACCAAAAGGTCAAAGGAATTACAAATTTCTAAAAGCAGGAATTTAGTTTCAAATTTCTTATAAGTCACATTAAAGATTCTAAAACGGAAGCAATTACTGAAATGCATTAACTTATCTAATTTCCCTTCCAAACAACTTTTCAAAATCGTTTAAAAAAAGATTTACAAGCATTTTAAAATCCCGGTTAAGTTTTTAAATTTCCTAAAAGAAATTATCACAAAAATGCCTTAAATATTGAATTTTGAAATCATTCTCAATATCACTCTCCTCTCATTTTTTGTCTATCATCACCAACAATGAATTTTCTCTTTTGTATTATCACTTGTTACTTCTCTCTTTCTATTTCTGGTTTCTTGTTATAACGGTTTTATCCTTTGTCTCAAATAAACTACTAACATAACATTTGTGGTTTTCTGTCACAGCATGGGTTCGTCGTCGGATGCGGTGTCATTTGATGGCTTTTCAAAATTTGTTTTCTAGGCTGGCTGTTAAAGCCTGTACTTAAATTATCATCTTTACAGGAATTTTTTCAAAAATTTCCTATATAGGAAATTTTTCAAAAATTTCCTACTTTTATAGGAAATTTTTCAAAAATTTCCTAATTTTATAGGAAATTTTTCAAAAATTTCCTAATTTTATAGGAAATTTTTCAAAAATTTCCTATTTTTATAGGAAATTTTTCAAAAATTTCCTATTTTTATAGGAAATTTTTCAAAAATTTCCTATTTTTATAGGAAATTTTTCAAAAATTTCCTATTTTTATAGGAAATTTTTCAAAAATTTCCTATTTTTATAGGAAATTTTTCAAAAATTTCCTATTTTTATAGGAAATTTTTCAAAAACTTGTTATAAAAAACTTTCAAAAATTTCCTATTTTTATAGGAATTTTTTCAAAAATTTTCTATTTTTATAGGAAATTTTTCAAAAATTTCCTATTTTTATAGGAAATTTTTCAAAAATTTCCTATTTTTATAGGAAATTTTTCAAAAATTTCCTATTTTTATAGGAAATTTTTCAAAAATTTTTACAGGAAATTTTTCAAAAATTTCCTATTTTTATAGGAAATTTTTCAAAAATGTCCTATTTTTATAGGAAATTTTTCAAAAATTTCCTATTTTTATAGGAAATTTTTCAAAAATTTCCTATATTTATATTTTATAGGAAATTTTTCAAAAATTTCCCATTTTTATAGGAAATTTTTTAAAAATTACTTATTTTTAGAGAAATATTTTTTAAAATTTCTTATTTTTATAGGAAATTTTTTTAAAATTTCTTACTTTTATAGAATTTTTTTTTTAATTTCTTATTTTTACTCTTATAGGAAATTTTTTAAAATTTTCTTATTTTTATAGGAATTTTTTTTTTTAAATTTCTTATTTTTATAGGAAATTTTTTAAAAATTTCTTATTTTTCTAGGAAATTTTTGAAAATTTTCTTATTTTTATAGGAAATTTTTGAAAATTTTCTTATTTTTATAGGAATTTTTTTAAAAATTTCTTATTTTTATAGGAAATTTTTGAAAATTTTCTTATTTTTATAGGAAATTTTTCAAAAATTTCCTATTTTTATAGGAAATTTTTCAAAAATTTCCTATTTTTATAGGAAATTTTTCAAAAATTTCCTATTTTTATAGGAAATTTTTCAAAAATTTCCTATTTTTATAGGAAATTTTTCAAAATTTTTATAGGAAATTTTTCAAAAATTTCCTATTTTTATAGGAAATTTTTCAAAAATTTCCTATTTTTATAGGAAATTTTTCAAAAATTTCCTATTTTTATAGGAAATTTTTCAAAAATTTTTATAGGAAATTTTTCAAAAATTTCCTATTTTTATAGGAAATTTTTCAAAAATTTCCTAATTTTATAGGAAATTTTTCAAAAATTTCCTATTTTTATAGGAAATTTTTCAAAAATTTCCTATTTTTATATAAAATTTTTCAAAAATTTCCTATTTTTATATAAAATTTTTCAAAAATTTCCTATTTTTATAGGAAATTTTTCAAAAATTTCCTATTTTTATAGGAAATTTTTCAAAAATTTCCTATTTTTATAGGAAATTTTTCAAAAATTTCCTATTTTTATAGGAAATTTTTCAAAAATTTCCTATTTTTATAGGAAATTTTTCAAAAATTTCCTATTTTTATAGGAAATTTTTCAAAAATTTCCTATTTTTATAGGAAATTTTTCAAAAATTTCCTATTTTTATAGGAAATTTTTCAAAAATTTCCTATTTTTATAGGAAATTTTTCAAAAATTTCCTATTTTTATAGGAAATTTTTCAAAAATTTCCTATTTTTTTTTTAATTTCTTATTTTTATAGGAAATTTTTTAAAAATTTCTTATTTTTCTAGGAAATTTTTGAAAATTTTCTTATTTTTATAGGAAATTTTTTAAAATTTTCTTATTTTTATAGGAATTTTTTTAAAAATTTCTTATTTTTATAGGAAATTTTTTAAAAATTTATTTTTTTATAGGATATTTTTTAAAATATTCAAAATTTCGCTGTCTGTATTTATAAATCCTAAACTCTTTCTCCCGGTTTATTATAACAAACCGAGAAAAAAACTCGTAAAAAGGATATTAAAAAATTAACGAAGTAAAAAAAAGAAGTGTCGCCAGTCTTGTAATAACCTTAATATCACTTGTAATAAATTTGTAAAATGTTGCCAGCCTTTTGTCTCATTTGCCTCACCAACAACGATCCTTTCAAACGAACGTTCGTTCTTTCATCTTCTATTATGAGTTCTCATGTTGTGATATGAGTGCGTGAGTCTGTCAGTCCATCCGTTTCTCTAACTCTCCATCTCCTGCTGCGTTTTTTTATGATCTAGTGTCTTAAGACCTTCTGAACGATCTTCACAATATCCACCATTAAATGTTGTTTTATTATTATTGTTGGTCCATTGTAACAAGTGTGATGTAAGAGATATTATTGTATTTTATTAGACAATCTCTGTTGCCCTTGTCTGCCTAAATCCTTGTACGATTTTCTTTTTTTACCGACAAAGGATTTAATAATTGTCAACATCTATGTCAATTTATTATTTTCTAAATATTTTTTTGTTGTTCCATCTCACATCTTTTGGATTGTAAGTGTCGCTGGACAAGTGTTTTTGGTCTGTTTAGAGATCAGATTGATTGTGGATGAATTGTGCAATTGGCGCCAAATTTTTATTCCTTCTGTTTTAAAAGATTTTAAGTCGGTTATTTTGTTCCGTTTCCTCTTGAGTTCAAAAAGGATTTTATATTTTAGGAGACTTATCTTGAAGGCGGATCTATGTGTTCTTAATCAAAGTCGAGCGGCAGAAGAATTTTGTTTGTGGGGTAATAAATTAGAATGTGTAATAAAAAAAACTATAAGTTTTGATAACCTCAAAATCTTGTTTTGTGACTAATTTTTAAAAAATTTACTATTTTTATAGAAAATTTTAAAAAAATGTATTATTTTTATGGAAATTTTTTTAAAATTTCTTATTGTTATAGAAAATTTTTAAAAAACTTACTATTTTTATAGAAAACTTTGCAAAAATTTAGTACTTTTAAAGGAAAATTTTCAAAAATTTCTTAATTTTATAGGAAATTTTTTTAAATTTTCCTATTTTTATAGGAAATTTTTCAAAAGTTTCCTATAAAATCTTTTTATAGAAAATTTTTAAAAAAATTCCTATTTTTATAGGAATTTTTTCAAAAATTTCCTATTTTCAAAGGAAATTTTTTAAAAATTTCTTGTTTTGTAGGAAATTTTTAAAAAATTTTCTGTTTTTGTGGGAAAATTTTAAAAAATTTCTTGTTTTTGTAGAAAATTTTTTAAAAATTTCCTGTTTTTGTAGGAAATTTTTCAAAAATTTCCTGGTTTTTAAAAATTTCCTATTTTTATATGAAATTTTTCAAAAATTTCCAATTTTTATAGGTAATTTTTCAAAAATTTCCTATTTTTATAGGAAGTTTTTCCTTTTATAGGAAATTTTTCAAAAATTTCTTATTTTGATATGAAATTTTTCAAAAATTTCTTATTTTTGTAGGGAATTTTTTGAAAATTTCTTATTTTTGTAGGGAATTTTTTGAAAATTTCTTATTTTATATATTTTTATAATTTGGGTACTGCAAATAATTTCAATTTAAACATTTATTACATACATTCTTTATATATTTATTTGAATGCAATTGGTATTTCTTTACACATACAAATACAGTTGTATACATTTATATATCATATATGAAATATATTTTATATCGATCTATATTTTTAGAATATTATTATTTATCATACATTACAATATACATTTACTTAAGTTATACACAAAATATAATAACATTTCATATTGCAGAATTAAAAAAAATGAGCTAAAATTATTAAAATGAAACCAAAGTTTTGAAAATTTTGCCTAAAATGTGCTAATTTTTACACTTATTCACTTGCATTTGATTTTTGATTATTGTGTAGAAAAGTATTAAGTTTAATTGTTAATAAACTTAGATTTTTTTCTTTTTATATTTGTATTTATATCACAGTTACTAAATATAGATTTAAAATACAATAAAACAATTTTAATAAAAATAGAACAAAGATTAAAAGCAGAAAAAGAAAATTTTTTAAAGAATTAAAAAGTCTCTTTTTTAGCTCTAAATGAAAAATTATCTCTGAATTATTTTTTATACATCAATCAATCCATAAGAGAATCAAAATGCATTGATATGTTGTTTTATGATTTCTCTTTAGAAAACTAAAAAAATATATTCTCTTAATAAAAGCCCTAATCATGTTAATCATTATTATGTTATTATTTATATAAAATGATTGTTATTAGACCGATCTTTCTGAAGCTGGTCCTTCTTTTGTGGCATTTCTCTGTGATAAATGTTGCAAAATTTAAGACAATTCAAATCCTGTATTACTGGTTACCGCATATCTTAGCTTATCTCTTAAAGTAGATTTCTTTTGATAATTTGGCAACTTGAGTAAGTTGAAACAAGTCGATGAGGTAGGTAAACGATTTAATGGATCCTTTTTACGTATTGTAAAGAAGCCACGTATAACACTTCCTATAGTATCACCAGTATCCTCATCATCGCCCACCTCGACACAACGTATAGAAAATGGAGGTTCCAAGTGGGCAAATCCCAAGAGAGGAGGTTTCGAGCAGCTGGTAACGAACTGAAAATTAAAAAGAAAATTTATCAAATATTTACTTTATATGACAATTTTTTCGAAAATTTACTATTTATAGGAATTTTTTCGAAAATTGACTATTTATAGGAAATTTTTCGAAAATTGACTATTTATAGGAAATTTTTCGAAAATTGACTATTTATAGAAAATTTTTCGAAAATTGACTATTTATAGGAAATTTTTCGAAAATTGACTATTTATAGGAAATTTTTCGAAAATTGACTATTTATAGGAAATTTTTCGAAAATTGACTATTTATAGGAAATTTTTCGAAAATTGACTATTTATAGGATATTTTTCGAAAATGGACTATTTATAGGAAATTTTTCGAAAATTTACTATTTATAGGAAATTTTTCGAAAATTGACTATTTATAGGAAATTTTTCGAAAATTGACTATTTATAGGAAATTTTTCGAAAATTGACTATTTATAGGAAATTTTTCGAAAATTGACTATTTATAGGAAATTTTTCGAAAATTGACTATTTATAGGAAATTTTTCGAAAATTGACTATTTATAGGAAATTTTTCGAAAATTGACTATTTATAGGAAATTTTTCGAAAATTGACTATTTATAGGAAATTTTTCGAAAATTGACTATTTATAGGATATTTTTCGAAAATGGACTATTTATAGGAAATTTTTCGAAAATTGACTATTTATAGGAAATTTTTCGAAAATTGACTATTTATAGGAAATTTTTCGAAAATTGACTATTTATAGGAAATTTTTCGAAAATTGACTATTTATAGGAAATTTTTCGAAAATTGACTATTTATAGGAAATTTTTCGAAAATTGACTATTTATAGGAAATTTTTCGAAAATTGACTATTTATAGAAAATTTTTCGAAAATTGACTATTTATAGGAAATTTTTCGAAAATTGACTATTTATAGGAAATTTTTCGAAAATTGACTATTTATAGGAAATTTTTCGAAAATTGACTATTTATAGGAAATTTTTCGAAAATTGACTATTTATAGGAAATTTTTCGAAAATTGACTATTTATAGGAAATTTTCCGAAAATTGACTTTTTATTGGAAAATTTTTCGAAAATTTACTATTTATAGGAAATTTTTTGAAAATTGACTATTTATAGGAAATTTTTTGAAAATTGACTATTTTTCGAACTCACCTTCAAAAACAATTTCTTTTCCTCTTCGCTAAAATCTTTCGCCAATATATCCCACAGCCAACCAACCACACGATGAGAATCATGAAAGCCACCATAATACTGAGTATGTTTTCGCAAGTCCTTCAAATCCAATGGCACCGTATCGCCTGATATTAAGCGCTGCAATTCAGGAGGTGAAAACAGCGAAAGCCATTCAGGATTCACAATACTCCTAAAGCCACGATTAAAAGCTTGAGTCTGCTCTCGAATTTGTGTATTCATATGAAAATAGGCCATATAATGGATGTACACCAATTTATTGTGATCCGTAACAGCACGAACTCTACCACCTGGATGCAGTTCATGCGTAACTATTTTACCCATAACATCTTGATCCACCGAGAAAGTTAAATTTAAATCGGCCACATCCTGCTCGTAGTGTTTGATGAATGTTAAACTCTTATAAAGTTCAGCATCTAAGGAGGGCAATTCATCCATGCAGGAATACAAGACTTGATGGGTTTGACCCAAAAGTTGAGAGAGGAAAAAAGAAGCAAAGGGTACATCTACCACAATGCCTTCGTAGACGGCTTTGCCCAGCATGCGTCCAACAAACTCAAACAACTGCAAATGATTGTCTTGCACATAGGAGATGGGCGAGGGATATAAACGCTGATCTGAAGTAGTTTTGAAAAGATTCAAAGAAGGGTCGAAGACCTTTTTAATAGTTTCTTCTAGAAACTCTTTAAAAACACCATCCTGATCTATGCCGGCCTCATGTAAGCCTTGTTGGTTAATAAAGCGTACACGTATAACCCCCTGGAAAAAAGATACTTTTAATATCTATAAAAAATATATTGAGGATTATGTTTACCTTTAGAGCATGGGGCTTTAAAGCCGCCAATTGTCTATATCCATCCTCCACTATACGCTCTCGATGTATAACTATTAATGCTGAACGTGGTGAGGCACATGCCGATTCAGTCAAACCCAAAACCGCTTTTTCGTTTTGCACAAATTTCCTGAATAGTTTAACACGATCTTCATGCGGTATAATATGGGGCATTTTTTGCAGTAATATAACAGCATGACGTTTACCCTTTTCCAGATCATTTATAAATGTTGAGGGCTTCACTTCGTGTATAAGCCAATGATTGGCAGGAGTAAAACGTCGACGGCAGTCCCTTTTATACAAGCACAGCATTAAGGTGTGTAGCGATATAAAGACGGGGGATTGGGTTATATTTTTGGTGGTACCTAAAAGAAGGAAAAATCTTTATATATACAAAAAAAATAATTATGTTATTGCTTAAGTACTTACCAAATATATCCTCATTGATGATTTTATATAAAATATTATTTAAAAAATATGTTAACATAACAAAATCATTTAGTTGAAACAACTTCTGTTCGGTGTACATTTCGTGTTCATCTAGGACACTGAAAAAATATTGAAATTTATATAAAAATTTAACTTATTATTTCGATCTTTATACAACTTACGTCACATAATGGGTCATACTATCACAAAACAGCATTAACATTGCAGTTTGTGGCTTTCGTTGAAAATCTTCACATTTAAACAGTTCCAAAAACTCTTTTAGAGCACAATTGGGACCCAGCGAGGTAATAAAGAGCCACAGGTCGTAGAATACTTTATCCACAAAACAAATGCCCGTTAGAATTTCCAATTTCAACTGTGACAAAGTATTTAAAGCGGCATAATACATGGCGCATATACGGGAGACCTGTATTACTTCAGCGGAATCAAGTTTACGCCAGCTGATTTTGGAATTTTTACTAAGGGAGGTGCGAGTTGAACTACGATCTAAAGCACGTCTAAGTAAATTGCTAGTAGAAGCTTGACTAGGTGGATAAAATTCTATGCGTTCAAAGTTAACATTGACCTCTTTGAGAAAGTCGCCAAGAGAAATTTGCAAACATCTTATGCCCCACAACATATGAAATTGTTTTTTAATCAGGGAGACACATTGATTTTGGGCAGGATCCTTTGAGGGTGTATGCCAACCCAACAGTTCATGCCATTGGGTAAAGACTCCTTTGGAAGTGGAATTACTGGGTATATTTTCGAAAAGCAATGTAACAGTGTTCTTGAAGACAAAAATTTATACAAATTTAAAGTATAAATAAAGATAATTAGTAAAAAACTTACCGTTAGTAAAGGATATGCTAAAAGTTTAGCTTCATTTAAGTTTTCTATATTAAACAAATTAATAATATTTCCCAATAAAGCCAAACTCTTGGTGCCCGGCATATTCTTGCCAAAGTCCGTAAACCATTCTTGATCCTCGGAAATGCCTAAAGCCCTCTTTAATATCCACATTGAGGACATTTGTTCTATGCATTGAGGAGCCGTTGTTGTTAAATGATAAACTAAAGCTGGCGCAGATAGAATTTCTATTAAAAATTGTGCCATTATATTACGCGAGAAGTCTCCATCCAACAAAGGTCTTGTGCATAAAGTCATCACTGCAATAAGCGATACAGGCTTAAGGGTTAATTCCTCACGTGAAGTGCCCTTTATAAGAATAGACTAAAGGCAAAACAATTAGTGAAAATTCTCAATTTCAAAAGTTTGAAATTACTTACTCTCATTACTTTAAAGAAATTATTCTGAATAAGATCTCCCTGTATGTTGCAACAAATTTTCTGCATAGCTGGTTGCAGTTTTTCAAATTGTTTAATTCTCATGATACCCCATGATTTCGGAGAGGTAAAGACTACCAAGGTGTGCAGATATAGTGCCAAAGAAATACTATCAGTATGACTTTCTGTAAGAATAACATTAAGTTTTTGGGAAGTTATAAATAAAAATATGAAAAACTCTTAAATACCTGGCTTTATAACCTCCAGCAATTGTAAATTAAAGTTTAACAAAGTTTTAATGTGCGATATCCAGGGCAGGCTGAATTATGGAAAACAGTTTAAAACAGGCTTTAGATTTAAAGAAACTTTTATTGTAGTTAATACTCTTACCTTTTATCCTTTTGCAGACATAGTGTGGCATACGATAGTTTGGGTGCTTCTGTTTCCATGGATTTATTTAAATAGCGACATAAACGCTCAAAACGTTCGCGTGATTCTTCACAATTTTTGTCCAATTTGTAGTTGGTTAAGAAACGTCTCACCACCGTATAAACCGTGGTTGACGCATGCAAATTAATTTGTTCTTTTTTATCATCTGCACCACCACCACTACTAACTATTAGTCTATCAAAGTCCTCGCTATAAATGAAACCAAGAAAGATGATTTAAGGAATATTTTTAGATTTAATTAAGTGCCTAGTAATTTTTACACGTGTTTTTTATAGCCTTGACACTTTTTTAAGTAGCCACATGGTTAGTAGTCAATTTGATGGGGAAATATGTCTCTATAGAACTTGTCTGGGTACCCAAACAAAACTGATATTCTTCCCTATCATAGGGATGCTGACTAGAACATACACAATATATATTCTGCGAATTGCAAACAAGTCAACTTGTCCGTACTATTCATTTGGAAAATAGAAACAACATTTTATTCTTCAAAACAAACATGTCACTTATGATAAGTTTTCTGTAGTCTTGGTCTTGGTGCCCTGCACTTTATTTTTCGATTTCATCCTAGAGTTTAATTACTTTCCGTTTATCAAACATAAATGTTTGGAAAATAGTCCCATTATTTGTAGCATCTGTGTGGCTCCCACTGGTCGTTTGTTAAATAGTTGGTAGTGTAGAAACTCTTGTCTCTAACCCTTGAACTCTGTTTATGGTTCTTTTATCGGACGGAAGTTGAAGCCGACTTTGTATTCAGTCACCTACCCTGAATAAACTAAATTAGTGGGCAATTTGATGTCAAACGAGAGCTCTAGAGTTCGAAAATGAGTCCAGTTGTTGTTTTGTAAAGATATAAAATGAGCCTGGACAGACGCTAGACAGTAGAGAATGGAGAAGGTCAAGTCTTTGGATAGAAAGTCACGGAATGAACCGAATTATCTTACAACATTTCACTGCCTAAGATACGGTTAAATATAAAATGTTGTGTTAAAATTACTCACATTGCACTTACTTTGAAAACGTTGTTCCACTTATAGACAATATTAAAAGTTTCCCCAATAATTTCCAGAAAACAAGTACTATATATACACATTTTACTTACATTATTTGCCTTTGATAACGCCTACGTGCCAGAAAACCTTTAATCGATGATTGAAGTTTTACGGCCGCCCATTCCCTACGCTTCTCCAAAGCCCTCTCCTCACGAGCAGCCTTTGTTTGTTCCAGAAAAGAAGTTTTCTGCGATTCTGTAGCACTAAACATTTTGATACAACGACAAACTGGAGTCTCCAAACAAACAAAAAACAGTAACTCCTCCACTAGAGCCACAAAAAGATGCACTTCAATATTGTCCTTCTTTGTTAATGAAAATATTTTTGTGTGTACGTGAACAGAAAAAAGTTGTACATCACTTTTTCTTCTCTTAAAAGTTGAAAAATTTTAGCACCTCCTCTTTAAAAAGCTTAAAACATTGTTTAATTATATTTTTACATTGTTTAAGTTGAATAAAAACCACATTAATTACAAAAATAGAAGGAATTTGTTAAAAATTACAATTTTTTCAGAGTGCAGTAAAAATTTTGTGCAACAATAAATACTGTGTTGTATATTTAGTTACTAAAAGAAAAAAATTATCCTACTATTATGGTACTTTTTTTGTGCAACACTGTGTTTATTTACGTTTGAGCGCAAAGCGAGAAGAGGAATATAAAAAAAGGCACAAAATGGAGATCAAGAATACAGAGTCAATGGAGTTTATAACAGAAGATTTGCAGTATACACTGAGAGAAAATTTAAATTTGAAATATAAAGATAATGCAGTGTAGGATAACACAGTGTCTTGAGAAACAAATACACCTTAAATATATGAAATGTAATGCATAAAATAAAATGCAATACTTTGATCAACGAATTTCCTAAAAATAATTTATTTATCAAAAAAGTCAGTTTTGAAAAAAAAATCCTATATATAGTCATTTTTAAAAAATTTTCCTATATTAATTATTTATTATTAATTTTTGCTCAATTTTAATTCTGCCAGTTTTTTCTCATACAAATTCAAGACTTGATGAGCCAAACCTGAATAATGTAAAAGTAGACTATAATTTCAAAATATTTCCTATATATAATTAGTAATTTTCGAAAAAAGTCCAATTAAAATCAAATTTTTTTAAAATTCTGAAATTTTCTTATAATATTAAGTATATTTTCAAAAAATTTTCAAAAAATTGTAAAATTCTAAGAATAGTAAATTTTCTAAAAATTTCCAGAAACAATTAATTTCCAAAATTTTCTATATAGTATAGTAAATTTTCAAATAAATTTTTTTAATAGCCATTTTTCGAAAATTATCCTATGAATAGTCAATTTTAGAAAACTTTCCATAAAAAGTCAATTTTAGAAAACTTTCCATAAAAAGTCAATTTTTAAAAAATTTCCTTTAAATAGTTTATTTTCGAAATATTTCCTATAAACAGTTAATTTTCAAAAAATTTCCTATAAATTTTTAATTTTTCAAAAAATTTCCTATAAATTGTTTATTTTTAGAAAAATTTCCTATAAATAGTAAATTTTCAAAAAATTGACCTCAAGAAGTAAAATTTCGAAAAATTTCTTATAATTTTTAATTTTTGAAAATTTTCTATAAAAAATTTACTGAAAATAGTCGATTTTTAAATAATTTCCTACAAATAGTAAATTTTAAACAATTTCATTTTAACAGTAAATTTTATATATATAGTAAGTAATATAAAAATTTCCTCTAAATAGTGAATATTCAAAAAATTTGCTACAAATAGTAAAATTTCCTATAAATAGTAAATTTCTTATGAATAAAAAAAATAGTAAATTTTCGAAAATCCTATAAATAGTAAATTTTTTAAAAGTTTTCTGTAAAGAGTTAATTTATGGAAAATTTCCTACAAGTAGTAAAATTTTGAAAAATATTTTCTATTGATAGTCAATTTTTGAAAAATTACTTATGAAAATATATAGTCAATTTTCAAAAAATTTCCTATAAATAATAAATTTTTAAAAGATTTTCTATAAATAGAAAATTTTCGAAAAATTTAAATTTTTAGTCAAATTTTGAAAATTTTCCTATTAATAGTCAATTTTTAAAAAAATTCCTATAAATAGTATATTTTTGAAAAATTTCCTACTAAATTTTTGAAAAATTTCCTATAAATAGTTAATTTTCGAAAAATTTCCTATAAACAGTCAATTTTCAAAAAATTTTCTATAAATAATTTTTTAAAAATTCCCTATAAATAGTAATTTTAAAAAAAAATCCATAAATAGTCAATTTTCAAAAAATTTCCTACAAATAGTCAATTTTTGAAATACCTTCTATTATAAGTCAATTTTTTAAAAATTTCCCAAAAACTGTCAATTTTCGAAAATTTCCTATAAATAGTCAATTCCTCTATAAATAGTATATTTTCAAAAAACTTCCTATAATTAAACATTTTCAAAAAATTTTCTATTAACAGTCAATTTTTGAAATATTTCCTATAAATAGTTAATTTTTAAAAAATTCCTATAAATTGTCAATATAAAAAAAAATCCTATAAATTGTCAATTTTTGAAAAATTTAATTAAAAATAATTTTTTGAAAAATTTCCTATAAATAGACAATTTTCGAAAAATTGCACAAACATAGTAAATTTTTGAAAAATTTCTTACAAAAAGTATGTTTTCGAAAATTTTCCAATTATAAAAAAATGTTTTATATATTGTAAATTGTCGAAGAAAATTCTATAAGTAGTCAATTTTTTTAATATTAAAAATAATTAGTCAATTTTCAAAAAAATTCTTATAGATACTGAATTATCGACAAATATCCTTTTTATAGTAAATTTAAATATTATTAGAAATTAATTATCGAAAAACTGTCTATAAATTGCAATTTTTTAAAAAATGAATACACTCGCAGTGATTTATAAAGTATTCCATGTGTCGCACCCCATGCATACCAAGAAAAATAAACCATGCAAAGTTTCAGCGTTTTTGTACTATTCTAATGCAACCCTGTTGTTTTTTCACTACCCAAAAGTTCAACCATTATTACGTTTTCATTCATTATCCCAATTATTATCCGAGCAAATGAAAACGAAAATAGGAAAATTTTTTCCAACATACTACAAGAAATTATCATAAATTAATAGAAAAATTTGTGCAAAAACCAGAAAATCTTTTGAAATTTTTGTAATTTAAACACTAACAAAGATGAGGAACAAAAAACATATTGAAAAATGTGCAAATCAAAAGGCGAAACGTGGTTAGGCAAAAATTGAAAAAAGCAAAGAAAAAAGTTTACAAAGAAAGAAATTTTTATTAATAAAAAAAGTGACAAGTGAAATACAAAGTGAGTGTGAAGTTGGAAAAAAAAGGTGAGAAAAAGCAAAAGAAATAATACACAAATAGCAAAACAGCAAAGTTAAATCTATATGGAAAAATATAAAGAAAATTTTGCCACAAATCTTAAGTAAATAAATTAAAAAAGGAGGTTATTTGAGCAGCGATAAATTTGTGCAAAATCAAAACCAACAAAATCAAAATGAGTGTCGAACTGAATACAGGAAATTATTAAATTCCTGGTGGCCGATTGAAAATGGTCAACATGAAATAGAAAATATTATTGCAACAGCAAAATAATGATGAGAAATAAAAAAAATAATTTCAAGGTTTTGCAGCGCTGTTAACTGCGAAAAGAAAAATCGGGTAACAAGCACCAGACATCGCATCATATAATCATCATCTTCATCATCATAGTAGTTGTATTCATCATCATCATCATCGCTATCTACTTCATACAATCTGTAGCAGAGATGGATAATTGAAATTTGAGAGTGTCGTCATTATTGTTAAGTAAAAAGTTAAAGAAGGTTGTCTTATTGGATTGAAAGCCTATTGGAAGGTACAGTCTGAGTACAATAATATAGTCTGGTTATAAGACCTATGTACCTAGTATTTTATTGTAGCCTGACTTTAAAAGAGTTAGTATTAGAAAGTAGTCTCAGTATAGGAATAGACTGGGTATAAAAAATATTATAAGTATTAATTTATAGACTGAGTTTTAGACTATTTAAGAGTATTAATATATACTAGGTATAAGATTATTATCTTACAATTAGTCGAAAATAGGTGATAATACTTCACTATAATTTGTTGTTGTTGTAACTGTGGTATTCATTCTTTATCATCGGTCTACACGACATCCGTTCTTATCCATGAATTCCGGGCACAAAAGTTGGTGCTTCATAGGTATACCGCTATCCGCATGCAAACTGCTCATCAAGCATTTTCTATTTAGGTGTGTACAGACCAACTGGTTCACAGAAACGACCTGTTCGCTCACTAGACTTACATGGCCAACTTACGACAGTAAGCGTTCTGCAATCTTGGTCAGCTTTCCGAGACATAGAATCCGCATCCTTACCTCAGTACTCAATGGACACTGTATAATAGGTTTACATGCTAGAAGACTTAATCTTCAAAGCAGAATGTGTCACAACGTTGAGGAGGAAGAAACCATCACTTATCTGCTCTGTCACTGCCCAGCCCTTGCTGATATTAGAACCCTCCATATGGGATTTCCATTTTTGAACGATCTATCAGAGATCTCGAACATCAACGTTCGTAGAATAGGGTCTTTTATTGGTGCATTCAGCTGGCTCTAACTGAGCCTCTTATATACGGTAGATTAGAAATTTTACTTTTCTCTAATACCGCAGAAGTGGCAGTCCATGCTCGGAATCCTAATCCGTGGGAACGAATTCGATCTTAATTTAGTTTACGTTTGTTTTAGACACAAAGGAGCTATATAAGATTTGACCCTAACAAAGCTTAAATATGATACCCTTTAAGAGAGACGTTTTCTAAATATAAAACATGGTACCTTCAAGCTCTAAAAAGAACATTTTGTTATTGTATTTGCCTTTCAATTTACAAAAATGAAATTGTTGTTAAAATTCCACTCAAGTGACATTTTCTATTGTTCAAAAAATTACAAATCAGGCCTGAAACATGACGTACGAGTATTGGTAGTCAGTTACATAAATTTATTGTACTAGATAATACCGTCTTCGAAAAATTTTGTAATTTTTATACAAAATAATGAAACCAAAGATTCCATGGGGTCATTAAAAAACGTGAAAGTGGACTATGAACAAGAATGTGTCACAAGTCCCAGCGCTGTTCCACTGTACATGTATTAGCCCAACGTAGAAAAAGTAAAACAAATACAACATTTAAAACATATTTTAGCAGATCATGTAAAAGTAAATAACACAAACAACACAAACACTCGAACGAGACACCAACAAATGAATGGCACAATTTGTGTTTTAATTTCTTTTTTTATATTTTTCATTAAATTTATAAGTACTGGCTTTATCGAGCAAAGTATGCAGTTTTATTTTAAAATAAAAGAAAACACAAATTTTGTTTCTAATTATATTAAACATATTTATAATATAAAACAAAAGATTTACTATTATAAAAATACAAATATTTCAACTTTTACAAACGAGAGAGAAAATAGAAACTTCAGGAAAAGTAAAAGAAAAAACTTGTAAAGAAAATAAAAATTTTACAAAAAACAAGTGGAAAATATCAAGACAAATACTTGTGCACCATCATCATCATCATCATTATCATCGTCGTCATCAAAATCATCATCATCAACGTCAAATTTTGTAATTTGTTTTTAAAGAAAAAGTAAAAAACCAAGAGAAAAAATACCAAACATTACAACAATAACAACAATTATAATCATAGTAATTATAACGGAGATCTGTAAAAAATTTACAAGAGTATTACAGTCATTATACAAATATAAAAACATATTTAAAGCTCCCCTCTCTTTTTTTCTGTATTTGTTGCTTTTGGCCCCCTATTTTTATTTGTATGACATTTACTATAAAGAGAAATCGCTGTAATGTCGCTCGTCGCTCCCCCAGTAGCAAATGGTTACTGCAATAATAATAAAAACAAAAACATTATTATGCAGCTTCCCAAATGTTAGCTTTATTTGCAATATTTCTTACTATTATTTAAAAATTCATTACATTTCTCTTTCGTTTTAGTATTAGGGAGTCTCAAAACTATTTTAATACAAACAAGTAAGACTGTTATATTCGGCTGTGCCGAGTCTTATGTACAAAAATACACATAAGTGTATTTTTGGTGGAATTTAGGCTGTTTTCGTAAGTGTTTGGTATGGGAGCTATGGTAAATGTGAACCGATTTCAATGAAATTTTATATGCTGCCTAGTACTTACGTTTTTTATACAAAATTTGATCATCGTAGCTTTTATAATTTGTAATTTATTAGCAAATAAGCAATTAGCCTAGAAGAGGTTATACGAAAGCTATGTCCAAATGTGAACCGATTTTGCCCAATTTCAATACTACAATTTTCCCAGAAATGAAAAATATCTTGATCAAGTTTTAGTGACCATTCATTTAGGCGTTATCGTGCTTTCAACAGACAGGTAGACAGACAGACAGAGGGACACATCTCAATCGTCATAGAATTTCTTAAGGATTCAGAGATGTATATCTCTTTTAGTTTTTGAGCCAATATTTGGTTTTGAGCCAATATTAAGAAAATTACAAAATTACAAAAAATGACAATCTCAATATACCACCCGATTCTTTTTGATGGTCGATATAAAAACTTCATATTTGAGAAATGATCAATTGTTAGACACAACGACATCTATCGAGTTCTTGTATTTAAAGTTGGCCTGCCCTCTACCTTTTAGTATACCGATCGACTCGGAATCACTTCCTGGGTTGATTTAACGATAATGATCCGGCTGCCTTAACGAATATCCGCGTAAGCTCTTATCAAAGTATAGGTCGTAACTTTAAAGAAAATTTTATGAAATTAGGCAAAGACTCATATTTTGGCCAGACCATTTTTGACCATACCTCCCATACAATACACATTCTTTTGAATGTCCAGAATAGCACAAAAACGCTTATGAATCTAAAGATAATTGCATTTTATTACTAAAACTTTGCACAGATAAATATTTTGTAAATATAAACCGATAACCGAAATTTGCTAACAATCGGTTCGCAATTGACTCTAGTTCCCATATCAGGCCCTCAGCAGGAAATGACGTAAATATACTAAAATCTCGAAATTTTGAAAAATATGTTAAATTGTTGGTCCATATTTAGTAGTGAAGGGTATCATATAGTCGGGCTTGACCTACTATAGCTTTTCTTACTTGTTTTATGTAGAGTTTTGAGTAAACGACAGATTTTTAGTAATACACGTTTTGTACAAAGTGTAGAAAAAAGGAACACAGACCTACTATTATGAGACTTGGCATGAAATATTTGGGAACAAGTCTAGTTCAATTGAGCTACACAGATTTTTTTGTTTTTTTTCGGTTGAGGCTTTTGAGTAAATGGCTTTTGTTTGAAAGCCCTTTTATGGGCAAACAATTTCGGTTTGTGAGATATAGTGTTTTAAACTTCCGAAACATAAATCGATCGAATCGCTTTTATATTGCAAACATAAACTGTAATAAAATTGCTCAGTTTTGAGAAGATTGGTCCACATTTGAACCTAGCTCCGATATAACCCCCAATTCAAAATTGTTTATTAATGGATTCAGGAATTAAGACTTCTTTTTTTTTAGGAATATTTGCAGTTTTATAACAATTTAATAAAAATTGAAAAAAAAAAAAAAAAATTAAAAAATAATTTAGTTTAGATTGCAAATAACTCAGAATCCGTTAAACATATAGAAAAGATTATTTAAAAGCGACAAAAATTGTCTATTCTGTAACTTCTATTATGTAACTTTTAACAAATTCGAACAACACGTTCCAAAGATATGACAAAGCCGTTAGACCAGCCATTTCAATTTTTTTTTAAATCCACCGATTAACAAAATTCGATCGTTTTTATAATTAGAAGACCAAAATGAATAATAACTAGTAAGAAAGTTCTATAGTCGGTCAATCCCGACCATACAATACCTTTCACTACTAAGGTCAAAGGTGTTCTTTTTCCTGTATAAAGACAAATATTTGCTAAATTTTGCCATCATACGAACATTTTCTCAAAACTTATGCATTTAAGCTGTTTCCGTCATTTGGACTTATATGAGAGCTAAGGTAAAATGTGGACCGATTATCTCAAAATTTGTCAAATTAATTACAGTTGTATCAAAAATTATGTATGCAAAAACTAAACTTAAAATTCCCATTATCTTCAGATTTACGAGCGTTTTAGTGATTTTTGTCTCATTTAGTGCGTTTTGACAGAAGAGTTTGGGAGCTATGGTCAAATGTGGACCAATTTAAAATTTGATACAGTGATTTTAGTTAACATGTTTTAAATTTCATTAAAAAATATTGAAATTTGTGGCCAATATATGAATTCCGGAAAGTGGGACCAACATCGCTAAATCGGACGGACTGACATCGCTAAATCGACTCTGAAAGTGATTCTAAGCCTATTGGTATACTAATAGGTCCGAGACAAATATTTCTATGCGTTACATACATCAGCACAAACTTATAATACCTTATCCATCTATGGTGGTGAAGGGTATAAATATAGGGCTGATAAAATGTAACGCAAAAAGTAAAATTTTTGCTGCAACGAAATCATACAACGAATCATACTCATTTATTTGAAATGAGTATCTTAAAACAGTGAAGAAAATTACCAATACTTTAGATACATTTAACAGCTAAACATAAGGAAGGATGTCCGCGATTAAATTTTAAGTATTTGCTGGTTTTTTCCTGTTGAACTGCAGGGTTCTAATAAAAATTAAGAGCAATTATTGCTAATTATAAACTCTTAATTATTAAATTTTAAACAAAACGGTATTAAATATACATATGTTTGTTGTTTTTGATAAAAAGGGATCTTCTTTAAATATCCCCTTATTTTAGGAGTTTTCGTTAAAAACCAAAAGTGGAGACTTCCATTTGTCCAACTTAAGACTCGTGCAAAATATTTTCCATTATCTCCATTGTATTTTAACTTTGCTGCTCTTGCTGTTTTGTACCAGTTTTTGTGTAAATGTGTTATTTTGTCTAAAATTGTCATATATTTTTTAAAATAAAATCATTAAATTACTAAAACTATGTGTTAAAATTATTGTATAATTAATAACAAAAAAAAAATATTTAAAAATATTTTATTTCAACAAGATAATCGATTTAGAAAATCGTGAAAAAATATAATTTGATTTACTTAAAAATCAAATAGAAAAAAGCTAATTAGCCCAATCAACCAACCAACCAAGTGCTGGCATAGTTTTAAGCAAGAATTAAAACAAAAATCATCAATTAAACTACAATCTTTTGACATTGATTTCCTGGAGAAATTAAGGATATTTTTTTTATTTATTTTTCATATTACACCAAATGTAAGTATTCAATTCTTTTTATTCCTTTTTTTATATAATTTACAAAAGCCATGAAATTAATATTGGAAATTATAACGTTTGAATATTGGAATTTTTCGTTTTTTAAGGTTAGGTTTCTTCTTTTTAAAAAGGCGCAATTAAAAAAAAATTGAATTATACAAATTATATTTTGTTTAAGGTATAAATATAATCTCGAATTTTCAGTTTTTGTTTGAAGCATCTTCTGGCCAAAAATTCTGGTTTAAAAAATGTGTATTAAGATAAAAAAAACTTTGAACCCGATGTTCTGGGGCCACAAATGCTTGTCTTTTTATATCAATATTTGTTGGATCTTTTTTTCTTCCTGATTCAGGTATTTTCAATGCTAAGGCATTTAAAACAGTGCGAGAATTAACATACAGATTTTTTGCAATCTTGTAAAAATTCCATAATAGAATAACAAAGTTTTACTTATATTTTTTATTTTGAAATAGAACAAATGATTTTAAAAGAATAATATCGGGCATATCTATATTATTTGTTGCACTATTGATAAGTTTTGCCTAATAGTATTTTATTCGGAACACTCCTTATTACTCCAGCCTGCGAACTTGATCGATTTGTTATCAACAAATTTTAATAATAAAATACATATAACAAATAAATTAAAAGCTACATCAGCTTGACGCCTCAACAAACTCTTATTAACACCTTAAATGGGTATCAATTGTTGTATTGAATAATCAAATGCAGAGTTTTGAATATGTGTATTCTTTAAATTTTTTAAAATTCCTAAATTGTAGATTTTTGAAAAATTGTTTCAAAAAATTTCCTATAAAAATAAGAAATTTTTTTAAAAATTTCCTATAAAAATATGAAATTTTTAAAAAATTTCCTATAAAAATAGGAAACTTTTGAAAAATTTCCTATAAAAATAGGAAAATTTTGAAAAATTTCCTATAAAAATAGGAAAATTTTGAAGAATTTCCTATAAACATAGGAAAATTTTGAAAAATTTCCTATAAAAATAGGAAAATTTTGAAAAATTTCCTATAAAAATAGGAAAATTTTGAAAAATTTCCTATAAAAATATTCAATTTTTGAAAAATTTCCTATAAAAATATTAAATTTTTGAAAATGTTCCTATAAAAATAAGAAATTTTTGAAAATTTTCCTATAAAAATAAGAAATTTTTGAAAATTTTCCTATAAAAATAAGAAATTTTTGAAAAATTTCCTATAAAAATAGAAATTTTTGAAAAATTTCATATAAAAATAAGAAATTTTTGAAAAAAAATTCCTATAAAAATAAGAAATTTTTAAAAAATTTCCCATAAAAATAGAAAATATTTGAAAAATTTCCTGTAAAAATAGAAAATTTTTGAAAAATTTCCTGTAAAAATAGAAAATTTTTGAAAAATTTCCTATAAAAATAGAAAATTTTTGAAAAATTTCCTATAAAAATATTAAATTTTTGAAAATTTTCCAATAAAAATAAGAAATTTTTGAAAATTTTCCTATAAAAATAGAAATTTTTTGAAAAATTTTCATATACAAATAAGAAATTTTTGAAAAATTTCCTGTAAAAATAAGAAAATTTTGAAAAATTTCCTATAAAAATAAGAAATTTTTGAAAAATTTCCTATAAAATTAAAAAAATTTTCTATAAAAATAAGAAATTTTTATAAAATTTCCTATAAAAATAGGAAATTTTCAAAAAATTTCCTATACAAATAATAATTTTTTTAAAATTTCCTATACAAAAAAATTATTGAAAAATTTTCTATAAAAATAAGAAATTGTTGAAATATTTTCTATAAAATAAGAATTTTTTAAAAAATTTCCTATACAAATTAGAAATTTTTGAAAAATTTTCTATAAAAAAAAGAAATTTTTGAAAAATTTTCTATAAAAATAGTAAATTTTTGAAAAATTTCCTCTAAAATTTCCTCTAAAATTATAAAAAAATTTCCTATAAAAATTTAAATTGGTTTTATTTATTCTATTTTTCACCACACTTTTTTTCTACCCCGAGTACTGCCAAAAACTAAATAAACATGATTATGTTTTGCAATTGTTTTTTTGTTGTTCATGTTTTTCAAAATTTTGTTGAATGAATTTCTAGGTTATGACAGATTGTTGTGCCCCACATTACAACCACCTTCTCCCAACAGACTCGTGTACAACCCAACAATACTGTTTCAATAATGTCAATGTTATTTATTTATTATTGCAGTTTTTTTTGTTTATTTCATTCATATCCTAATAGTTTTCGAATGCTTGCATTTATTTACGAGGAGATGACAAATATTTGACTTGCTAAAATAAAAGTTTGCATGTTCTGAGATTTGTAATCTGACGATATTTATAATTTACATAATATTGAACTACTTATGTTAAATTAAATAGAGTGCTCAATGTAGTTTATATTATATGTCACAGTGGGTAATGAAATAAAAATTTCAGACAGAATTAATTGAGGCAGATTCGTTGAATGTTTCCGGTTTATAAAAAGTGTTCTGAAAAAAATAAGTGTTGACTATTTCAGGCAAAACTTACTGAAACGAAAGGAATGAAACATTTCGAATGTTTGATAAATAACGGCTACCCTGTATAGGAAAGCGTTTTTTAACCAACGCGATTTTCTGCCAATGATGCTACTGGCTTATCTAATAAAAACCCATTTTTTTATTTAAATGTATCAACTTTTTAAATTCATCACCTTATTCACAAAATCATTTTGCCTTAAATGTTGTTTTAAAAAATTATTATTTCGTTAGTAATTTGTTAAATAAATTATTGTATTTATTTAGTACATGCTATGGATTTATAAATTGTATTAAGATCGTATGTACTTTCATATAAAATTCTTTTCTTTATTGTACAAATACATATTTATTGCTGTCGTTGTATGTTTTATTGTACAAATTCACAACTGTTCGCAATTCTTTCTATTGTATCGAATTTTTTTTATCTAGTACTCGCTTGTACGGTGTATTTATTTAATTTGTATGATATATCTTTTTTTTCAACACACTTCTGTTTGTACACTTTATGCTGTTGTTATTACACTAGACTTGAACAAAATTTCCTATAAAAATAGTAAATTTTTGATAAATTTCCTATAAAAATTTACTATTTTTATAGGAAATTTTTCAAAAATTTACTATTTTGATAGGAAATTTCTCAAAAATTTACTATTTTTATAGGAAATTTAAAAAAAAAATTACTATTTTTATAAGAAATTTTTCAAAAATTTACTATTTTTATAGGAAATTTTTCAAAAATTTACTATTTTTATAGGAAAATTTTCAATAATTTACTATTTTTATAGGGAATTTTTCAAAAATTTACTATTTTTATAGGAAATTTTTCAAAAATTTACTATTTTTATAGGAAATTTTTCAAAAATTTACTATTTTTATAGGAAATTTTTCAAAAATTTACTATTTTTATAGGAAATTTTTCAAAAATTTTACTATTTTTATAGGAAATTTTTCAAAAATTTACTATTTTTATAGGACATTTTTCAAAAATTTACTATTTTTATAGGACATTTTTCAAAAATTTACTATTTTTATAGGAACTTTTTCAAAAATTTACTATTTTTATAGGAAATTTTTCAAAAATTTACTATTTTTATAGGAAATTTTTCAAAAATTTACTATTTTTATAGGAAATTTTTCAAAAATTTACTATTTTTATAGGAAATTTTTCAAAAATTTACTTTTTTATAGGAAATTTTTCAAAAATTTACTATTTTTATAGGAAATTTTTCAAAAATTTACTATTTTTATAGGAAATTTTTCAAAAATTTACTATTTTTATAGGAAATTTTTCAAAAATTTACTATTTTTATAGGAAATTTTTCAAAAATTTACTATTTTTATAGGAAATTTTTCAAAAATTTACTATTTTTATAGGAAATTTTTCAAAAATTTACTATTTTTATAGGAAATTTTTCAAAAATTTACTATTTTTATAGGAAATTTTTCAAAAATTTACTATTTTTATAGGAAATTTTTCAAAAATTTACTATTTTTATAGGAAATTTTTCAAAAATTTACTATTTTTATAGGAAATTTTTCAAAAATTTACTATTTTTATAGGAAATTTTTCAAAAATTTATTATTTTTATAGGAAATTTTTCAAAAATTTACTATTTTTATAGGAAATTTTTCAAAAATTTACTATTTTTATAGGAAATTTTTCAAAAATTTACTATTTTTATAGGAAATTTTTCAAAAATTTACTATTTTTATAGGAAATTTTTCAAAAATTTACTATTTTTATAGGAAATTTTTCAAAAATTTACTATTTTTATAGGAAATTTTTCAAAAATTTACTATTTTTATAGGAAATTTTTCAAAAATTTACTATTTTTATAGGAAATTTTTCAAAAATTTACTATTTTTATAGGAAATTTTTCAAAAATTTTACTATTTTTATAGGAAATTTTTCAAAAATTTTACTATTTTTATAGGAAATTTTTCAAAAATTTACTATTTTTATAGGAAATTTTTCAAAAATTTACTATTTTTATAGGAAATTTTTCAAAAATTTACTATTTTTATAGGAAATTTTTCAAAAATTTACTATTTTTATAGGAAATTTTTCAAAAATTTACTATTTTTATAGGAAATTTTTCAAAAATTTACTATTTTTATAGGAAATTTTTCAAAAATTTACTATTTTTATAGGAAATTTTTCAAAAATTTACTATCTTTATAGGAAATTTTTCAAAAATTTACTATTTTTATAGGAAATTTTTCAAAAATTTACTATTTTTATAGGAAATTTCTCAAAAATTTACTATTTTTATAGGAAATTTCTCAAAAATTTACTATTTTTATAGGAAATTTCTCAAAAATTTACTATTTTTATAGGAAATTTCTCAAAAATTTACTATTTTTATAGGAAATTTTTCAAAAATTTACTATTTTTATAGGAAATTTTTCAAAAATTTACTATTTTTATAGGAAATTTTTCAAAAATTTACTATTTTTATAGGAAATTTTCCAAAAATTACTATTTTTATAGGAAATTTTTCAAAAATTTACTATTTTTATAGGAAATTTTTCAAAAATTTACTATTTTTATAGGAAACTTTTCAAAAATTTACTATTTTTATAGGAAACTTTTCAAAAATTTACTATTTTTATAGGAAACTTTTCAAAAATTTACTATTTTTATAGGATATTTTTCAAAAATTTACTATTTTTATAGGAAATTTTCCCAAAGTTTACTATTTTTATAGGAAATTTTCCCAAAATTTACTATTTTATAGGAAATTTTTCGAAAATTTACTATTTTTATAGGAAATTTTTCTAAAATTTACTATTTTTATAAGAATTTTTTTTAGAAAATTTACTATTTTTATAGGTAATTTTTCACTTAACCTCATTTTTATCATAACTTTATCATCTAGTATTTATTTTTTTAACTAGCAAAGTGTTATTAATATTATTGTTAGGTGATGTTTCTTTTTTTTTGAGGTATACAACAGTCTGTATTTATAAAAATAATTTATTTATACATTTTTAAAATAAAATTAAAATCAAATATCGAGAGATTGTAAACAGTGGTTGGTTGACAGTCTGACTGACAGATTGCTTGCTGTTGAATACCACTGTCACACACAAACAAACACAAACAGACAGTGGAATGGACGCTGAATGTGAGGAATTTTAAAAATGTATAATATTATTTTGTTATTTGTTTATTGTTAAGTACATTAAATAAACAATTGAATTTAAGAGGATTTTACAACACCCAGTAGTTAATTAATGGAGTTGTCCCTAAATACTTACTTTACTGACAGCTGCTGTATTGAGACCTCTGCGGATACGGCTAATTCAAAACAAACAAGAGGAGTCCAAAGTAAGATGGGCCTATTAGTAGCTTCAAACCTTTCATATCACTCAAAACTTTTATACATAGGTATTATTCAAAACCGCAATTATACGTCATTATCAAAAATGTTTCTATAGAAAATTTTTTTAAAAAGAAGAGTATTCGCATTTGATCCCAAATCTGTTACATTTATTTATTAATGTAACAGACCAATTTATTGATAAAAAGCCAAAAAATGTTTGCGGAGAAACCAAATTCCTCGACGCGTATCGATGGTTGGTTAAGCCATCTCTTGAGGAGGATTATCCCCAATTTAGACAGATCGAAAACCTCGCATTATTACTTATATACAAACAAAACTTTTTTTTGTCATTTTTTTGAGAACATTTTTTTATTAAAAATTTTTCTATAGAAAATTTTTTTATTAAAAATTTTTCTATAGAAAATTTTTTTATTAAAAATTTTTCTATAGAAAATTTTTTTATTAAAAATTTTTCTATAGAAAATTTTTTTATTAAAAATTTTTCTATAGAAAATTCTTTTATTAAAAATTTTTCTATAGAAAATTTTTCTATACTGCATCCCATTACAACCAAAATCTACATTATTAACACAATATTAAATGTTCTTATTTATTTAATTTCCCCTTCTCAAAGATGACTCAATGTAAGAAAAAAATCAAAAAAAAAAAAATACTGGAAATAAAAATTAATTTTTATACTCTCTTCCAGCGATTAAAGGCAACTGCCTGCCCATTTGTCTGTCCATCCGATTAAATTGTTGCTTTTTTTAAAGCGTCTTCGTCATTATGCAGTTTTGAATACAGAACTTTGAACTCGAGACATAAAGTTTTGTTTTCTTTTTGTTTATAAAAAAATGCTTGTATTGTTGTGTGGGTTTCCGTAAATTATTGCTTTTTAAATAAAAATAATAATGTGGTTGATAATGAAACACAGACTTAAGTATTTGTTTGTTTTTTTGATATTTTTGCCGGTCAAAAAAGCATTTTATACCTATTATGAATTCAAAAAAAGCGACTAAGCAAAGAAAATTAAAAAAACTAATTGTTGGTTTTGTAAAAAAACACATCGTTCAATTAGTTATAAACAGGGAAACCGCAAATATGATATTAAACATTTACTAAACGACTACAAATGAAAATAATGCCTGGTTTCCCTGGTTACTTGTACAAGATATAACTGTAATTGACCATCAAACAAAGCCAAACAAAAGCAATAATAATAAACAAAATGAAATATTGTTATATTTTCCTTGTCAATATCTTCAATGCCGTTACAAAATAGAAATGGAAAACAGAGTACACAGAGAGAAAAAATTAACCATAAATACTCAAGAGAAAACCCAAATCATATCTGATGAAATGAAATTGTTGTTGTGATTATTTGTTGCATATTTACTTACAAACTTAGAAAATCTACAAAGAAATTACGAAAAAAAATGTAATAAAATAAAGCAAAAAGAATAATATAACATCACAGAATAACAAAAGCAAAATTTAGTTTAAGAAAAAAAATCTAGATCAAGTGAAAAATGAAAACAATAACAAAAACAACAACAAAAAATAAGTAACAATAACCACAAACATAATACCAAGACCGTTTTTTTGCTCATAGATACAATAAAAGTAAATGTCTGTAGATGCCAGATGAAATGTAATAAAAAACACGTCAGATTTTTTTTGAAAAGTACCTATAAGATATATCTTTATCACACATTTTTATTTGCGAATAATATTTGCAAATTTTTCCGTTTTACAATGTTGCTAATGTTGTCTAATTTTTAATAGAACTTGAACTAGAACAAAACTAGAGCAGAACTAGAACACGTTCCCGCGGCAGTCGGTTCTCCGTACGGAAACGACTTGGAGATTTTAGGATTCCCACCAAGGAGTGCCACTTCTACCAATAATATCGCAGTTTTTTTTTTTGTGGTCGACACCAAATCGATTTTTTTTTTACTGATTGACTGCGAAAATAAAACAGATCTCTGCGAATAACAAACTATTAAGCGTGTTTTCGTTATTCTTATATTGGTAGTTTAAAAAAAAAGTTAGTATACCACATTACCGGCCTATGTAACATTACCCTCTCTAACTATATCCCTCAGTAATTAAGGTACTTTTATCACATCTCTATATATGATATGATGACTTATTAGGTCATTTTGTCTAACACCAGTAACAATTCGAATTATTTCTATTTTAAAAATTAAAATTTCAAAATTTTATCTGACTCATTGAAATATCTATTTTGTGTTTTGTACCTTAGTCTAAAAGTTAACGCATTGTTCTTGATTAATATAATATTGAAATAAAACAAGGCAACAAATTAAGATGTGCGAAAAATCTAAATTTACTGAAGAAAATTTGTTTATTTTTTGTATAAATATTTGATGTTAAGATCTAAAACTGTTTATAGGTAAATATGTATTTGAATATGATCTTGAAAGTTAGATATCCTATACGGATCAGTCAATGATGTAAATTTTTCTTTTTAAAAATTAAAACATTAACTATTATTGTTATAGGGACTTTTTTGAAGTCCTTTCATTAATGATTTAATAGAGGAGATGGTCCACTTACGCTTAAAATCGGACATGTTCTAGGACTCCTCTTTGGTGTTCTTTAATTCTCTTTTTTATAGGAGACTAATTAATACCTTTCCACAGGCCAAAATAGGGTTAGAAAAATGTAGGCATTAACATGATCAGAAACGGTTAAAGTCGTTTTTGTAGGCACTCCGTTGTATACATTTCTGGAATTATAGTGCCTAAAGTCACAAATGATTAGCTTGAACTATCTTAAGATATAAAATACAATAAATAATTTCCAATCTTAAATAAAAATAATGCTTTTATAATACTCTTATTTAAAAGGATTTTATTTAATTAATTGCTTTATTTTATTTTTGATCCTTTTCAGATTCAGATACCACGACTTGTCTGTGAAAAAACGGATAACAAAGACTACTAACATACATTTGTTTTTATTTTAATATTAATAACAATTTAATTTATTTCGCAATTACAAAAATAATAACAACAAGAACAACGCAAAAATAGTCAAACAATCCATCAGCTCAATTAAAACTACAAATACAACAACAACAACAAAATTTTCTATTACAACAACAAAAGCATCAATATGAAATATACAATTGAAAACCAAACCAATAACACAAATGCCAATAACAACATTAATATAGTGACCTCATCATCAGCCTCCACTTCATCATCATCGTCGGCATCATCGTCATCAGCATCGTCCAACTCGTCATGCCTGTCCGCAGCCTCAACGACCAATGGTGGCATTGTTGGTGGTAGTAGCGCCACGCTCAACCCCACAAACTCCACCGGGAATGCATTATTCTGCGAACAGGTCAATACGGTTACAAACCTCTTCGAGAACTGGAATGACTGTGAACGTACTGTTGTTATGTATGCGTTGCTCAAACGTTTACGTTATCCTAGCCTAAAATTTCTTCAATATTCCATTGATAACACTCTGACACAGAACATGGGTTCTACATCCAATCTAAGCACCGTTGTCATAGATATGGATGCCAATAATCCATCGTATTTACAAAATCTTTTGAATGCCTATAAGGGCGATCTGGTCGATACACTGTCCTCTTCATCATCTGACAAAGATTCAATGCCATGCTATGGATCCGATTTTCAAATAACACATTGTGATGAAAGGAAGTTGTACACTAAGAAGGAGGATATTCTACAAATTGTATTGAATATGTTGCCACTGCTTAAGCCGGGCAATGAGGAGGCGAAAATGATATATCTCTCGTTGATACCATTGGCCGTAAAGGATACCATTAGACAAATTGTGCCAACCGAATTGGTGCAACAGATATTCTCGTATATGTTAATACATCCTGCGGCTTCGAGTAATGATAGGAGGTAAGTCTTCTTAGATTTCAATACAGTAATTTAAACTATAACTTGCATGCTATTTTGTATGTACCTAATATGTACCTGGAACAAAACTAGAAGATATCAAATATCTATCTTTGCAGGATTAGTTTCGATTTAAAAGATTTTTTATCTAAATTAATCTAGAGATACATATCGGTCTGCTAAGAAGCAGGTCTATCTATCTTGAACCGTTCTTAAACATTTTTGCTTAAGCTCAGATTTGATTAAAACTCTGAAATATATGTCAAAATCTTCAAGGCTCGAGTCATGTATTGTGACTTCGTCAGCAGTTTAATTCTCTGCGATGTCGCAATGACCAGGAACCCAGCAAAGTCTTACCCTATATTTAGCTGATAAACTGATGATAGCTAATCTACACGACTTGACTAGTTTCGAGGTGATACTACATCTTTCCAGGGCTTTTAGAGCAGACTGGCTGTCAACGTAGATTGTCACCTCGCTATCTTCAGGAATGTTGTTGTTTATCTGTCTGTAAGATTTCCCAATATTCTGATCCTTTAAGAAAATACCAGCACCAGTGCCGATTTCCATTTTAGAGCCATCTGTGAAGATCGAGTTCCCCTTAAAGACCGATTGACGATTATTCCAGCTGGTACTATCAGAAATAACGACCTCTGGTATGCAACCGAACAAAAAACATTGACTAGAAGTCAGATACAGGTTAACCTGTCTCGAAGCAAGGGACATTCGTTCGGTTCAGTATATATTTACATATATACTTTTTGGTTTCTAAGATAATATTGTAGGAATTACAAACAGTAAAATTAGCATAAGCGGAATATCTTTATTATATAATATTTTTTTTTTTCTTCTTGAACTCACATAATGTTTATTTCTATTTTTAGAATCCTCAACGTTTGGTTGCGTCATTTGGAGGATCATCTTCAAAACTTTAATCAATGTCCACCCCTCAGCATGGGTATTCCACCTCCAACCCATACAAACTATATGCAAAATCAAAATAGCCTTGTAGGAGGTCTATTGCTAGATAATCCCACAATGACCACATCCGGATCATCGGTGACTTCTTCGTCATCATCGGCTATGTCGATTTCATCGACAGCATCAAACGTTTCCGTAGCCTCAACATCATTTGGCAACTTGACACAGAATTGTAACTCAACTACAATTTCTAATAACTCCATGATGGGATCACGCAATAACGATTGGCAAACTATACAGCCGCCAAGCAGACAACAACAACAACTGCAGCAGCAACAACTTACAAAGTCTGGTTTAGGCTCTGATTGGTCATCGCTAGTGGTTAAACCCAATACTGTGGTCAATACTAGTGCTGGCAATGTGGTTGGTAGTGGTAACGCATCTATTGCCGATCAACTCTGTGATAATTTGAATGGTATTACATTGAACGATTTAGCCTCTAGTCAAAATAGTTTAGGTCTCAACATTGTTGGCACCACCATAGCAGATGCTCTGGCTACAGCTGTCGATGGCAATAGTTCATCTTTAGTGAATGGTGTGTCCGCAGCAGCTGCCTCAGCAACAGCAGCGGCTTCTGTTTCCTCGGTAGCAACGACACCAAATATCTTTGGACCACAAACAAATCCCATTATTAACATAATTAATAATAACAATAATTGTAGCGTAGGCCAATTGAATGGTATTGATGATCATGACACCTCATTCTCTAAGAATGGCACAGAAATCTTAGATTTTGATCCAAATACAACAAATACAATGAACAATTGCGACAGTTGCAGCAATAGTAGTAGCAGTAATGTGGGACAAATGCAGGTAAGTGAGATTTAGGACATATTAAATAAGTACATTCTTATGAATAATCCAAATCTGTAATTTTATTTTAAGCCTCATCAACAAATGGGCTATGCCTCTATATTGATGAGTAATTGTGCTGATCACTTGGATATTAATCGCTGGAGTTTGGATAGTAAATTTGCCGCTTTAAAAACTCGACGTTCCAATAGTCTTACCACCCAAACCATATCCTCCTCGGCCTCCTCTTCCAATTCCTCGGTTATTACGGTCAATGATAATTGCTCCAACTCAACCGAGAATTTGGCTCAGTTCGCCAATAAACCACGTAGTTTTTCTCTATCCATTGAACACCATCGCGGCTCCTTAACCAACAGTGGCTCCGATACCCGTTTGGATGATTTTAAGCCAAACTATATAAAATTCCAAACACGCAATGTTGGCATGTCCAGCATTGGTTTGTGGTTAAAATCATTGCGTCTTCATAAATACATCGAACTTTTTAAGAATATGACCTATGAGGATATGCTGCAGATCAGTGAAGAGTATTTGCAGAGTTTAGGTGTTACCAAAGGTGCTTCCCATAAGTTGGCATTGTGTATTGAAAAGTTAAAGGAACGTTCTCAGCATTTGGCTAAAATGGAGCAGGAATTAATCAATGGTCAACTTAAGCTGCAGGCAGCTGTTGAAGAGTTGGCAACTATTGTTTTGACTCCCATGAAACCGATTGAATTGGTCAATAGCAGTTGTGGCGAGGATAATGTTGCTTTGATGTTTTTGAAGGTCATCGATTTGGGTGAGTATAAAAGAAATAAAAAAGGCAATTTACAATCTAGGGATTAAAAAATAAATTTTATAACTCCTTATTAATTTGTGTTTTTCTTTATTGTTTTTATTTTTTTCAGTCTGCACTATTGCTCAAAAGGATCCTTATGCTGTTGTTGATGACGATAATATTAGTGTAATTTTATGGATTTTGGACCGTTCTATACATAACGAGGCATTTGTTAATCATGTCAATCAATTGAAAGAATTAAAGTTCAAATTATCCAAATTGAAAATGTCATTGACTCCGAAAATACACCATGCCAAAAATGGTAGTAATGGCAATTTAAACAAACCAAGGTAAGTTAGAATATTTGATGGAACTTAATAGTTTCGAATTTAAGAAGTATTCCTTACCGCACTATTTCGAATCGCTTTAAAATTCTCTTAGTTATGTCAATATTATGTCGCATAGGCCTCTAAAAGTAAATCAGGCACGTGCAGAAAAGATGTAAGGTACATCGGGTATTGATAATAATGCAATCTGTGGGAGTGTTTTTTCCTAAAAGACCCACGAACTCATGAAAACCGAGCTGCTAAACCATATCTTTGAGAGATCTGCGGCAGTTGTTGAATTTAAGAAGATAGAATCCTGATACTGACCACTGTTGTGAGAACATGATAAGGTAGCCTTAGTACGATGTAGGATCTTGTCTTATAGCCTAAAGCCTTGATGATTACACAGCTTAAGCCGTCAGAATCACATTTAGTTAATCGCAGACATTTAATGTATAGGATAGGGTGGTACAAAGCCTATAACAAATGCACTAAAGGCCTGAACAGACTATAACATCTTATAGGTCTTACTAATGCTCCGTGTAACCTGCAAAGGAATTTTGGTGCCGCCAAGAAGATAGGTAGTAGTAAAAAGAACTAATTTTGTCTTGTTTGGATTTACGGCCAGGTAATCTCTAAGTGCACTTCGGAACTTTCGGCATCTACGTATGTGACGACCATGTCAATATTTTATTTAATATTCGTGTCAATAAAGGGTTCCATCCTCTTTAAAAGGAACGAAAGCAGGGCCAAATAATAAGGTTTACTTTCTCCAAATAGTATTAATACATATTAGGTGCATATCCCACTACGCTATTGGATCAGCGTATTTGTATTTCATCCGGCGATATGTTGTAGTTCTTGTAACTGCGATATTAGTGTAATATAGCAGGAGTGGCAGTCGGAATACTAAGACTACCAAGTTGTTCCGCTACGAGGAACCGACTACGTGGAACGATCCGGTGAGATCATGTCCGGAAGCTTCGAATGTTGTAGAATTCACATGTAGTTGTCCCTTCTCTGATTTACTTAAATGGCCTATAGTTACAACCTGCTTAGATCAAAGACCGAGCATATTTTAGAACTCCATGCCTTGGGCACATATTCTCCAATTTCTTATGCCAAGTTTTGAAAGATTTTCTTCTGCTTGGTCTTTCCATCGAAGTTTTGGACGCCCTCTTTTACGAGTTCCCTCAGGATCATTATCGAACACTTTTCTTGCCGGAGTATTTTCCTCCATTCGTACATGTCCTAATCAACGCAGCCGCTGTTGCTTAATGCGTTTTACTATGCTAGCTTATAAATCATACAGCTCATGGTTAATTCGATGTCGATACTCATTTTCCTTTCAAACACTCCATAGCTTCATCTGCCCTGTGTAAGTGCCCTTGATTCAGCATTATGCATTAACATGGGTGATGTAAGCGTTTTATAGAGCGCAATTTTAGTTCTTACGGAGAGGGATATATTTCTATGCTGTTTGCTTAGGCCAAAATAGCATCTATTTTCCAGTATGATTTTACTTTTGATTTCGAAGCTTATATCGTTGTTGATGTTCACAGCGGTACCAAGGTATGCAAATTCTTTCTAATTCTAGTGGTCTGTCTGCCTGTAGAAACCATCAGTTTTGTTTTTGACTCATTGACAGCCAGACCCATTTTGTTTGATTCCTTCTCGATACTGGAATAGGCGGCAGTTACCTCGCGCAAAGTGCGTCCAAGAATATCAATGTCATCGGCAAACGCGAATAGCATATATTTTCTATTTAAAATTGTACCTGTTGTATTAGCGAGATGCAAGATGCAAGATTTTCTCTAACACAATATTGAAGAGATCACATGATAGACTGTCACCTTGCCTAAATCCTCGATTAGTTATGAAAGACCTACATAACTTTATTAGCTTCGTAGGGATGCCGAACTCAGACATTGCTCCAAACACCTTCTGTATCGGGCTGTCAAAAGCTGCTTTGTAATCAACAAAGTGATGATTTGACGTAGAGTAAAGATCTGGTCAGTGGTTGATTTACCTGTTCTAAAGCCACATTGGTACCTTCTTATTAATTTGTTAATTATGGGTTTTAACCTTTCACGCAGTAGGGTCGATAGAAATTTATATGCAATTGCCTCTATAATTGGCACATACAGTTTTATCTCAATTTTTTGTGACTGGACAAAGAACACTGAGACTTCAATCATCGAGCATACGTTCTTCTAACCATATGGTTTTTAAAATCTGGTGTATACACCTTGTCAACTCACACCTCCGGCCTTGAAAAGTTCTGCTGGCAAACCATCATCACCCGCAGCTTTGTTAGTTTTCAGTCGAGTTACTGCAATTCTAACTTTATTTTGTTTGGGTGGTTGGCGTCATCATTGATTTGTTCAGGCGTGTCATCTTAGTCGCTTACATTTGATACCAGCAATTTGTCCTTTATCGAGCATTCTTTTATTGTATAGAGTTAGCCTTAAAATCTGAGTCCTGTGCAGCTCTTGGCCATGTTAAAGAACTTCCTATAAGCTCTACTGAAATTTATTAATTTTTGCCTTCATCCCAAGTTTTTTGGAATTTAGATATTTCGGAAAAATTGTTTGTGCATCAATTTGCAAGTTAAGTTGTTAATTTTTTTTGTTAATTATAAAATTTTAAATTTTTCTAATAATAATTTTTTCCAGTTTTCAATTTTCCAGGTGGAATGGTAAAACACGCAAATGTGATCAAAAGAATGGCAGCAATGATCGTATAAATCATCGTAAAAACTCAAATGATATGTTGAACTTTTCATTGAGTTGTTTGCAACAGCAGCATCATCATAATCAACAAATGCAACAACAACAGCAGCAGCAGCAACAAATTAATGAATATGATAAATATCATAATAATAACAACAACAACAATAATACTAATAATGCCAACAATAATAACAATAACAACAATAATCAATTCAAAAATTCAGCATATCAAAATTATCAACAACAACAACAGCAGCAACATATTAAGCAGCAACAACAGCAATTGCAGCCACAAATGTTACAGCAACATACACATTTCCCAGCATTACCCCAACAACAACAACAGCAGCAGCAACAACAACAGCAAAATCCTCAACAGCAGCACAGACGTTCTCTTAACAATTTAATTGTGGTCTCAGGTGGACCGCAGCAGCCACAGAAGATGATGTTTAAACCAGGTCAAGGTATTCTCTCGAATACAAATATGACGTCTAATGATGATTTAACTATAGATATGATGAAGTCAGGCCAACAACAGCAACAACAGCAAAACCGTAAAGCCAGTCTAACTTCTTTGAATAACAGCAGCAATAACAATAACAGTAGCAGCAACAATTTGGATACATTGCAGCAGCAACAACAACAGCAATCTCCTGTTACTGCTACAAATGCCATGCCAAAGAAAACAATGGCTGCTGTCGTAATGGTTAGTAATGATGATCTCATACATTCAACATCTTCTTCAGTGGTGGCAACAACAGCAGCAGTAGCAGCAGCTGTTCCCAATACAGCTAATGTTAATGTTCTTGTTCCACCTCCGCCACCACCCCAAATTCTTATAACCCAGAATAATACACAACTGCAACAACAACAACAAACCAATAACCAAAATACAAATCTTATTAATGCCAATCATAATACTTTAATGCAACAGCAACAACAACACCAACATCGTCAGCAACACCAACAGCAGCAACAGCATCATGCTTTACAACAACAGCAACAGCAATTGCAACTTTTAGCTGCAGCAGCTGCTGCTGTTGGCAATTCTTGTAGTCTCAATGTTGGTAGTCTTGTTAACAATTGCAGCAGTAGTTGTAGTAGTAGTGGTAATACTAACAATCCTAATGTTAATACAAATCATGTTGCTGGCATTGTTGTTGTTGGCGCTAATAGTAATAATAATAGTAGTAATATATTACAGCCAAATGGCGGTAATATTTGTAGTACGAATAACAATTGTAACAACAATAACAGTAGCCACAATTCTTGCAACAATTGCCACAATCATCAATTACAAATTAATTTAAAATTACCTCCTTTAAATGAAAATTATCAACACCACCATCATCAGCAGCAACAACAGCATAATCATCTCCACCAACAACATCATTCTCCTCCCTCTATTACAGATGTTTTGAAAACATCGCTTAACAATCCCTCAGATCCTCTAAATGATATAACAAGTTTGGAACAATTAGAAACATTGTGTCTACAAATGACCGAACAAGCTATAAATTAAGTTTTGCAAGAGTAACGTAATATTTCAGAAATAGTTGGTTGGTCATCTTCTTCTCTTAAAAATAACAAAAACTAAGTACATACTCTTTGCTCATTCTATTTCATCATCGCATGAGGGTATTTAAAAATGTTGGTTTGTATTTTAGGAGTTTATTTTTTTGACTTATACTCTCCTAACTTGCTATATTCTCTCATAGCAACAAGATTTTAATAATTCTTAAAGGATGGAGGACATTTAGGTTAGTTTAAAGGTTTGTCACTCTTGGTAGAAAATTGCTCATATAAACTTAGAAGGGATCTTTGATGTAAATAAAATTCTAATTTACTTACTTACTGACTTATAGCCCATGAAATTATGGACGTGGATAAATTTATATATCTACTAAGATGGGATTTTTGGATATTGGACATTTAAGAACATGTGAAAATAATAGAACATGTATTGGGTACTTTTTCCAAAATAGGCAGTTTAATTTTTTTTTCTTTTTGTAACTTTATATTTCCCCAACTAAAAGGGATAGAAAATTAATATTAAAAAAAAATCTCTTAACATTAAGTTCATTCATTTACTCTATATTTTGTACAAATTATTACAAAATATTACTAAAAGTGGTTCATTTGCCCAAATCTCAGCAAGAGGGGAAATGTAAACAGAAACAGAAAATGTAGTGAGACAAAGTGACAGTTTGATTGCCGAGTATTTACAAAATGTTACTGGCAAAATGTTTGCCAGTAAAAGTTCAGTAAGAAAAACAAATGAATGAAAAACGTAAACAAAAGAAAAGCAAACAACTTTTTAGCAAACAATTTGAAGTAAAAGTAATAAATTAACCAAATTAAAGTAAAAAAGTATTTAACTAATTAAAAGTTAAAAACCTTAAGTCATTTTTATTTATTTATTGTCTATTGTATTGTTTTTTCTTATTTTACTCGTTTACTTTTCTTGTACAAATTCGATCATTTACTCAACAAATAGTCAGCTTACTAGACTTTTACTGGAATGTAAACGAATGAACCTATTAATCGATAGAAATGAAAGAAAAAAATTAGAACAATGGGACGTTGATGTAAATATGGTAAACATTTTCTTTGGTACTTTAGGCAATGTGTGATTTTTTTGTACCGTCGACTAAAGAACGACGTTTCCACTGCAGTTGATTCTTTGTACCGGAAATCTTAGGATTCCGGTCAAGGACTGCCACTTCTGCGATATTAAAAATAATCAGCTTTGAAGTGGTTTGTGGTGCTTCATCTTGCTTGAACCATGATCGTTTTCGATTGACGTTATTGTAAACAATCCATTTATTATCACCAGTCATGTTCATTGCGTTTAAGATGCATATCACAAGCGTTGAAACCGTTTGTTAATTTAAGTTGCAAATAATGTGAGCGATACCTAATGGAAAACTCAAGAACTGTCTAAATGCATTATTTAAGATAGTTACAAGCTGATAAACAATTTTCTTCGAAAACCATCTCCATAAGGAATCAAATTCTGTTATCATCAAATTTCGTTTTGAATGGAAAATTAAAATATTTATATCATTCATAACATATATGAATCCTTAAACTGCTCTAACTTTAAAAAGTACCAGACATATATTACAAATTGACCAAACCTTTGAAATACCTTTGCATACCACATCAGTGGTGAAACTCTTTCGTGTTATTAAGGTTAAAGGGTTAGGCTTAGCAGGTGGCTGTCAACATAGTGTCCGCGTCACTTGGGTCCTAGAGAGTGGTCCCTTTGAGAGATTTTAATTGTTAAATTGTTTTTGTAATGCAATAATATTTAAATTGTTTATTTTTAATTTTTTTTACTCATCCAAGAATGTCTGTTTTAGTATAAATACTTATGTATATCACATAATTTACGTTTCATTAATTAATACACATTTTTTGTTCTGTTAGTATTTAAACTTATCCCTAATCATAAATGTATAATATTCATTAAAATTGACTGTCTTCTATCGTTGTATGAAAGTGGACATTTAAAAATTATAATTTAACACATTTGTAAAGACTTACCCCTAAGCAAAAAGTAGTTTTATGAAAAATGTTTTTGTGTGGCGCAAGAATCAATTATTTTAGTTATGTTTAAATTTGTAGTTTTTGTTTTTTATTTGTAGTTTTCTTGTAACCACAATACTTAAGTCATTAGTAGTTGATCTATTAAGTATGTATTTTAGTTTTGTTTTAGATTTTTTTGCTTGGTTTTGTTTATTGAATATAATTGTGTTTTTAAGCAAGTTTCATATAGTAAATTTTAAATTAGTCCTATTTCATTTTATATAATTTGCAGTTTTAAAATATTTCTTACTTTTTGTATTTTGGGGGCGAAGAATGATCAAATATTCACTGGCCCAATTGATATCTCTGAACTAAAAATTTTATTAGTAAAACTTGTCGGAAAGTAATTAATTACAGGTCGTACTGGAAAGAGTGTTACTAGCTTTGCCTAAAATATTCATTTAGACCCGAGTAGGCTTTTAAAGAATCTTAAAATTAAGCAGTTCTCTTCGACTTTAGCCATGCTGCGCTTGAAGGTAGCTAATGTAACGCCAATCTCTAATAAGGGAGAGGTTGACATACAAAGTAATGTAAAGTTTGAAGTTCGTTGACATAGGGCATCATATGAATGAAACGTTAAACCGTGATCTTAATGCGCCACCTTTTGTAGATACCAAACTACCAAGATAATTAAAGGTGCCTACACGGGTTTACGCCATAGCCTCCAGGCATAATCTTTGTCTTGCAAATATTGATTTCCAGCCCAGCTGCCCGAGATTCAACAGTAATAGTGCTTGTGTTTTCTTGAAGGTAAGCTGAGCTTTGGCTTAGAAGACATACGTCATTGGATACTACTATTCAGTGCCGTGCGCATTATATTGTCGATGACAAGGATAAAAAGTATAGGTGACAAGAAACATCCTTGTCTTACTCCAGTACTTTTATGTAGAACTCGACATTTAAAGTTCACATACATTGCCCGAATTAAGTTCAAAATTTTCGTTGGCATGTTACAGGTCTCTAAAATTCTCCATATTGACACTATCGAAGGCCTTCATAAAGTCGATAAACGCTAGGTAAATGGGGGTGCGGAATTCATTACATTGCTCCAGTACTATTCTTACTGTGTTGATTAGATCAACACAAGATCGATTCTCTCGGAACCCAAACTGATTTTGCGGAGTGTTTCGAAAACTGCGTCAGACGTTCTATTCAAAATTTTTCGACTTAGTATTTTGATCGGTACTGGAAGAGGTGTTATACGCCTGTAGTTATTGCAGTCTTTGGGGTCACCCTTTTTTGGTATTTTGACTAGTATACCTTCATTCCAGGAGGTTGAGCTTCTTCTTCCCATATTTTACACACAAATGGGTACGATCCTTCAATATCACGTAAAAGCATCTCCGTCTAAATGTTTTACGGTGTAAGAGAAGTTTTGGGAACACGATTCCCATGGGAGATGATATTCACGATAGGGGTTATTCTAGCGCAAGTGCGATCATGTTGCCTCCTCTGTGTTTTTCGGGTGGTATTAATATTAAGGAATCAAAAGCTCCTCTTGTAGTTCTGGACATTTTAAGGCAGCTTAAAAGATACAACTTGTATCCGACTCATGTATGGGAAGATTCTATAAAGTCTATTATAGAGCTTCTCCATTTTCTATATTTTCTTTAGAAAAATTTTTGATAAAAAAATTTTTTGATAAAAAATTTTTTGATAAAAAATTTTCTTTAGAAAAATTTTTGATAAAAAAATTTTCTTTAGAAAAATTTTTAATAAATTAATGTTCTATAGAAAAATTTTTGAAAAAAATTTTAAAGTATAAGTGACTACTTAAAGAAAGTCTGTGTAGTTTTGAGTAAGAGGGGAAATTAAATTACACTCTCAATTTAGTAAAGACTCAAACCAAAATAGAGTACGGCAAAGCAATTGAGTGAGTTTTGGGTAACTTCGGACTAGTTTGAGTAGTTTCGTAATTGTACCGGAACACAACTTATATGTATATCTTAAACTTGTTTTCCATTCTTTCCTAATTCATATTTCTCCCATCGTTCATTTATCATTTTCTCATTATAACTCTTTTTTTTACTTTCTCTTCATTTAGGAAAATTTGGCTAAATTTGATCAACATTTTACATTATTTTAACAAATTATAAATCATTTAAAAAATCACAAATCATTTAGTAAGAAAATTTTACATCATTAAAATTGTAATATTCAAAACATAAAAAGTTGAAAATTTTGAATAATTTTGATGCTAAAAAAATGGATTGTTCTAAAGAAGAAAAAACTTAGAAGCTTAAAACCTAGAAAATTTTAAACAAAATGAATTGGAAATTTTTTTGTTAATACAACAACAATTTGTATTTTGATTAAAAAAAAAGAGACTGACTTAAATTACTTTCCGCTGAAAGAAAATCTATATGAAAAACTATTAAAAACTAAAAACAACAAAATTATTAAGAGAAAAATAAAGAAAACTAGAGAAACTAAAGAGAAGAAAATAGAGAGCAAGAGATAGTTAATTCAAAAACTTTTTTTAATTTACTGGCAAAATTAAAGAAAAATATTGAAAATAAAGAAACAAAGAAATGATTTCAAATCAAAAAAAAAAATAATTATATAATATTATATTATAATAAATATTTAATAACAAATAAGAATATAATTGCTGAAGTGAAACTTTAAAAGTAGGAAAAAAAATAATTTTTCTTTAAAAAAAAATAACTTTTTACATATTTTTCTTCTTATATTAAACAAAAATTACAAACAAAAAAAAAAGAAAACATATAAAATTTTTTCATTAACGGAATGTAATTGCTGAATTAATTAAATTAATATTTAAAAAAACAAAAAAAAAAAAAACAATACATTTTACATTAACAATACTTTTGATTACAAAATTAAGCTAAATTTTTTTTATCATAAAGAAAAAAAAAAAACAAAAAATTTAATTTATATAGAAAAATTAAAATATTTAAATAAAAACATTAAACAATTAAGGACGGGATCTTGTTGTTGATTACTTAGACTTGGTTTAAGTTAAGCATGTAACCCCTTACATCCTAAGCTTGGTCTTAACGGAAGAAAATTCTTGGGTTTTATGTTTCAACTTAATCAAGGTTTAAATATTCAAAATTCAAACCAAAACCCCCTCCCCCCTGCTTAAGTCTTATATACATACATACATACATTGCCGTTCATCAGAATAGGTTCAATGTTTTTCCACATACTCGTTTAATATACATACATACATGCATACATTAAAAACATGTATACACCAAATTTACGAAAACTTTCTTAAGGAAGTAAAATTTTATTAGTGTGACTATACAATAAAGCAGCGACGGGCACCATCTCTATTTTCCTATCACAATTTTTTTTTCAAAAATTTGCTATTTTTATAGGAAATTTTTCAAAAATTTGCTATTTTTATAGGAAATTTTTCAAAAAATTCCTATTTTTATAGGAAATTTTTTTCAAAAATTTGCTATTTTTTCAAAAATTTCCTATTTTTATAGGAAATTTTTCAAAAGTTTCCTATTTTTACAGGAAATTTTCAAAAATTCCTATTTTTATAAGAAATTTTTCAAAAATTTCCTATTTTTATAGGAAATTTTTCAAAAATTTCCTATTTTTATAGGAAATTTTTCAAAAATTTCCTATTTTTATAGGAAATTTTTCAAAAATTTCTTATTTTTATTGGACATTTTTCAAAAATTTCCTATTTTTATAGGAAATTTTTCAAAAATTTCCTATTTTTATAGGAAATTTTTCAAAAATTTCCTATTTTTATAGGAAATTTTTCAAAAATTTCCTATTTTTATAGGAAAATTTTCAAAAATTTCCTATTTTTATAGGAAATTTTTCAAAAATTTCCTATTTTTACAGGAAAAATTAAAAAATTTCCTATTTTTATAGGAAATTTTTCAAAAATTTCCTATTCTTATAGGAAATTTTTCAAAAATTTCCTATTCTTATAGGAAATTTTTCAAAAATTTCCTATTCTTATAGGAAATTTTTCAAAAATTTCCTATTCTTATAGGAAATTTTTCAAAAATTTCCTATTCTTATAGGAAATTTTTCAAAAATTTCCTATTCTTATAGGAAATTTTTCAAAAATTTCCTATTCTTATAGGAAATTTTTCAAAAATTTCCTATTCTTAAAGGAAATTTTTCAAAAATTTCCTATTCTTATAGGAAATTTTTCAAAAATTTCCTATTCTTATAGGAAATTTTTCAAAAATTTTCTATTCTTATAGGAAATTTTTCAAAAATTTTCTATTCTTATAGGAAATTTTTCAAAAATTTCTTATTTTTATAAGAAAATTTTCAAAAATATCCTATTTTTATAGGAAATTTTTCAAAAATTTCCTATTTTTATAGGAAATTTTTTAAAAATATTTTACTCCATTTTATCTTGTATTGATCTACAATTTATACGACTTATATGCCTTTTAATAACTGCTTCAGTTTTGTAATTTTTTTGAAACCAAAAAAATCACTGAACCTCTTCTAATGAACAGGAGTATAAATACTACATAAATACTTATTTATATAAACAAATATAATATAAAATACATAATATACTAAATACTGCATAATTAAATATAAATATATATAAATATAAAAAAAATTATTGATTAATTGACAAAATAATTAAAGAAAAAAATTTCAAAAAGGTTCTCAAACCTTTCAAACATAAATACGTATACCACAAAAACAAAACTCTTAAACTAAATAAGAATTATAAACTATTTTTAATTAATGTTAAAAGAAACAAACCAATCCTCAAAATATAACAGACATAATTTTGTAAACAAACTATATTTCTTATTTAGTTAAACAATTTTTTTGTTTATTTAAAATATATTTAACGGGCAGCCTGTTCTTTTACTTTTACTTTTTATTTTAAAATATATCAATTAATTTATTTTTAAAAATTTTATTCTTTATTTTATTATAATTTAATATAACTCCTTACAAAATATATGTATGTAAATCTTCAATGTATCTTTGTATTTGTATTGTAATATGTAAAATTTTGTAAATTTTTTTTTATATTATGTAACATGTTTTATTTACAACAAAAACAAACAAACGAAAAAATAATGTCCTTTAGAAATTTACTTTCGTTTTTTAAACAATAAAATATTTATTTTAATATTACTGCAATTTTTATGGAAATATTTATTATTGACCATGTTTCAATAAAAAAATGATTAAGTCCTACAATAAATTATAAATATTTTTATTGTTTTATATTATATTTTATTATTTTTTTTTTGTAAAAATTATAGTTATATAAACTAAATAAATCTACTCGTTTATATAATATATTATAATTTTTTGTTCTTTTCTTTATTTTGATTTTTGAAGCAAATTTTGAAATTTTGAGTTTTTAGAAAATTTTGCAAAAATTCACTTTTTAAGAGGAATTTAACAAAAAGTTCAATATTTATAGAGATTTTGTTGGAAAATTTACTATTTATAAGAATTTTTCAAAGATTCAATTTATTTAAAAATTCAATATTTTTAGAAAATTTATTGAAAATTCAATATTTATAGACAATTTTCAAAAAATAAGAAATTCAAAATTTAAAAGTTTTTAGGACATTTTTCGGCACTTAATTTTTTTTTAGGAAATTTTTTTAAAAAGTTAATTTTTTCTACGGAATTTTTTAAAAATTCAATATTTATAGAAATATTTTCGTAATTTAATATTTATAGGAAACTAGCTGACCCAGTCCGCGTTGCTGGAACACTAAGCAAACATTAGATATAGATAGATGTCATTGGTGGTGCAATATGAAAATTGGATTTTGCCACGCCTCTGCGCCCGCAGACCGAAAATTAAAAATCAGACTTCACAGTGTCACCCGCCTCGATATTCTGAAGATCCCTGAAAATTTCATCAAAATCGGCCCAGCAGACTTGGAGTCCATACGTTACTTACTTACACACATCCTGTTTTATAGATATAGATATTTCAAAATTTAATAATTTTTCGAAAATTGAATAATTTTTCGAAAATTTAATATTTATACAGTTTAATTTCCCTATTTAAAATTAACGAGAAAGGGGAATTTAAATTTTTTCCCATTTTCAAAGTTTGTTTATAATAAGGGAAAAGTGTAAATTTTCCCCATTAGAGTTTTATACTAAACAGTTTTTTGACCAAATTAATGTAATACCCATTCTTTATGTAAAATTTTGCGCTGAACATAAATTTTAAGTCAGAATGATCAAGAGTAGAACAGTTTCCGAGTTTTTCATAAAGGCTTTTATAAGGAAAATATTGGTCGAACCAAAGACTGCCAAATGCCCACAGAGAAGGTCTGATTATATAAATTAAAAAAAAAAAGGAATTTGCATGACTGCTCAAATTGGAGGGGTATTACCTTCTTAACATGGTCAATAAAGTCATAAGCCCATATTCTGCACAGTCGCATAGCGTCCATTCTCAAACTACAGCAAAGACGTGAGGAATTTGAACCATTTTTGTACAATAAACGTAAAAATTTTTGGGGTACATTAAAGACCTTTCCTGACTTTGTTAACAATATTAAACACAGAAAACACATATTTTTATTAAAAAATATTTTTTAGTAACGAAATATTGGAAAACTTACATAAGTTACCCTCCCCTGGAGAAAACCTGAGGTTAAGTGTCACTAAGTCAACACTTATGTCAACAATTGTGATAACACTTTCAATAGATTGTCTACACTTTTAAGTTAGCCTTGGCTTTGACAAATAAAAATAATTTTAAATTGTTTGATTTTTTGAGAAAAATAAAATTTCTAAATAAAAATTTTAACGTTTTGGTGAAAATTTCAACACTTCAAAGTTAAAAGAAGTGAATATAAATAACATTTTTGTTATGAGTAAACGTAATTCGAAAAGTTAAGAAAAGTAAAGACTACAAAAAAGAGGAACATTTTTTTTCGATTTTGTGTACGCTTTTGTATTATAAACATTAATGTCCCGCTTTCAGCAGCAACTTTCAAGTCTTCATTCAAAAATTATTTTCCGGGATTTATTCATATTGGAATTCAACTTAGGAAAATTGGAAACATTTTGATGAAATATAATTAATAATGTATAATAAAATATCATATTTAAAAAAAAAAATCATGTTGTGTACACTAATTTTATTATTTATAGGCTACGAAATAATTCTTAAATGTTGACTTAAATAACTGAAATGAACTACTAAATATCTGGTTCAATGCCTCCAAGTGGTCCCATGGGTACTACCTAGTCAATAGTTCTCTAGTCTACTGGTGTATTTCCTATGACAAGCCTATATAAAATGTCTACAGAAAATAACATGGGCAGGGTATATTAGGTCAGTAGTACTGGTGGCAAGGTCAATAGTGAGTCACTACTGATTCACTATTGACATTTCCTACAGGGTCGTGTGTGGTTTTTCACACTTATGTATGTAGATTCAATGTATTTTACACTGCAGACAACAATTTCTATTGTCGAATAGGAATATTTTTATATTGCTTCGATTTTGTTCCTGAAAAACGTACATTTCTTCGAAGCACACGTAATTCAACAAGTCGATAGTCGATTTTAATATTGTTCTAATTTAAAAAAAAAATAACATTTTATATGTAAAATTTAAAATAGAGCGTTGTGTTTAAAATTTCTTGGAATTTTTCAAACAAAAATTTGATTGCAAAAAGCTTTCCTGTTTGTCAAAAAAGGACGTGTAATTTAGTATAGTACTAAATTTTAATGGATTAGTACTAAATTTTAATGGATTTAATGGATTATTTTTTATATTTACTAATCCTATAAAATTAGTAAATTTTTGAAAAATTTCCTATAAAATTAGTAAATTTTTGAAAATTTTCCTATAAAATTAGTAAATTTTTGAAAAATTGTCCTATAAAATTAGTAAATTTTTGAAAAATTTCCTATAAAATTAGTAAATTTTTGAAAAATTTCCTATAAAATTAGTAAATTTTTGAAAAATTTCCTATAAAATTAGTAAATTTTTGAAAAATTTCCTATAAAATTAGTAAATTTTTGAAAAATTTCCTATAAAATTAGTAAATTTTTGAAAAATTTCCTATGAAATTAGTAAATTTTTTAAAAATTTTCTATAAAATTAGTAAATTTTTGAAAAATTTCCTATAAAAATAGGAAAATTTAAAAAAATTTCCTATGAAAATAATAAATTTTTGAAAAATTTTCTATAAAAATAGGAAATTTTTTAAAAAATTTAAAAAAAAAGAAATTTTTGAAAATCTCCCATAAAAATAGTAAATTATTAATAAATTTCATATAAAAAATATAAAGTTGTGAAAAAAATTCTTATAAAAATAGTAAATTAAAAAAAATTGTGTATAAACTTTTTATAAAAATTCAAAATAAATATTTGAAAAATTTGCCTATAAATTATAATTTTCCAAAAATTTCCTAAATAAATTTTTTTTTTAAATTTTGTTGCTATTCAAATATCATTTGTCTTAATTTCTTATTTTAAAGTTTTTAAAAATTAGTAAACAATTTAGCCAATATTTAATTAAGCTGAAATATATACGCAACTTTTTTTTTATTTAAATATAAATTTTAATTTTCAAATGAAAAATAAAAATTATATACATAAAATTAATAAATAAAATACGAATGTTTTATATTGAAAGTGAAAAAGAAAAACAAAAAAATAAAACAAATATTATAAAATTAATTAATTGAATAATCATTAAACAAAAAAAAAAAACATAAAAACAACCAACGATGTAATTGAAATATAAATAAACAAAATAATACTAAAAGTAATATTTCATTTAATTCAAATAAAAACGTAAACAAACAAAATATATAAAAACATAATTTTAAAAATTAAATAAAAAGTCTTTTATTTCAAATAATTTTCAAAATTTTTAGGTTAATTTTCGAAAATTGTCTTATTATGGGAAATTTTGAGAAAATTGACTATTAATAGGAAATTTTGAGAAAACTGACTATTTATAGGAAATTTTTCGAAAATTTACTATTTATAGGAAATTTTTCGAAAATTGACTATTTATAGGAAATTTTTTAAAAATTGACTATTTACAGGAAATTTTTCAAAAATTGACTATTTATAGGATATTTTTCAAAAATTTACTATTTATAGGAAAATTTTCGAAAATTGACTATTTATAGGAAATTTTTCGAAAATTGACTATTTATAGGAAATTTTTCGAAAATTGACTATTTATAGGAAATTTTTCAAAAATTTACTATTTATAGGAAATTTTTCGAAAATTTACTATTTATAGGAAATTTTTCGAAAATTGACTATTTATAGGAAATTTTTTGAAAATTTACTATTTATAGGAAATTTTTCAAAAATTGACTATTTTTATGAAATTTTTCGAAAATTGACTATTTTTAGGAAATTTTTCGAAAATTGACTATTTTTAGGAAATTTTTTCGAAAATTATAGGAAATTTTTCAAAAATTGACTATTTATAGGAAATTTTTAGAAAATTGACCATTTATAGGAAATTTTTAGAAAATTGACTATTTATAGGAAACTTTTAGAAAATTGACTATTTATAGGAAATTTTTTAAAATTTGACTATAAAAATTTTTTTTGAAAATTTACTTTTATAGAAAATTTTTCGAAAATTGACTTTAACAGAAAATTTACATGTCGCACTTGATCAACAAGAGGGTATTAACTCAAAATTTTAAATTTCAGTAGAGTCAAAAAACTATTTTATTTTACTACTACTTTCATATAAAGAAGAGGGGTAAAACTGTAGTTTTTTGGCGAAATTATAGTGAAAATTTACAATGGAAATTTTTCAAAAATTGACTATTTATAGGAAATTTTTAGAAAATTGACCATTTATAGGAAATTTTTAGAAAATTGACCATTTATAGGAAATTTTTAGAAAATTGACTATTTATAGGAAACTTTTAGAAAATTGACTATTTATAGGAAATTTTTTAAAATTTGACTATAAAAAATTTTTTTGAAAATTTACTTTTATAGAAAATTTTTCGAAAATTGACTTTAACAGAAAATTTACATGTCGCACTTGATCAACAAGAGGGTATTAACTCAAAATTTTAAATTTCAGTAGAGTCAAAAAACTATTTTATTTTACTACTACTTTCATATAAAGAAGAGGGGTAAAACTGTAGTTTTTTGGCGAAATTATAGTGAAAATTTACAATGGCTAGATAAGACCACTACACATAAATTTCTTCTAAAAAGTGAAAATTTAAAAATTTTGAGTTAATACCCTCTTGTTGAACAAGTGCGATATGACATATTTATTTAATTACTCGCATATGTATAAAATATGCATACTTTTGTATGCATATCACTAAAAGTCGTTAAAAAAAAACTCCCCTTACTCTAGCATTCTTGGTGGTTCCAAATATCGTTACCTTGGTGCCGGTTTTTTAATTGTTTACCTTGACAAAGAACTTTTTAGATTGTTGATTATTTATTTTCATATCCATTTTCGAACTTGTTTCAGTGTAGTTTTATTTTTCCTAATCTAAAAACAAATTGTAAATTTACTTCAAAAATTGCTTTAAAAAAGAAAAATGCAGAAAAACCCGCAAAAATCTGCCAGTAGCTCCGCTGAGCCAAGAATGTGGCCCAGCGAACGTATACCTAAGGGTGGGCTCTTTCATTCGCCTAAAATCGAATACAGCAAAGAGACGGCGGATTTGCTAAAACGTGAGTACTTTTTTTTAATTATTTTCCTCCACTATTAAAATTCCCTATAAAAATAGAAAAATTTCCTATAAATAGTCAATTTTCGAAAAATTTCCTGTAAATGGTCAATTTTTGAAAAGTTTCCCATAAAAAGTCAATTTTCGAAAAAATTTTTTAAATAGTCAATTTTCGAAAAATTTCCTAAAAATAGTAAATTTTTTAAAAAATTCTTATAAAATTTCCTATAAAAAAAAAATCCTATAAAAAATAGGAAATTCTTGAAAAATTTCTAATAAAAAATAGGAAATTCTTGAAAAATTTCTAATAAAAAATAGGAAATTTTTGAAAAATTTCCTATAAAAATAGGAAATTTTTGAAAAATTTCCTATAAAAATAGGAAATTTTTGAAAAATTTCCTATAAAAATAGGAAATTTTTGAAAATTTTCCTATAAAAAATAGGAAATTTTTGAAAAATTTCCTATAAAAAATAGGAAATTTTTGAAAAATTTCCTATAAAAAATAGGAAATTTTTGAAAAAATTCCTATAAAAATAGTAAATTTTTGAAAATTTTCCTATAAAAAGTAGGAAATTTTTGAAAAATTTCCTATAAAAAATAGGAAATTTTTGAAAAATTTCCTATAAAAAATAGGAAATTTTTGAAAAATTTCATATAAAAAATAGGAAATTTTTGAAAAATTTCCTATAAAAAATAGGAAATTTCTGAAAAATTTCCTATAAAAAATAGGAAATTTTTGAAAAATTTCCTATAAAAAATAGGACCTTTTTGAAAAATTTCCTATAAAAAATAGGAAATTTTTGAAAAATTTCCTATCAAAAATAGGAAATTTTTGAAAAATTTCTTATAAAAATTTTTGAAAAATATAGGAAATTTTTCAAAAATTTCCTATTTTTTATAGGAAATTTTTCAAAAATTTCCTATTATCATAGAAAATTTTTCAAAAATTTCCTATTTTTATAGGAAATTTTTCAAAAATTTCCTATTTTTATAGGAAATTTTTCAAAAATTTCCTATTTTTATAGGAAATTTTTCAAAAATTTCCTACTTTTATAGGAAATTTTTCAAAAATTTCCTATTTTTATAGGAAATTTTTCAAAAATTTCCTATTTTTATAGGAAATTTTTCAAAAATTTCCTATTTTTATAGGAAATTTTTCAAAAATTTCCTATTTTTATAGGAAATTTTTCAAAAATTTCCTATTTTTATAGGAAATTTTTCAAAAATTTCCTATTTTTATAGGAAATTTTTCAAAAATTTCCTATTTTTATAGGAAATTTTTCAAAAATTTCCTATTTTTATAGGAAATTTTTCAAAAATTTCCTATTTTTATAGGAAATTTTTCAAAAATTTCCTATTTTTATAGGAAATTTTTCAAAAATTTCCTATTTTTATAGGAAATTTTTCAAAAATTTCCTATTTTTATAGGAAATTTTTCAAAAATTTCCTATTTTTATAGGAAATTTTTCAAAAATTTCCTATTTTTATAGGAAATTTTTCAAAAATTTCCTATTTTTATAGGAAATTTTTCAAAAATTTCCTATTTTTATAGGAAATTTTTCAAAAATTTCCTATTTTTATAGGAAATTTTTCAAAAATTTCCTATTTTTATAGGAAATTTTTCAAAAATTTCCTATTTTTATAGGAAATTTTTCAAAAATTTCCTATTTTTATAGGAAATTTTTCAAAAATTTCCTATTTTTATAGGAAAATTTTCAAAAATTTCCTATTTTTATAGAAAATTTTTTAAAAATTTCCTATTTTTATAGGAATTTTTCAAAAATTTCCTATTTTTATAGGCATTTTTCAAAAATTTCCTATTTTTATAGGAAATTTTTCAAAAATTTCCTATTTTTATAGGAAAATTTTTCAAAAATTTCCTATTTTTATAGGAAATTTTTCAAAAATTTCCTATTTTTGTAGGAAATTTTTCAAAAATGTTCTATTTTTATAGGAAATTTTTAAAAAATTTCCTTTTTTTTTATATGAAATTTTTAAAAAATTTCCTTTTTTTTTATATGAAATTTTTAAAAAATTGCCTTTTTTTTTTATATGAAATTTTTCAAAAATTTCCTATTTTTAAAAACTTTCCTTTAAAAATATGAAATTTTTAAAAAATTTCCTTTAAAAATATCAAATTTTTAAAAAATTTCCTATAAAAATGGGAAATTTTTAAAAAATTTCCTATAAAAATGGGAAATTTTTGAAAAATTTCCTATAAAAATATGAAATTTTTGAAAAATTTCATATAAAAATATGAAATTTTTGAAAAATTCTTTAAAAATAGAAAATTTTTGAAAAATTTCCTATAATTATAGGAGATTTTTGAAAAATTTCCTATGAAAATATTCCATCTTCGAAAAATTTCCTAATATTGTCTAACCTAAACATAATTCCTTACAAGTGCTCATGAAAGAATCCAAAATGTCCATGCTAATGCGCAAACAAATCGATTACCACTTACGCAACGGCGAGCCTTTACCTAAGCCAGAGCCGCAGCGTATCAATTTGCATAAAGACCCAGATAAGGAGGCTATGGAAATCCTAGAAAAGGCACGCAAAGCCAAACGTAAATCGTTAAGAGAAATTAAAGAAAGTGGAGCCTATGAAATGCCGGTTTACAGACCAAAACCGGATGATAGAATTCCCACAGAAAAAGCCAAGAAACTACTGCAGGAAGCCATGTCGGGATTGCGTATGTCAGAGACTACAATGAAACCCCAAAGAAAAGTTAAAACTAAAAATGAAACAGCTTCCAAGGAGGATATAATCGATGAGTGTAAGAAGATTCTGTTTAATTTTAAAAGCTTTGAAAGAGTTTTTTTTAATTATTTGAAAATTTTTAAAGTATTGGCGCAAATAAATGAACGCGCTGAATGGTTGGCCGAAATGGAAGAGCTGGGCGAGGGCAAACGTTATCGAGATGAGATACGTGAACAAATAGCTACACGTTTGAGACAAATCAAGGCAATGGAAACTAAGAAACAAATGATTAAACAGGGCTATCGTTATGTGGAGTAAGACTTGTTTCTTTTTTCCCTTTTTTATAAACGAAAAAATTTTCTTTTGATAATTTTAAAATTCGTTTATGAATAAGATTGTTAAATTCTGGTCTCAAAATTTTTTTTTAAATAAAACCAAATTCCTTTCACCGATATTAGATAATTGAAATTTCATATTTTTTTATTTGAAGCAAAAGTTTTTTGTTAACGCAACTGAATTAATTTAAGTAATTTTGAATAATAGTTTTTAATTTGTTTAATCTAATAAATATTCTTAAGTTTCAAATGTAAGTAATGCATAATATTAGTATTTTTGTTTTAATGAATAATAAATTAAAGAAATGTAATCATGAGAAAACCTAATTCATATTACGGAGGGGGTAGAGGAAAAGGTTTGCTGGGGGAAAAAGTCAATTAACAACTTTTTAGGAGACTTTAACAAGCTGGTAAATGACAACGAAAATCACCAGCAGCCTCAGCACAACGATTTCTAATTAAATAGCCACTTAAAACCTCAGCCACTTCATGAGGACGATCCTCGTGTACAGCATGACCACAGCGGGCCAAGACTTGCATTTGAAAGCGTCCCTGCATTTGGCCAACGGTTAGGGCTTTATCCAAGCCATCAATGCTGGCCAAAAGCAATTGTTTGGGTAGACGTAAGTTAAGGAATTTATCGCTCAAACCAGAAAACCAGCCAATCCAATACTTTTCAGATTTAGATAAATCAATGCGCCAGGTATATCTGGAAAAAGATAAAACATTAATTAAATTGTTGGGTATTTTGCTTATTTTCATACTTTTTAATATTCTCTTCAGTGGGTTTCTTAAAATCTATTTCCTTTTTATTAGCCTCGGTAGGTGTAGTGTCTCCCGTTGTCTCCTCATCTTCGGAAATACTAAAGGGATGCACAAATTTTGCCGAACCTGCAGACGAATCCTCATCCTCCTCAGCCAAAGGTAGTTCATTAGTGGCCAATTTTTTCGTTGTGCAACTGTTAAAGGAAAATTTTTAAATGTCTTCTTTTTTAATGTCTTTAATTATATAATGAAATAATTACTTTATAATTTGTCCTGGCATGGAAATTTTGGCACTGTCTATATTACGTATTTGGCCACTACGTACACACCATTCAATGGCATTGGGTATACTTTTGAAGTATTGCGGTCTGGAGCGTAAGAAACTTTGCATACTCGCTAAGGCTTCCATAGCAGTGCCCTCGACAACATCTATAACGGTTATACCAATTATGTTTGGTATCAATTCCATGCTCGAAAAATGTACAGCTATAGCACCACCCATTGAATGGCCCACAATATAAATCGGTGGCATATCAGCGGGATAAATTTTAAGCATCAAGTCTCCAATATCTCTGCGGAAAAGGAGAAGAAAGAAATTCGTTAATAAAATGAGATTTATTACAGTCATGAGATCCAAATGTAAGATATTTCTGTGACAATGGATAAAACATAGCAGTATCATTTTTCACCGGAGTCTAATCGATAGTCAGTCGAGTGTGTTGCACATTATGAAGTATAAAAAGATACAAAATCGGCTGGATGGCGACTATTACATAGCGTTATTAGAGCTTTTGAAGGGTTAAATCGAGTAAAAAGGGCGCTTGTCACAAATCATTAAAAACGACGACAATGTAACATAAATTGGGCTTTGAATTACATCCCTATTCTCCAGATCTGCCGTCAAGCTAAATTTTCCTGTTATTTGATCTCAAAAGAATAATCATTGGCAATACATGACCTTGAAGTGGTCGTTGTATTGCCTCTGAGGCAAATATATTAAATAAAATTAAATTTTGTAAAAAAATGTATTTCTATATTAGACTACGAACTTCTAAGCCCACCAGTTAAGATAGGAGCAGAATTTTTAAGATCTAGGTCTTTGAAAAACATCAAGTGTCTGCAATACTAACTTTGATAAAGTATCAGCCGACAAATCGTCATCATCATCCGTTTGAGTATCACCATGACCGCGTAAATCAATGGACAAACATTGGCAATGTATCATATTGGTAATCTCCATCTAGAAATAAAAACCAAAACAAATCAAGATCGAAATTGGAAAAAAACATAACAAAAAACCAACACAAAAATGAGCCCATGTTAGACCAGAATAGCCACCACCATGTAACAGCAATAGTACTGGACCCGGCTTCTCTGGTTCCTTTGTGCGATAGATGCGAAAGGTGCGTTTATCATCGACCATTATATCGTCCATGGTAGCAAAGAATTCACTCCACAAGGAAGGTTTAAAGTCCCTAACGCGGGACTTTTTAAACGAATCACTGAAAATTTATACAAATTAAACAATTTACATAAAAATATCTTGAATTCCTCCTTTGATACCTTCTTCCAATACGACTCCCGGGTATGGTGGGTGGTAAACGATCCTTTAAGATGGTTCTTTGTAAATTGGACATAATTTGATTTAAACTTATTAAGTTATTGTGCCAGCAAAAAGTTTAATACAACTTTTTATTTGTTTATTTTGACTTTTTGTAATGAGTAACACAAATTTTAGAATAAGGATTGTCTATTTTTTCTTTAGTTCTTCTCTCAATTAAAAGCCATTTGTTGTTCCCATTCCGTTACGTATCGTCGCGCAGCTGATTTTTTGCAAATAAAACAAAATCATTACGAGTTTTTGTTGTTTCATTTGTTTTTTTGTTTTGTTATTGCAAAATATAATGTGATGCCAGATTGTTAGTTTTGGTATATAACTACAGGGATGGGATTTAATAAGCAAAAAGGAATGAAAATTAGCATAACAATTTGCAAATTTCAATTGTGTAGGAAGTAAAAAATGTAATTTTATAATTTTTTCTTAATAAACCTAACAAAGATTTTATTAAAAACTTTCTATGTACATTTTATTTAGAAAAAAACTATATAAAAATTAAAAAAAAAAACTTTAAAAATTTGTTCCTTACATTATTTTTATTTTATAAATTTTGTTATAAATTTATTTAGAGAAAAAATTGTAAAATAAATTTTTTTTCCTACTTTAAAAATCTTGATAAATATTTTTTTAATGAAAATTTTTCGATATTTTTTTTAATTTTTGGTAAAATAAATTTACTTAAAAAAATTGTTTATAGAAATTTTTTTATACTATTTTTTTATAAGAATTTTCGATATATGTGACCCGGTCTATGAAAATTAGCTAATTTTTCGAAATTTTGTTTTTGAGCCACCTTTTCCCTTTTTATAGAAAATTTTTCGAAATAAATTTATTTATAAAAAAATTTCGTACAAAAATTTTTTTGGCAAAATATGTTATATATAATTTTTTTGTTAAAATATTTTCGATATGCAATTTGAATAAAAAAACTTTTGATACAAAAATTTCGTATAGAAAATTTTTGATATTAAAATGTTTAAGAAAATTTTCTAAAAAAAACTTTTAATATCAAAATTTTTAAAAAAAAATTTCGATAACAAATTCATTATAATAAATTTTTGATATACAAAATTTTAATAAAAAATTATAGATATAAATATTTTGAATAGAAAATTTTCGACTTAAAAATTTTTAATAGAAAATTTTCGATATACAATTTGTTTAAACTAAATTTTCGATATAAAAAATTGTTATAGAAAATTTTCAATAGAAAAAAATTAAAAAAATCTTTCATAAAAAAAAATTTAAAAAAAAATTTTTTTGTTTAAAAAATTAAAAAAAAATTGTTAGCAAAATTTTCGATATAAACATTTTTATATAAAATTTTTCATACAAAAATTTTTTATAGAAAATTTTTTGTAGAAAAAAATATAAAATTTTTTTAAAGAAAATTTTCAATATAAAGATTTTTATAGAAAATTTTCTATAAAAAAAAATTTTATGAAAATTTTCGAAATAAAAGTTTTTGATAACAAAATTTTTGATACATTATTTTTATATAAAATTTTCCATACAAAAATTATATCGAAAATTTTCTATAAAAAATTTTTATATCGAAAATTTTCTATGAAAAATATTTATATCGAAAATTGTCTATAAAAAAATTTTATATCGAAAATTTTTGATATAAAAATTTTATCAAAAAATAACAAAATTGTCGGGATGTAAATATTATTCATAAAGAATGACTATTCGCATTTGATCCCAAATCTGTTACATTTATTTATTAATGTAACAGACAAAATTTTTGATATAAAAATTTTTTATAGAAAATTTGTAATAAAAACATTTTTTATCGAAAATTTTTGATAGGAAATTTTTGGTATAAAAATGATTTACAAAAAAATTTCGATATAAACATTTTTTTATAGAAAATTTTCTATAAAAACATTTAATAGAAAATTTTCGATATAAAACTTTTAACATTTTTTTAAGAAAATTTTCGATATAAAAATTTTCAATAGAAAAAATTTTCGATATAAACATTCTAATAGAAAATTTTCAATACAAAATTTTTTTATAAAAAATTTTCGATACAAAATTTTTTCATAAAAAATATTTTGTAGATATAAGTTTTTTTTATTATAAAAAATTTTCGATATAAAAATTTTTTTTATACAAAATTTTCGATACAAAAATTTTTTATAGAAAATTTTCGATATAAAATTTTTTTAGAGAAAACTTTCGATATTTTTTTAGAGAAAATTTTCGATATTTTTTTACAGAAAATTTTCAATACAAAGACTTTTTATAGAAAATTTTCGATAAAAATTTAATTTTTTTTATATAAAAAAAAAAATGTTAATAAAAAATTATATATAAGTAAAATTTTCAAACTAAAGTTTTTTTCCCATATTTTGCAAACATTTCTTAGCTACTTCTATTTTTTAAAATATGATTCATTCAATTCAATTATCCCTATCAAATATTTTACATTACACAAGTGAATGTTATCTAGATACACAACATATTCTATTTTTGTACAGAAATTCTTTCCACACGTACTTTGAACATTGAGTATTTATAAACTTTGCAACTCATCCATGAATCCCCAAATGCAGTTTCATTATGTTGCCCATGTTCAACTCCATCCATCGCATCCAAAAATAACCAAGTGCAAAAAACATGTCAGCTTTTTCCTTTTTTTATGCAGCAAAAATATTTCAAGAGCAAAAATCTATTTTAAATTTCAATCTTTTGCTAAATGCAAGAAAATATTCATCATTTATTTTCAGAGAATTTAGTTTTTTCTTCTTAAAAGTAAAATATTTTCATTATAAATAACTTAAAATTAATTAGAGGTAATTTTTAAATTTGTCATATAAAATGGCGCTTAAAATAGGAGGGGAGACCAGAATGTTATTTTTTTTATATGATAAACAAATTTCAAACTTTAAGTTATTTTAATTATTATTTATCACAAACTTAAAGACAAACAAATCCATTTAATTACGTCTTCGAATTTCCCCTATGTTAAGACTGTTCAATAATTTTTACATACATTTTATTTGCACTAATGACGATCTTTGCACATGTAATCATTATCAAACTATCAGTTACTTGAAATGGGCGGATAACAAATGCATACTACAGATATGGAAATATTTTAAATACATACTTGCTTTGTTCATTTTATGATGAACTGAGATACGATGAGAAAAATAATTTACATGTGGCTAAATTATTAAACGTAGTTGTAATCAGGATGTCAGATCCATATAAAAATTTGCGAATGGTTTTTAGGAAAATGTTAAAAAATTTACCATAATGAAACTTTTCGAAAATTTTACTATTTTTTAGAAAATTTTTCAGAAATGTAATTTTATCGTCAATATTTCGAAAAATTATTATTTCATGCAAATTTACCATTTAAAGAACATATTTTTACGAAATTTTTCAAAAAATAACTTTTAGACAAGTTTTGGAAAAAAAATTTCCCGTAAATAACAAATTTTTGAAAAATTTCCTATAAATAATAAATTTTTGAAAAATTTCCTATAAATAATAAATTTTTGAAAAATTTCCTAAAAATAGTAAATTTTTGAAAAATTTCCTATAAATAGTAAATTTTTGAAAAATTTCCTATAAATAGTAAATTTTTAAATAATTTTCTATAAATTGTAAATTTTTGAAAAATTTCCTGTAAATAGTAAATTTTTGAAAAATTTCCTATAAATAGTAAATTTTTGAAAAATTTCCTATAAATAGTAAATTTTTGAAAAATTTCCTATGAATAGTAAATTTTTGAAAAATTTCCTATAAATAGTAAACTTTTTTTTAAATTTCCTCTGAAAAGTCAAGTTCCGAAAAATTTGCTATAAAAATTAAAAATTTCCTATAAAAAGTCAATTTTCGAAAAATTTCCTGTAAAAAGTCAATTTTCGAAGAATTTCCTATAAAAAGTCAATTTTCGAAAAATTTCCTATAAAAAGTCAATTTTCGAAAAATTTTCTATAAAAAGTTAATTTTCGAAAAATTTCCTATAAAAAGTCAATTTTCGAAAAATTTCCTATAAAAAGTCAATTTTCGAAAAATTTGATATAAAAAGTCAATTTTCAAAAAATTTCGTATAAAAAGTAAATTTTCGAAAAATTCCCTATAAAAAGTCGATTTTGAAAAATTTCCTATGAATAGTAAATTTTTGAAAAATCTACTATAAAATTCAATTTTCGAAAAATTTCTTATAAAAAGTCAATTTTCGAAAAATTTTCTATAGATTTTCAATTTTCGATATAAAAATCAAAAAAAAAAAAAAAAAATATATCAACATCATTATAAAAAAATTTTTCGAATATATTTTTATAGAAAATTTTCGATATAAACACTTTTAATAGTAAATCTTTGATATAAAAATATTTAATAAACAATTTTCAACATAAAAGTATTTTGTAAAAAATTTCGATATAAAAATTTTTTATAGAAAATATTTGATCTAAATAAAGTTTATATAAAATTTTCGATACAACCATTTTTGTAGAAAATTTTCTTGGAAAGATTTAGTGCAAATTTTATTTTTTTAATTATATGTTTAATGTCCCAAAATTTTCATAAACCTTTTTATTTTTTTTTGGTTTACAAAATTAAAATAAATTATTTTTTTTAAAGAAATTTCACTTCAAAATTTTTTATTTTATAATAGAAAATTTTTCAGATAAATTTTATTTTGTTTTTCATGTTTTTATTTAAAAGTTTACAATTTTTCTATAAAAAATTTCACATCAAAATTTTTGATACAAATATTTTTAAAGAAAATTGTTGATACAAGTATTTATTATAGAAAATTTTCGATAACAAAATATTTAATAGAAAATTTGCAAACATTTTTTTTTAAGATATTTTTCGAACATTTTTTATAGAAAATTTTCGATATAAAATCTGTGGCTTGATGCTAAAAGGGCTAATGTCAAAAAATATAGTTTTGAGAAAAATTAATTTAAAGTTTTTATTTTCGATATAAATGCATAGCAATATTGCCAAGAAAAAACCTTATAAATCTGTTTAGAGTTAAGTTAGTGATTATCAGTTGGAGCCACATATAAGAGGCTTAAGAAGGGAATCTATTGCAATGAATAACTCAAAACAGCAAAAAATTGACATTGGCCCTTTTAGTACCAAGCCAGGGAAATAATGTTAAATAATGTTTGATATAAAAATTTTTTTATACAAAATTTTCGATTTAAAAAAATTTTATATAAAAATTTTTGTTGTTACCATTTTTGAAAGAAAATTTTCTTGGGAAGATTTATTGCAAAATTTTTTGTTGAAAAAATTAAAATAAAATTGTTTCCTTAAAAAAAAATTTCAAATAATTGTTATTTTTCTTTTATGTTTTTATTTGAAAGTTCACAATATTTCTATAAAAGATTTCACATCAAAATTTAAAAAAAAAAATGTTGATATAAATATTTTTTATAGAAAATTTTCGAAAAAAAATTTTGATAGAAAATTTGTGAACAATTTTTTTTTTTTTTGAAAATTTTCGAACATTTTTTTTTGAAAATTTTCGAACATTTTTTTAAGAAAATTTTCGACATAAAAAAATGTTTAAACATTTTTGGTATAAAATTTTTTTATGCAAAATATTCGATTTAAAGAAAATTTTATATAAAATTTTTGATGTAACCATTTTGAAAGAAAATTTTCATGGGAAGATTTATTGCAAAATTTTTTTGTTTAAAAAATTAAAAAAATTGTTTTTTTTTTTTAAATTCCACTTAAAATTTTTTTATTTTTTATAAAAGATTTTAAATCGAAAAATTTTATTAAAAAATTTAACATCGAAATATATTTAAGAAATATTTTACATTTTATTTTTTATAAGAGATTTCAATCGAAATTTTTTTATAAAAAAATTTACACAAAAAATTCTTTAAGAAATATTCTACATCAAAATTTTTAAAAATATTTTAGATCAAATTTTTTTTTTAATTTTACATCTAAATTTTTATTAAAAAATTTTACATCTAAATTTTATTAAAAAAAATTTTACATATAATTTTTATTTTTTTAATTTTACAACTAAATTTTTTTTTAAAATTTTATATGTATTTTTCTTTTAATTTTACATCTAAATTTTTTTGAAAAAAATTTTTAATGTAAATTTTTATTAAAAAAATTTTACATATAATTTTTATTTTTTTTTTAAATTTTAGAACTAATTTTCTTTTTAGTTTTATATATATATTTTTTTTTTAATTTTACATCTAATTTTTTTTAATTTCAATGTTTATATAAAAATTAATATAAAAATTAGGTTTTTGAAAACATAATTTTTTAAAAATTCAGTTTTTTTTACCATTAAATCAAAATTAAAAAAAAAACTTTTAAAATAAGTTTTTTTATTACAAAAAAATACAACTCTGTCTCATGTAGACAAAACGGAACAAGAAATTAATTAACTTGGAGTTGCCACTGGTTGCCGGCAATGGTAGCAGAATGTTTCAATTCCACTCCAAATGTCAAATATAAATTCCAAAAAATTAGTCAGTTGTTGTTTTGCCCGTTTCCACGAAAGATCTTAATTGCGCAAGGAAAAGGCGAATGAGTGAGTTTTATTTGTGTACAAACGTGCGGAGTTTGTGTTTTATGTTCCCTCTTCTTTCTACCAAATGCAATTACAATAACAACAAAATTTTATGAAAAAAGTGCATAAAAGATAAAGAAGATATAGAAAAAAGAAGTGATTTTAAAGAAGCAAAAAAAGCAAGAGGAAGTTTGCAAAATTAAACTTTTGGAAATTTGCAAAAATAAAAAGGAATACAATTTTTAAATAAAAATCAAAGAATTTCATAAGGATTTTGTGCAAAACAATCCTAAATGTTTTAATAAATTTTTGCCAACTTCTTTCTTAAAAGAGTGAAGTTGTTTTTTTTTGTTGTTGGTGTTTTAATGTGAATTTTATAAAGTGTTTGTGAGAATCTGTGTGCACCGAGAAAAAAAAGAGAAGCAAATACAACAAATAAGAAAAATTAAAGTAAATGAAAAGTGAAAAAATTAAAACAAATTGAAATTTGTGTACACAGAAATTAAAGCAAGTGAAAATTTTTTAAGCAAATTTGTTTTATCAATCAAATTATTTTCGTAAAAAAGAAAATTACACATAAAAAAGGTAATTTGAAAAGTCATTTACACTTGCGCATTTGTCCCAACGAGTACCATAAAATTTTTCTAACAAAAACGAATAAGAAAAACATAAAAATTGAAACCCACCATTAAAGGAATAGCCACCAGAAACAAAGTGAAGAAGAAAACTTCATGAAAATCAAACAGAAAAGAGAGTTTTAACAAATAAATACCTACAAAAAAGTTATTCAATGAAAATTCGTTAAATCATCTTTGCTCAAGAAAATTATAACCAAAAGCTTCAATAATATTTGTTTTAAGAAAAGGTAATTAAAACGATTATAAATAAACTAAATGTTAAAAATTATAAATAAATGTAGTCGTAATTGGCAAATGCAACCTTGTGTAACGACATGAGAAGATTAGCAGCAGTTGCATCAACAACAACAACTTTAACCAGCAGCAAAAGATCGTCCATTGATCTGATTATAACGGATTTTAATCCCTAGAAAAAGTTTTAAGAAAACAGACGGACATTTATTTTGTTTGGAATTTGTTAAACTTATCAAAAGTCTGGCCATTTATTTTCTCCAGAAATATTAAATCATCTTTTGTTGTTAATTCTTTAGTCATACATGTTTTTCAAACTTCTTTTATATCCATTTTGTATGACGTTTGTTTATTCCTTCCGCTACAATATCAAAGTTCTTTTTGTAGAGTTGCCAAGTTTTATTGAGCAAAGTATATTACACGGATATTACACGCTTACTTACTTAATTAGCTTGGTGTTCTTAAGATATTTCATGAATAAAATTGTGATGTACTTTTTCTGAAATACTGAATTGTTGAGATAAACAGTTTTAACAAAGTTTGAGTAAGAAGTAAAAAAATGATGAGAAAACTCTAAGCGAAAGCAAACTTTTTACCGAAGAGTCACCAAACGACAAAAATATAGTGATTTTTTTTTAATCTGAGAAAAAATTGGTTTCAGTGGTAGTATTTCTACGTATAGAAACCAATAAATAGACCTTACACTGCAGTAAATGCCGTCAGAGAAACAATACTGTTTTGCTATTGACAATGTCTCCAGTACTACTTGCCTATTTTGCCCCATCCAATGTTATCTACTATTGACATTTAACATTTAGAGTTCCTACGAAATCCACCAGTAGACATTACCACTATTTACTTAGTATTGACTTTGTAGTTCTTTTGGTCCAAATGGACCATTGGGATCAAATCGGGGCCTATTGATATACATATATATTGACACATTCGTTGACAATGTCACCAGATATATACTAGAATAGTTGTCTCTATATATTCACTATTTCAGTACTGAACTAAAATTGGGGACATTTAAATTGATGTTACACAAAGTGTTGACATGGAGACACATGATCCCAGTTTTACTACAGGGTAACTCATGTATAAATATGTATTAACTTTTCTGTGACTTAAATTTTTCGAGCTTCTATTATATTACTATTTTTTTTAAAACGTTATAAAGCTAATTTTTAATTGTCTGATATCAAAAGTATAAATGTTTTGTCTCATTAAAAAAAAAAACTATAAATTTTTATTTATAACCATATTTTGAAGAAATAATTTTTATCACAATAATAAATAATCTTATCAGATAAGAAAACATTTTCTTCCTCTCATGGCAACTCTGTGATTCACCTATCAAAAAGTTCTTTTTTCAAACGCCTTTTTTCGTATTTGTATTCTTAACAATTGCACTTCTTTTCGTTGTTCTTCTTTCGACATTTTTCTTTGGATGTTTATTTCTTCGACAAAAAATACAAATGTTTTCCAATTAATTGCACTTGTTTCTTTAACTTGTACTTTAGTCTCTTTCTCCGTGTTTTCTTTGCTCAACTTCTTTCTTATTATTTATTTAACGACAGTAACAACAACAATAAAAGCAACTACTATTTAACACTTTAACAAATAAATGTCTTTCTTGTTGTTGTTAGTTAAGAAAAAGATAACAAATATATTTTGTATTGAATTTGTGTTTGCGTTTGTTTGTTGTTTTTTTGTCTTTTAAATTGTTTCTTTTTTGACTGCTCCTTTCGTTTGTTTACCATTATTTTTTTTTGTGTGTGAGTTCATGAGAATTATAAATTCTCTTAATATTTGTTGTTATATTTTCTTCTTCTTTTCCCTTTGACTTTTCGATTACGGTTTTTTTTAAAAAAAAGTGTCGTAATTATTTAGCTTGAATTTTTCCAGCATTTTTTGGAAATTAACCAAAACCGTAGTTTTTTTTTATTTATTTTTATTATATACAAATTCAAATTAGAATTTATTTATTTATTTGTTGCATTTTTACAGTGCGTGTGTGAAACCAAAATATGAAAATTGTGGATTATTGTAAAACTTCAGCGAAATTGTCACGTGAAATCTTTTTAAATGTGGATAAACTTGGCGTCTTTTAAAAACTTGGAAATAAGGTAAGTTTGATAAATTATGTTAATGGCGCCAAACTATGCGGCGTAGTGAAAGTATATTAATATTTGGTTTTATAGAATGATACGATCCAAGTGAGATAGTGATACTAAGACTTACTGAAATCACAAAGGGACCTCTTTTTTGGACCCAAGTGACCCGCACCATACGGACTGCATCCTGCCTAACCTAAGACTTACTGAAACACAGAAATAACTCCAACATGACCATCTTGAGATTGTGAGCGGTCAGCAGTCTTGGTATACCTTCCGCGCCACAGATTGTGCAACCAAATATTGAGATTCAATCTTCAGAACAATGACTACTCTAGAAGATATCATAACGTTCAATACCAAGTCCTTTGCCATTTTATCTGTATTACCTTTCCCGCACGATCTATCTGTCCTCCCGAACATTAACGTCCCTGGTATGTAACACAATGGGACCACTTTCAGTATTCAAGTGACGCAGACCAAATGCTTAACTAAGTCAGTGCTCAGGTTATTGTACTCCCGTGCTTCTGACGTGTAACTATTGACTTTTGTGTGGCCTGTCGTTATCATAATGAAAGAAAACTAGTTGATGCCGGTTGCTTCTGAACGATCAAGGCCAAGAAATTGCGCTACTTCTACTTCATGAGTCCACAAATCCTCAGCACCAAGTGAAGTAGGATTGGCGCTACAGTTGAAAATGTGGGGGTATCATGAGGACCATGTTGTTTTTTTGTTCTTTCCCCAATCACTGTCGGCTAGTGCTTTAAGGACCTTGTTTCTACATCGCAATTTATGCGTCGCAGTTGTGGCATGTGCTGACGAAGTACAGAAGCTGTCAAATGTATTTCCCAGGATTTTCGGGTGGTTCACTTGAAGAAAAGCTGTAAGCTTACATCTTTTGTCCAGGTGGTAAATAGAGTCGCTGAGGATTTAGTTGATTGTATCTTCAGGTAACGTTAAATTATGGATGATATTGAGATAACGATTCACCCTACCGCATAGGTCTTCCATATTATGACCAGGCGCCATTATCGTGCAGTCGTCCACATACGCCTTGAGGTGAAGCTGAGAGTTTAGAGAGTTAGCAGTCCAACAGGAGTGTCGACAGGACTCCGCTTGAGGAACTCCCTGTTTGACTCTACGGTGTTAGAGCGCTGGCCTCTAAACTCTACGAACGACTGACGATCACTATAATAATTTACTATCCAGCTCTTCAAATTTGTTGGCATTGTGGGCTGCAGGATGCCCTGAAAGAGGGTGGCCTGGGTTATCGTATCAAAGACGATTTTTCGACATGAAGAACTTTTTTTTTAAGTAAAAGATTGCTTCTCTATTATCTCGAATTCTTGTTTATTAAAAGTATAAATTCAGAATTTCTTAAAAAAAAAATTGTGATAAAAAATCAAAAGAAGAATTTTCAAAGAGCCGTAATTGCCCAACGTCATATCTGTGGCTTGGTGGTAAAAGGGCCAATGCCAATTTTTTGCTGTTTTGAGTTAATCATTGCATTAGATTTCCTTCTTTTCCTTTTTTTATTTGGCTCTAAAAGCTAATCACTAACTTATTTCAGAACACTTTATAAGGGTGTTTCTGGGCAATGTTCCTATGAATTTATATGAAAAATAAAAACTTTAAATCTAATTTTCTCAAAGCTATGTTTTTTTTGACTTTGGCCATTTTAGCACAAAGCCACAGATATATCCTCATGATAAGTAGTCACATCTATTTTTAATTCCGTAGAATTAAACTAAAATAATTTCTTATTCATAAAAGTTAAAACTACATTGTATGTATTAAAAAAAACATTCTCATGAAACCAGATCGAGATTAATATTCGCTTCACTTGCCCGCCAACATAATGAGATTTTTAATAACTGTTTATTTCTTTTTTCAAATCTTTTCCTTTTAAATATAAATACTTTAAAGATTTAATTTTGCCACAATAAAATTAAACGCTACAACATAATCACCAGCAAAAAAATCTCAGCTAAAATAGAAAAAGTTTGCGTGCCACGAAATACTTGAAAATTTTTCAAGCTGACAGTCAAAAGACTCAAGTTGATGAAACATTTTAGCACTTCCTTAAATGCGCCAAAACATCAAACGCCCACTAAACATAATACAGAAAAAAAACTAAATTAAAAAAACACACGCTTCTTATCTTTTTGAAAAATTACCTTAAAAAAATTATTAAACACAAACAAAAATGTAATGATTTAAAAAGAAAGATAATAATTACAATTTGGCTTTAAGCTCAATGACTTTGGGATATTACCAATATTATGTTTAACCTTTAGCTCTTCACATCATCTTGGCTGATGGTGATGAGAATTTTGATTTACTATGTCTTTGATCGTAGAGTCGTCTAAATGCTAAACCATCAAAATAATGGGAATTTTTTCTTAAGTAATTATACACTTGAAAACATATGGTTGGATAAATTGGGTTTAGATTTCAATTTTTTTGTATGGTGTTTTTGAGTTAGAAATAAATTTTGGTTTTAAAAATAGATTTTGAGAAATATAGGCTAAGGATCATTTCCGGTTTTTTGTTTTAAATGTTTGCTTAAGAAAAGATTAAGTTATAATTTATAATTGCATTATAATGCGCAATAGAAGAATAGAAAATTTTTTATAAAAAATTTTGCTATAGAAAATTTTTTTATCAAAAATAATTCTATAGAAAATTTTTTTATCAAAAATTTTTCTACAGAAAATTTTTTTATCAAAAATTTTTCTACAGAAAATTTTTTTATCAAAAATTTTTCGATAGAAAATTTTGTTATCAAAAAATTTTCTATGGAAATTTTTTTTATCAAAAATGTTTGTTTAGTAATTTTTTTTTATCAAAAATTTTTCCCTAAAAAATTTTTTTATCAAAAATTTTTCTATAAAAAATTTTTTTTATCAAAAATTTTTTTTATCAAAATTTTTTCTATAGAAAATTTTTTTATCAAAAATTTTTCTGTATAAAATTTTTTTATTAAAAATATTTTTTCAAAAAATTTTCTATGGAATTTTTTTTTTTATCAAAAATGTGTGTTTCAAAAATTTTTCTATAATTTTTTTTTTTTATTTTTCTATGAAAAATTTTTTTATCAAAAATTTTTCTATAAAAAATTTTTTTTATCAAAAATTTTTTTTATCAAAATTTTTTCTATAGAAAATTTTTTTATCAAAAATTTTTCTGTATAAAATTTTTTTATTAAAAATATTTTTTCAAAAAATTTTCTATGGAAATTTTTTTTTTTTTATCAAAAATGAGTGTTTCAAAAATTTTTCTATAAATTTTTTTTTTTATTTTTCTATGAAAAATTTTTTTATCAAAAATTTTTTTATAAAAAATTTTTTATCAAAAATTTTTCTATAGAAAATCCAAATTTTTTTCTATAGAAAATTTTTTTTCAAAAATTTTTCTCTAGAAAATTTTTTTTCAAAAATTTTTCTATAGAAAATTTTCTTACAAAAATTTTTCTATAGAAAATTTTCTTACAAAAATGTTTCTATAGAGAATTTTTTTATCAAACATTTTTCTATAGAAAATTTTTCAATAGAAAATTTTTTCTATAGAAAATTTTTTTATTAAACATTTTTCTATAGAAAATTATTTTATCAAAAATTTTTCTATAGAAAATTTTCTTATCAAAAATGTTTCTATAAAAAATTTTCTTACAAAAATTTTTCTATAGAAAATTTTTTTATGCAAAATTTTGCTATAAAAAATTTGTTTATGCAAAATTTAGCTATAGAAAAATTTTTTTATCAAAAATTTTTCTATAGAAAATTTTGTGACAAAAATTTTTCTATAGAAAATTTTTTTATCAAACATTTTTCTATATAAAATGTTTTTTTATCAAAAATTTTTCTGTAGAAAACCAAAAGTCAAAATTTTTCTACAGAAATTTTTTTATCAAAAATTTTTCTATAGAAAATTTTTTTATCAAAAATTTTTTTATACAGAAATTTTTTTATTAAAAATTTTTCTATAGAAAATTTTCTTAATGTTTCTATAAAGAATTTTTTCATAAAAAATTTGTCTATAGAAAATTTTTTTATTAAAATTTTTTTTGTGGTAAATTTTCTATAGAAAATTTTCTTACAATAATTTTTCTATACAAAATTTTTTATCAAAAATTTTTTTATCAAAAATTTTTTTTATAGAAAATTTTTTTATCAAAAATTTTTTTATGGAAAATTTTTTATCAAACATTTTTTTATTGAAAATCAAAAATGTTTCTATAGAAAATTTTCTTACAAACATTTTTCTATAGAAAATTTTTTTATCAAAAATTTTTCGATAGAAAATTTTTTATCAAAAATGTTTCTATGTAAAATTTTTTGTCAAAAATTTTTCTATAGAATTTTTTTTATCAAAAATTTTTCTATAGAAACTTTTTTATCAAGAATTTCAATAGCAACTTTTCTATGGAAAATTTTTTATCAAAAAATTTTCGTGAAAGAAATTAATTTTAGTTGAACCAGAATTTTGATAGTAATTTAATAATTTATGATTTCTAAATTCGATGAATAAATTTTAGGAATACTGAAAAAACTATGTGACACTTAGCAGTGTGGAGTGCTGCATTTTCTGTTTTTAACAAAAATTTTTTGGATCGAAAATATCTAAAAAATATAAAAATCGAAAATTGTTTAATATTAGAATTTATTTCTTTACATAGTGTCGTGGCAACGATGTTCGAGATTATATTTCTTTGTTCTCCCATGTATATTATTGCTAAAAGTTGGATTTTGATTTGTTTCTGGCCCATTTTGTTTTTGTCTATACTCTAAAAAAGCGGTACTAACCAACTCTTTTAACATCCAAATTTTAACTGAATGATTTTAATTTACGAAAATTAAAAAAAAATCGTTGGCTTCTGGTGGTATGGGCTGTCTACCCCTGGTTATAACAAGTTATAATACATTATAATGCTTTATAATACATTACAATCTTATAATAATGCGTAAATATACTGTGGCTAAAGCAGTTTCTTGGGTTATAATACCTTATAATCATATTATAATAATTTTGGTAAAATATATTTGTTTCTCAGCAAAAGTAATCTTAAACTCTTGAAACCTGTCTATTTTGTACTTCTTCCCTTCCCCTGACTTTCTAATCTATCTTTCTCTTTCTTAAACCTAAACTGAAAAGATTTGTAAAATTGCATAAAAACAATAAGAGCGTGACTTCCTAATGCAATTGACATCTTGTTTAACAAAGTATGATAAGTACGTGGAGTTAATGTTTTAATAAACAAAATTATAAAAAAACAAGAAACATATTTAAAAAAACTGTAAATAAAATCCCAACTTAAAATAACACGAAACCCAAGACACAACTTTAATTGCTAACTCATCACATTCGTAGTATTGAAATTTTACCATAAAATTCAACTTTTTCTCTTTTTATTGTTTAAAGGAATTTTTTTTTGTTTGAAATATTCCTCTTTAGCGATCGATACTTATATGATTTTTATGGTGGTTGTTTTATTTTTTTTATTAGTCACAATCACCCATTTTTACGACTTTATATAATATCTAGAAAAAAATATAATAAAATTGAAAAGGAGCCATAAAAATAACTTGAAATGAAAATATTTTTTTTCAGAGGCTTATTTTTGACAACAATTTTCATGAGTTGAATTATTCGAATGAATTTTATAAGATGTTTCTTTTTTTTAAGGAGTTGACATTTTGGAATTTGTTGTATTTAATTTCTTCCGGTGTGTCAAAATGTCAAGTTATTCTTCAGAAATTTTAAATGATTTAAGAGGTTTTCAGGCTTTAACAAAAACTTGTAATTCTTTGTATGTGTTTTAAGTTAAATTTGAAATTTAAAACCCTAGACACATACCAATGTTTTTAACAGAGCTCTGTTACGTAATTAACATAGATCTGTTAAGAACCAAAAAAAGGGAATTCGAATTCCTAGTGAACCTGGCAACTGGGGTATCAGATTCTAGGTGAGGATGTTATCTATGTATATCCATAATCAGAATCTATAACAAAGTGAGTTTGTGGGCGCTACTAACAGTTTTCCAAAAAATTGTCACGAATTTTTAAGCTATCTGCCCCATTGTGCAAAGTTCACTACTTTTAATTATTCCCCTTGTTTTCTAGAATGTTTCTGTTGATGTTGTTATTATTCTATTTGTGTCTATAAGCATAGCAACATGTTTGTCTTATTTGCTGTAAAGAGTATAGCAACATTTTTCTCTTTTATCTACACTCTACTCTCTCTCCTCTCTCTCTGTTACTGTTAACTTAAGATAATCTTTTTGTACAACCCCAGCCAGCATTTTTAGAAAATTAATCAAATATGAGTCTTTTTTGACTTCACTGCACGATTAAAATGATCATTTATGATATCACTTATGAGTCAAAAATGGTCTTTTTGTGTGAGAAAATGGTACCCTTCATGCGACTCTTCATAACGAGTCTTTAATGACTCGTTTTGCTGATTAGAATATGACTGCACACATTTTGCTAGATTTGTTAAAAAGAAAGAATAACGCTTTTTATTACTCAACACAGTATATCTATTTTTAGAACACATGAAGTTGCGTTAATAATTACAGAAATTGAGATTGCCGAGATCGAGAATCGAACCTAGGCCGCTGAATATGACATGTTATACTTTGTAGTCAACGTGCTAACCAACTAAACCACATCACCCATAATGAGATACGGATCTTTTTGTGACATTTTTTTATCACCTAAAAATAGTTATATTACGCAAATTTACAAGATTTGTTGTGCTATTTTTGACTAGTCGCTTGGCAAGCGTCTATGAGTCTTTTTGCACACTTTTCTGATCACCAAACTGAATGTACACATTCTGCTTTCAAAAAGATACTTTCAAGATATTTTCTGAGTCTTTTTGTGGTCTTTTTTTGATTACCAAACTGATTAAAATAGCATAAAAAACAGTCGTTTTAGGATCGTTTGCAAGATAAGATTATGACTGCACACATTCTGCAAGAATTGTTTGTGCTTTTCTAAATTAGTCGTTTTCTAAGCGTTTCAAGGAGTTATTTAGGAATCTTTTTTTGATCACCAAACTGATTAATCAGTTTTTGATCATCTATACGAATCCCAAAAGACTAATTTTGCTGATATTTTCGTCAACAATCAGCAAATTTGCCGGCTGGGACGTGTTCTTGATCATGTGAGAATGTCTTAGAACATGCATGAACTTTCGTGGGCCACACTGTTAGTGTAATCAACGACAGCAGCTCTTTGTTTACGTCTGCAGAAAATGCTAGAAACTCTCTTCTCTACTATATAAGGCCGATGGACGAATATTGTGGAATCAGTTTTAATTGAGACGCGTATAAGAGAACAGTGTGAATAAGAGTATTTGTAAAGCAGTTTTGAGAAGTTTGTTTGATTTTTCCTATGAGCTTCTATAGTCAGAACAAATGAGGTTTCGGGGAGTAGCTGATGATGTTTTCTATAGAGGTCCATAGTCGGAATATCTAGCAGAGCGAGTTGGTAGGAGTTAATGAGATTTTACAAAAATTTCATATGTGGCAATATGTTAAGGGAGGATTCCAGGTTCCTTGGAAACTAGGCAAAATGGGCTAACAAATGAGTATCGGGGAGTAGCTGAGGATGTTTTCTATAGGGCTCCATAACAAATGTGGTGTCGGAAAGTAGCTGAGTATGTTTTCTCTGCTGCTCTACAGTAAGAATAGCTAACAGAGCGAGTTGATAGCAGTTATTGAAATTTTTCAAAAAATTCATATATGAGATTGTGTTAAGGGAAGATTCCAGATTCCTTGGAAACAAGGCAACGTGGGCGGACAAATAAGGTATCGGGGAGTAGCTGAGAATGTTTTCTATATGACTCCATAGTCAGAATAGCTAACAGAGCGAGTTGGTAGGAGTTATTGAGATTTTTAAAAAATTTCATATGTGGGATTATATTAAGAGAGGATTCCAGATATCTTGGAAACAAAGCAACGTGGGTGGACAAATAAGGTGTCGGGGAGAAGTTGAGGATGTTTTATATAGGGTTCCATAGTCAGAATATTTAAAAGAGCGAGTTGGTAGGAGTTTTTGAGTTTTTTTTTTTAAATTTATACATGGGATTATGTAAAGGGAGGATTATAGATTTCTTGGAAACAAGGCAACGTGGGCGGACAAATGAGGTGTCGGGGAGTAGCTGAGTGTGTTTTCTTTATGGCTCAATGGTCAGAATATCTAACAAAACGAGTTGATAGGAGTTATTGAGATTTTTTAAAAATTTCAAATGTGGGATTATGTTAAGGGAGGATTCCAGATTTTTTTGAAACAAGGCAACGTAGGCGGACAAATGAGTTATCGGGGAGCAGCTGAGGATGTTTTCTGTAGGGCTCCATAGACAAAATATCTCATAGAGTGAGTTAGAAGGAGTTATTGAGAATTTTAAAAAATTTCATATGTGGGATTATTTTAAGGGAGGATTCCAAATTCCTTGGAAACAAGGCAACGCTGGCGGACAAATGAGTTATCGGGGAGTAGCTGAGGATGTTTTCTATATGGCTTATAGTCACAATATCTAACAGAGCAAGTTGATAGGAGTTATTGAGATTCAGTTATTCAGATTTTTCAAAAAACTCATATATGGTATTATGTTAAGGAAGGATTCCAGATTCCTTGGAAAAAAGGCAACGTGGGCGGACAAGTGAGGTATCAGGAAGTAGCTGAGGTTGTTTGTGGGAATATCTAACAGAGCAAATTGGTAGGAGTTATTGAGATTTTTAAAAAAAAGTTCATATGTGGGACTATATTAAGGGAGGATTCCAGATTCCTGGGAAACAAGGATGATGATGTTTTCTATAGGGCTCTATAATCCATATTCCTATTATTATACATTTAAATCTATTTTAAACGCATTGTAAATTATTATACATCATAATAGCATTATAATGAGTTATAATACACTCTATTCGCCTTATATTATGTTATTTTACATTATAATAGCATTTTAATGTGTTATAATACTTTATAATCTCATTATAAAACATTTTAATCGCTTTATAACGCGATATATTATATTATTCTCGCATTATTATACATTATAATACTTTATAATCGCATAATAACTTTATTATACAATATAACCTGATTATAGTACGTTACTATCCATTATAATAGGATTATAAGGCTTTATAATAAATTATAATCGCTTTATAATACATTACAATCCCATTCTAATGTGTTAATATTATAATCGGACTGGCAAGGAAGTATTTTCTTTATATCTTTTGCCTTGATAGTGTGATTTTTGGACTTTTAACATTCAGCGAGATAACAATCAATCGCTTTTTTGTTGAAACAAAAAATATTGAAAAATATTTAAAAATTCAAATCAATAAAAGAAATCATTTACAACGTTTTTGTTTTAAAAAAATCAAACTTTCCTTGGCATTGTTGTCTGCTTCCCACAAACGCCTTATAAAGGAAATTCTTTATGAAAATGTTTTCCGTACATATGTACAATACCGAAACATGTAACCATTACCGCCTGGCTCTTTTTCTTTTTCTGTTGTTTTTTTTTTATTAGTTTGGACAGACAAGAGCAGACCATAAACCCCGCCATTCACACAATATTATGTACTTACTATTCATATTTTCAATGAGTTTTAAGTTAAAGAGACCCTGGTTGGTGTTCGCTGTGGAAGGAGAGACAAAAAGGTATTAAATGAAATGAATCTGACCCCATAACCCACCAAACATACAGAGGGTACTGAGCGAGGAAGGGTGACGAGCGAAGCGGCAGACCAGCAATAAACGGTTAGGAACTATTGTTACCAACAAACAGGCAGGCAGGCGACTGACAGTAACAACATATAAACTTTACTAATATTATTTTACATTTATTGCTTGTTGTGTTGTTGTTGCTGTTCAATGATGATATTTGTAAAACATGATGTTTTTGTAAATTTTTGTTGCCAAAGTCTGTCCTATTCCTCTGTCTGTCTGTCCGTCTCACTTTTTGTTTAGTGTTTAATGTTGTAAAATTAAATGATCACATTAAATTTGTTAACATTTATAATTTTGTTGCTATTTTTTTCTCATAGTTTATTTGTTTTTATATTCATTCCGATAAATTTTATAGATTTTTCTTTCTGGGTTAAATTAAATTAAAAGCTGACCTCTACTTTTTAAAGTTTTTAATAGAAAATTGTCAAATTGACAAATTTGATAAGTTTTCTATAGAAATTTTTATTAAATTGACAAATTAAATAAGTTCACTATAGATAAATTTGTCAAATTGACTTATTTGATAAGTTTTCTGCAGAAACATTTGTCAAATTGACAAATTTGATAAGTTTTCTGTAGAAAACTTTGTCAAATTTTCAAATTTAATAAGTTTTTTATATAAAAATTTGTCAAATTTACAAATTTGATAAGTTTTCTATGGAAAACTTTGTCAAATTGACAAATTTGATAAGTTTTCTATAGAAAACTTTGTCAAATAAACAAGTTTGATACGTTTTTTATAGAAAACTTTGTCAAATTGTTAAATTTGATAAGTTTTCTATAGAAAACTTTGTCAAATTGATAAATTTGAAAATGTTTTAAAAGAAAACTTTGTCAAATTGAAAAATTTTATAAGTTTTATACAGAAAAAGTTGTCTAATTTACAAATTTTATAAGATTTCTATAGAAAATTTGATAAATTTGAAAAGGTTTTAAAAGAAACCTTTGTCAAATTGAAAAATTTGATAAGTTTTCTATAGAAAATTTTGTCAAATTGATAAATTTGATAAGTTTTCTATAGAAAACTTGTTCAAATTGAGAAATTTGATAAGTTTTCAATCGAGATTTTCTATAGAAAACTTTGTCTAATTGAAAAACTTGATAAGTTTTCTATTGACAACTTTGTCAAATTAAGAAATTTGATAAGTTTTCTATAGTAAACTTTGCCAAATTGAAAAATTTGATATGTTTTCTATAGAAAACTTTGTCAAATTGATACATTTGAAAAGGTTTCAATAGAAAATTTCGTCAAATTAAAAATTTTGATAAGTTTTCCATTGAAAACTTTGTCAAATTGATAAATTTGATAACTTTTCTATGGAAAACTTTGTCAAATTGACAAATTTTATAAGATTTCTTTAGAAAACTTTGTCCAATTGACAAATTGGATAATTTTTCTATAGAAAACTTTGTCAAATTGACAAATTTGATCATTTTCCTATAGAAAACTTTGTCAAACTGATAAATTTGACAAGTTTCTATAGAAAACTTTGTCAAATCGACAAATTTGATAAGTTTTCTATAGAAAACTTTTGTCAAATTAACAAATTTGATAAGTTTTCTATAGAATAAATTGTCAAATTGAAAAATTTGATAAGTTTTCTATTTAAAACTTTCTCAAAATAACAAATTTGATAAGTTTTGTATGGAAGACTTTGTCAAATTAACCAATTTGATAAGCTTTCTATAGACAACTTTGTCAAATTTATAATTTTTTTTTGTATAATTAACAAATTTGACAGGTTTTCTCTAGAATATATGATCAAATTGACAAATTTGATAAGATTTATATAGAAAACTTTGTCAAATTGACAAATTAAATAAATTTCCTATTAGTCAAATTGATGTGTGTGAAGATAAATTCGAATTTAACTAGCAAAGACAAAAACCGCAATTTTTAGCAGAGCCAATTTTGCGGTCAACAGAGCACTGTAAACTGTTTAACAGTAATGTTAAATACTACATTGGAGTTAGTTTTGATGAATTTGGGAGTATATGGAAATATATAAGAATATACATTATTGGAAACGGGTACTCCTAAGGGTCCAGTTTGATACTGTGTAAGTCGTTTTTTTTAGATAATCTTGGAATTTAGGAAAAACAAGGTTTAAAATTTATATGTTATCAACAAAGTTTCAGAAGAAGTTGGCCCATAAAAATGGCCAAAAATGGAATTGTACACGTATACCACTATATGGAGCGGGTACTCCAAAGGGTCCTAATTGTCACTGTATAAGTGGTTTTCCCCAAATAATCTTGGGATTTTTTTAAAAAAATTTTGAAAATTTTCATTTTTTGAAAAATCTAGAGAAGATGTAGTAACTCAAAAATGGCCAAAAATGGAATTGTACACGTATACCACTATATCAAGTGGGTACTCCAAAGGGTCCTAATTGTCACTGTATAAGTGGTTTTCCCCAAATAATCTTGGGATTTTTTTAAAAAAATATTGAAAATTTTAATTTTTTGAAAAATCTAGAGAAGATGTAGTAACTCAAAAATGGCCAAAAATGGAATTGTACACGTATATCACTATATGGAGCGGGTACTCCAAAGGGTCCTAATTGTCACTGTATAAGTGGTTTTCCCCAAATAATCTTGGGATTTTTTAAAAAAAATTTTGAAAATTTTCATTTTTTGAAAAATCTAGAGAAGATGTAGTAACTCAAAAATGGCCAAAAATGGAATTGTACACGTATACCACTATATGGAGCGGGTACTCCAAAGGGTCCTAATTGTCACTGTATAAGTGGTTTTCCCCAAATAATCTTGGGATTTTTTTAAAAAAATTTTGAAAATTTTCATTTTTTGAAAAATCTAGAGAAGATGTAGTAACTCAAAAATGGCCAAAAATGGAATTGTACACGTATACCACTATATCAAGTGGGTACTCCAAAGGGTCCTAATTGTCACTGTATAAGTGGTTTTCCCCAAATAATCTTGGGATTTTTTTAAAAAAATATTGAAAATTTTAATTTTTTGAAAAATCTAGAGAAGATGTAGTAACTCAAAAATGGCCAAAAATGGAATTGTACACGTATATCACTATATGGAGCGGGTACTCCAAAGGGTCCTAATTGTCACTGTATAAGTGGTTTTCCCCAAATAATCTTAAGATTTTTTAAAAAAAATTTTGAAAATTTTCATTTTTTGAAAAATCTAGAGAAGATGTAGTAACTCAAAAATGGCCAAAAATGGAATTGTACACGTATACCACTATATGGAGCGGGTACTCCAAAGGGTCCTAATTGTCACTGTATAAGTGGTTTTCCCCAAATAATCTTGGGATTTTTTTAAAAAAATTTTGAAAATTTTCATTTTTTGAAAAATCTAGAGAAGATGTAGTAACTCAAAAATGGCCAAAAATGGAATTGTACACGTATACCACTATATGGAGCGGGTACTCCAAAGGGTCCTAATTGTCACTGTATAAGTGGTTTTCCTCAAATAATCTTGGGATTTTTTTAAAAAAATTTTGAAAATTTTAATTTTTTAAAAAATCTGGGGAAGATGTAGTAACTCAAAAATGGCCAAAAATGGAATTGTACACGTATACCACTATATGGAGCGGGTACTCCAAAGGGTCCTAATTGTCACTGTATAAGTGGTTTTCCTCAAATAATCTTGGGATTTTTTTAAAAAAATTTTGAAAATTTTAATTTTTTGAAAAATCTGGGGAAGATGTAGTAACTCAAAAATGGCCAAAAATGGAATTGTACACGTATACCACTATATGGAGCGGGTACTCCAAAGGGTCCTTATTGTCACTGTATAAGTGGTTTTCCCCAAATAATCTTAGGATTTTTTTATAAAAATTTTGAAAATTTTCATTTTTTGAAAAATCTAGAGAAGATGTAGTAACTCAAAAATGGCCAAAAATGGAATTGTACACGTATACCACTATATGGAGCGGGTACTCCAAAGGGTCCTAATTGTCACTGTATAAGTGGTTTTCCTCAAATAATCTTGGAATTTTTTTAAAAAAAATTTGAAAATTTTAATTTTTTGAAAAATCTGGGGAAGATGTAGTAACTCAAAAATGGCCAAAAATGGAATTGTACACGTATACCACTATATGGAGCGGGTACTCCAAAGGGTCCTAATTGTCACTATATAAGTGGTTTTCCTCAAATAATCTTGGGATTTTTTTAAAAAAATTTTGAAAATTTTAATTTTTTGAAAAATCTGGGGAAGATGTAGTAACTCAAAAATGGCCAAAAATGGAATTGTACACGTATACCACTATATGGAGCGGGTACTCCAAAGGGTCCTAATTGTCACTGTATAAGTGGTTTTCCTCAAATAATCTTGGAATTTTTTTAAAAAAAATTTGAAAATTTTAATTTTTTGAAAAATCTGGGGAAGATGTAGTAACTCAAAAATGGCCAAAAATGGAATTGTACACGTATACCACTATATGGAGCGGGTACTCCAAAGGGTCCTAATTGTCACTGTATAAGTGGTTTTCCCCAAATAATCTTGGGATTTTTTTAAAAAAATTTGAAAATTTTAATTTTTTGAAAAATCTAGGGAAGATGTAGTAACTCAAAAATGGCCAAAAATGGAATTGTACACGTATACCACTATATGGAGCGGGTACTCCAAAGGGTCCTAATTGTCACTGTATAAGTGGTTTTCCTCAAATAATCTTGGGATTTTTTTTAAAAAATTTTGAAAATTTTCATTTTTTGAAAAATCTAGAGAAGATGTAGTAACTCAAAAATGGCCAAAAATGGAATTGTACATCTATACCACTATATGGAGCGGGTACTCCAAAGGGTCCTAATTGTCACTGTATAAGTGGTTTTCCCCAAATAATCTTGGGATTTTTTTAAAAAAATTTTGAAAATTTTCATTTTTTGAAAAATCTAGAGAAGAAAAATGGCCAAAAATGGAATTGTACACGTATACCACTATATGGAGCGGGTACTCCAAAGGGTCCTAATTGTCACTGTATAAGTGGTTTTCCTCAAATAATCTTGGGATTTTTTTAAAAAAATTTTGAAAATTTTAATTTTTTGAAAAATCTGGGGAAGATGTAGTAACTCAAAAATGGCCAAAAATGGAATTGTACACGTATACCACTATATGGAGCGGGTACTCCAAAGGGTCCTAATTGTCACTGTATAAGTGGTTTTCCCCAAATAATCTTGGGATTTTTTTAAAAAAATTTTGAAAATTTTCATTTTTTGAAAAATCTAGAGAAGAAAAATGGCCAAAAATGGAATTGTACACGTATACCACTATATGGAGCGGGTACTCCAAAGAGTCCTAATTGTCACTGTATAAGTGGTTTTCCTCAAATAATCTTGGGATTTTTTTAAAAAAATTTTGAAAATTTTAATTTTTTGAAAAATCTGGGGAAGATGTAGTAACTCAAAAATGGCCAAAAATGGAATTGTACACGTATACCACTATATGGAGCGGGTACTCCAAAGGGTCCTAATTGTCACTGTATAAGTGGTTTTCCCCAAATAATCTTGGGATTTTTTTAAAAAAATTTTGAAAATTTTCATTTTTTGAAAAATCTAGAGAAGAAAAATGGCCAAAAATGGAATTGTACACGTATACCACTATATGGAGCGGGTACTCCAAAGGGTCCTAATTGTCACTGTATAAGTGGTTTTCCTCAAATAATCTTGGGATTTTTTTAAAAAAATTTTGAAAATTTTAATTTTTTGAAAAATCTGGGGAAGATGTAGTAACTCAAAAATGGCCAAAAATGGAATTGTACACGTATACCACTATATGGAGCGGGTACTCCAAAGGGTCCTAATTGTCACTGTATAAGTGGTTTTCCCCAAATAATCTTGGGATTTTTTTAAAAAAATTTTGAAAATTTTCATTTTTTGAAAAATCTAGAGAAGATGTAGTAACTCAAAAATGGCCAAAAATGGAATTGTACACGTATATCACTATATGGAGCGGGTACTCCAAAGGGTCCTAATTGTCACTGTATAAGTGGTTTTCCCCAAATAATCTTGGGATTTTTTTAAAAAAATTTTGAAAATTTTCATTTTTTGAAAAATCTAGAGAAGATGTAGTAACTCAAAAATGGCCAAAAATGGAATTGTACACGTATACCACTATATGGAGCGGGTACTCCAAAGGGTCCTAATTGTCACTGTATAAGTGGTTTTCCTCAAATAATCTTGGGATTTTTTTAAAAAAATTTTGAAAATTTTAATTTTTTGAAAAATCTGGGGAAGATGTAGTAACTCAAAAATGGCCAAAAATGGAATTGTACACGTATACCACTATATGGAGCAGGTACTCCAAAGGGTCCTGATTGTCACTGTATAAGTGGTTTTCCCCAAATAATCTTAGGATTTTTTTATAAAAATTTTGAAAATTTTAATTTTTTGAAAAATCTAGAGAAGATGTAGTAACTCAAAAATGGCCAAAAATGGAATTGTACAGGTATACCACTATATGGAGCGGGTACTCCAAAGGGTCCTAATTGTCACTGTATAAGTGGTTTTCCCCAAATAATCTTGGGATTTTTTTAAAAAAATTTTGAAAATTTTAATTTTTTGAAAAATCTGGGGAAGATGTAGTAACTCAAAAATGGCCAAAAATGGAATTGTACACGTATACCACTATATGGAGCGGGTACTCCAAAGGGTCCTAATTGTCACTATATAAGTGGTTTTCCTCAAATAATCTTGGGATTTTTTTAAAAAAATTTTGAAAATTTTAATTTTTTGAAAAATCTGGGGAAGATGTAGTAACTCAAAAATGGCCAAAAATGGAATTGTACACGTATACCACTATATGGAGCGGGTACTCCAAAGGGTCCTTATTGTCACTGTATAAGTGGTTTTCCTCAAATAATCTTGGGATTTTTTTAAAAAAATTTTGAAAATTTTAATTTTTTGAAAAATCTGGGGAAGATGTAGTAACTCAAAAATGGCCAAAAATGGAATTGTACACGTATACCGCTATATGGAGCGGGTACTCCAAAGGGTCCTAATTGTCACTGTATAAGTGGTTTTCCCCAAATAATCTTGGGATTTTTTTAAAAAAATTTTGAAAATTTTAATTTTTTGAAAAATCTGGGGAAGATGTAGTAACTCAAAAATGGCCAAAAATGGAATTGTACACGTATACCACTATATGGAGCGGGTACTCCAAAGGGTCCTAATTGTCACTGTATAAGTGGTTTTCCTCAAATAATCTTGGGATTTAAAAAAAAAAATTTTGAAAATTTTAATTTTTTGAAAAATCTAGGGAAGATGTAGTAACTCAAAAATGGCCAAAAATGGAATTGTACACGTATACCGCTATATGGAGCGGGTACTCCAAAGGGTCCTTATTGTCACTGTATAAGTGGTTTTCCCCAAATAATCTTGGGATTTAAAAAAAAAAATTTTGAAAATTTTAATTTTTTGAAAAATCTAGGGAAGATGTAGTAACTCAAAAATGGCCAAAAATGGAATTGTACACGTATACCGCTATATGGAGCGGGTACTCCAAAGGGTCCTTATTGTCACTGTATAAGTGGTTTTCCCCAAATAATCTTGGGATTTTTTTAAAAAAATTTTGAAAATTTTCATTTTTTGAAAAATCTAGGGAAGATGTACTAACTTTAAAATGGCCAAAAATGGAATTGTACACGTATACCGCTATATGGAGCGGGTACTCCAAAGGGTCCTAATTGTCACTGTATAAGTGGTTTTCCTCAAATAATCTTGGGATTTTTTTAAAAAAATTTTGAAAATTTTCATTTTTTGAAAAATCTAGAGAAGAAAAATGGCCAAAAATGGAATTGTACACGTATACCACTATATGGAGCGGGTACTCCAAAGAGTCCTAATTGTCACTGTATAAGTGGTTTTCCTCAAATAATCTTGGGATTTTTTTAAAAAAATTTTGAAAATTTTAATTTTTTGAAAAATCTGGGGAAGATGTAGTAACTCAAAAATGGCCAAAAATGGAATTGTACACGTATACCACTATATGGAGCGGGTACTCCAAAGGGTCCTAATTGTCACTGTATAAGTGGTTTTCCCCAAATAATCTTGGGATTTTTTTAAAAAAATTTTGAAAATTTTCATTTTTTGAAAAATCTAGAGAAGAAAAATGGCCAAAAATGGAATTGTACACGTATACCACTATATGGAGCGGGTACTCCAAAGGGTCCTAATTGTCACTGTATAAGTGGTTTTCCTCAAATAATCTTGGGATTTTTTTAAAAAAATTTTGAAAATTTTAATTTTTTGAAAAATCTGGGGAAGATGTAGTAACTCAAAAATGGCCAAAAATGGAATTGTACACGTATACCACTATATGGAGCGGGTACTCCAAAGGGTCCTAATTGTCACTGTATAAGTGGTTTTCCCCAAATAATCTTGGGATTTTTTTAAAAAAATTTTGAAAATTTTCATTTTTTGAAAAATCTAGAGAAGATGTAGTAACTCAAAAATGGCCAAAAATGGAATTGTACACGTATATCACTATATGGAGCGGGTACTCCAAAGGGTCCTAATTGTCACTGTATAAGTGGTTTTCCCCAAATAATCTTGGGATTTTTTTAAAAAAATTTTGAAAATTTTCATTTTTTGAAAAATCTAGAGAAGATGTAGTAACTCAAAAATGGCCAAAAATGGAATTGTACACGTATACCACTATATGGAGCGGGTACTCCAAAGGGTCCTAATTGTCACTGTATAAGTGGTTTTCCTCAAATAATCTTGGGATTTTTTTAAAAAAATTTTGAAAATTTTAATTTTTTGAAAAATCTGGGGAAGATGTAGTAACTCAAAAATGGCCAAAAATGGAATTGTACACGTATACCACTATATGGAGCAGGTACTCCAAAGGGTCCTGATTGTCACTGTATAAGTGGTTTTCCCCAAATAATCTTAGGATTTTTTTATAAAAATTTTGAAAATTTTAATTTTTTGAAAAATCTAGAGAAGATGTAGTAACTCAAAAATGGCCAAAAATGGAATTGTACAGGTATACCACTATATGGAGCGGGTACTCCAAAGGGTCCTAATTGTCACTGTATAAGTGGTTTTCCCCAAATAATCTTGGGATTTTTTTAAAAAATTTTGAAAATTTTAATTTTTTGAAAAATCTGGGGAAGATGTAGTAACTCAAAAATGGCCAAAAATGGAATTGTACACGTATACCACTATATGGAGCGGGTACTCCAAAGGGTCCTAATTGTCACTATATAAGTGGTTTTCCTCAAATAATCTTGGGATTTTTTTAAAAAAATTTTGAAAATTTTAATTTTTTGAAAAATCTGGGGAAGATGTAGTAACTCAAAAATGGCCAAAAATGGAATTGTACACGTATACCACTATATGGAGCGGGTACTCCAAAGGGTCCTTATTGTCACTGTATAAGTGGTTTTCCTCAAATAATCTTGGGATTTTTTTAAAAAAATTTTGAAAATTTTAATTTTTTGAAAAATCTGGGGAAGATGTAGTAACTCAAAAATGGCCAAAAATGGAATTGTACACGTATACCGCTATATGGAGCGGGTACTCCAAAGGGTCCTAATTGTCACTGTATAAGTGGTTTTCCCCAAATAATCTTGGGATTTTTTTAAAAAAATTTTGAAAATTTTAATTTTTTGAAAAATCTGGGGAAGATGTAGTAACTCAAAAATGGCCAAAAATGGAATTGTACACGTATACCACTATATGGAGCGGGTACTCCAAAGGGTCCTAATTGTCACTATATAAGTGGTTTTCCTCAAATAATCTTGGGATTTTTTTAAAAAAATTTTGAAAATTTTAATTTTTTGAAAAATCTGGGGAAGATGTAGTAACTCAAAAATGGCCAAAAATGGAATTGTACACGTATACCACTATATGGAGCGGGTACTCCAAAGGGTCCTAATTGTCACTGTATAAGTGGTTTTCCCCAAATAATCTTGGGATTTTTTTAAAAAAATTTTGAAAATTTTCATTTTTTGAAAAATCTAGAGAAGAAAAATGGCCAAAAATGGAATTGTACACGTATACCACTATATGGAGCGGGTACTCCAAAGGGTCCTAATTGTCACTGTATAAGTGGTTTTCCTCAAATAATCTTGGGATTTTTTAAAAAAAATTTTGAAAATTTTAATTTTTTGAAAAATCTGGGGAAGATGTAGTAACTCAAAAATGGCCAAAAATGGAATTGTACACGTATACCACTATATGGAGCGGGTACTCCAAAGGGTCCTAATTGTCACTGTATAAGTGGTTTTCCCCAAATAATCTTGGGATTTTTTTAAAAAAATTTTGAAAATTTTTATTTTTTGAAAAATCTAGAGAAGATGTAGTAACTCAAAAATGGCCAAAAATGGAATTGTACACGTATACCACTATATGGAGCGGGTACTCCAAAGGGTCCTAATTGTCACTGTATAAGTGGTTTTCCCCAAATAATCTTGGGATTTTTTAAAAAAAATTTTGAAAATTTTAATTTTTTGAAAAATCTTATAAAAGTTGCATCACTTAAATAAAAATTAGGGAGATGAAGTATATTTTAGGACATTGGCTTTAATATATTGTAGAAAAAACTCGAAAATGTGAACTGCTTTTGCAAAAATTAGTCCACGTTTTCGCGAGTTTACTGTAATTACAAAAATTTTAAGATTTATTAAATTAATAAATGCTTTAAAATATCTAAATAAATTTTTATTCTAACAAATCCAACTTGAAGTTATGGGTTAATAATGCAATTAATATACAAAACAACACTAAAAAAACAATTAATATCCCATTAAAGTAAAAATTATATATAAAAATTCCGTAATTTTTTTAATGAAATTCTTATGCAAGTGAGAATTTTTGTATTCTAATTCACAAAAAACAAAAGAAATAGCAGTAAAGAAAGGGTAATCTCTTACAGTGCATTTAAAAATGTAACTTAACATAATGTTAAGATCAGTATAACATTATTAAAAAACTGTTAAACAGATCAAATATTAACACCAAAATGTTGCAATGCAAAGTAAAAACTTTTAATTTAACATTATTGTTTCATGTTAAGAGTATTATTGAATCTTGTTATCTTATTGTATATTCATAAATTATGATTTTTCGAAAAATTTAAATTTTCAAATTTCAAAAAGATCCAATTTCAGGAAAACATAGTGTGAGAACCCGCTCCATATAGTGGTATACGTGTACAATTCCATTTTTGGCCATTTTTGAGTTACTACATCTTCTCTAGATTTTTCAAAAAATTAAAATTTTCAAAATTTTTTTAAAAAAATCCCAAGATTATTTGAGGAAAACCACTTATACAGTGACAATTAGGACCCTTTGGAGTACCCGCTCCATATAGCGGTATACGTGTACAATTCCATTTTTGGCCATTTTTGAGTTACTACATCTTCCCTAGATTTTTCAAAAAATGAAAATTTTCAAAATTTTTTTAAAAAAATCCCAAGATTATTTGGGGAAAACCACTTATACAGTGACAATAAGGACCCTTTGGAGTACCCGCTCCATATAGCGGTATACGTGTACAATTCCATTTTTGGCCATTTTTGAGTTACTACATCTTCCCTAGATTTTTCAAAAAATGAAAATTTTCAAAATTTTTTTAAAAAAATCCCAAGATTATTTGGGGAAAACCACTTATACAGTGACAATTAGGACCCCTTGGAGTACCCGCTCCATATAGTGGTATACGTGTACAATTCCATTTTTGGCCATTTTTGAGTTACTACATCTTCCCCAGATTTTTCAAAAAATTAAAATTTTCAAAATTTTTTAAAAAAAAATCCCAAGATTATTTGGGGAAAACCACTTATACAGTGACAATTAGGACCCTTTGGAGTACCCGCTCCATATAGTGGTATACGTGTACAATTCCATTTTTGGCCATTTTTGAGTTACTACATCTTCTCTAGATTTTTCAAAAAATTAAAATTTTCAAAATTTTTATAAAAAAATCCTAAGATTATTTGGGGAAAACCACTTATACAGTGACAATCAGGACCCTTTGGAGTACCTGCTCCATATAGTGGTATACGTGTACAATTCCATTTTTGGCCATTTTTGAGTTACTACATCTTCCCCAGATTTTTCAAAAAATTAAAATTTTCAAAATTTTTTTAAAAAAATCCCAAGATTATTTGGGGGAAAACCACTTATACAGTGACAATTAGGACCCTTTGGAGTACCCACTTGATATAGTGGTATACGTGTACAATTCCATTTTTGGCCATTTTTGAGTTACTACATCTTCTCTAGATTTTTCAAAAAATGAAAATTTTCAAAATTTTTTTAAAAAAATCCCAAGATTATTTGAGGAAAACCACTTATACAGTGACAATTAGGACCCTTTGGAGTACCCGCTCCATATAGCGGTATACGTGTACAATTCCATTTTTGGCCATTTTTGAGTTACTACATCTTCCCTAGATTTTTCAAAAAATGAAAATTTTCAAAATTTTTTTAAAAAAATCCCAAGATTATTTGGGGAAAACCACTTATACAGTGACAATAAGGACCCTTTGGAGTACCCGCTCCATATAGCGGTATACGTGTACAATTCCATTTTTGGCCATTTTTGAGTTACTACATCTTCCCTAGATTTTTCAAAAAATTAAAATTTTCAAAATTTTTTTTTTTAAATCCCAAGATTATTTGAGGAAAACCACTTATACAGTGACAATTAGGACCCTTTGGAGTACCCGCTCCATATAGTGGTATACGTGTACAATTCCATTTTTGGCCATTTTTGAGTTACTACATCTTCCCCAGATTTTTCAAAAAATTAAAATTTTCAAAATTTTTTTAAAAAAATCCCAAGATTATTTGAGGAAAACCACTTATACAGTGACAATTAGGACCCTTTGGAGTACCCGCTCCATATAGTGGTATACGTGTACAATTCCATTTTTGGCCATTTTTGAGTTACTACATCTTCTCTAGATTTTTCAAAAAATGAAAATTTTCAAAATTTTTTTAAAAAAATCCCAAGATTATTTGAGGAAAACCACTTATACAGTGACAATTAGGACCCTTTGGAGTACCCGCTCCATATAGTGGTATACGTGTACAATTCCATTTTTGGCCATTTTTGAGTTACTACATCTTCCCCAGATTTTTCAAAAAATTAAAATTTTCAAAATTTTTTTAAAAAAATCCCAAGATTATTTGAGGAAAACCACTTATACAGTGACAATTAGGACCCCTTGGAGTACCCGCTCCATATAGTGGTATACGTGTACAATTCCATTTTTGGCCATTTTTGAGTTACTACATCTTCCCCAGATTTTTCAAAAAATTAAAATTTTCAAAATTTTTTTAAAAAAAATCCCAAGATTATTTGGGGAAAACCACTTATACAGTGACAATTAGGACCCTTTGGAGTACCCGCTCCATATAGTGGTATACGTGTACAATTCCATTTTTGGCCATTTTTGAGTTACTACATCTTCTCTAGATTTTTCAAAAAATTAAAATTTTCAAAATTTTTATAAAAAAATCCTAAGATTATTTGGGGAAAACCACTTATACAGTGACAATCAGGACCCTTTGGAGTACCTGCTCCATATAGTGGTATACGTGTACAATTCCATTTTTGGCCATTTTTGAGTTACTACATCTTCCCCAGATTTTTCAAAAAATTAAAATTTTCAAAATTTTTTTAAAAAAATCCCAAGATTATTTGGGGAAAACCACTTATACAGTGACAATTAGGACCCTTTGGAGTACCCGCTCCATATAGTGGTATACGTGTACAATTCCATTTTTGGCCATTTTTGAGTTACTACATCTTCCCCAGATTTTTCAAAAAATTAAAATTTTCAAAATTTTTTTAAAAAAATCCCAAGATTATTTGAGGAAAACCACTTATACAGTGACAATTAGGACCCTTTGGAGTACCCGCTCCATATAGTGGTATACGTGTACAATTCCATTTTTGGCCATTTTTGAGTTACTACATCTTCCCTAGATTTTTCAAAAAATTAAAATTTTCAAATTTTTTTAAAAAAATCCCAAGATTATTTGGGGAAAACCACTTATACAGTGACAATTAGGACCCTTTGGAGTACCCGCTCCATATAGTGGTATACGTGTACAATTCCATTTTTGGCCATTTTTGAGTTACTACATCTTCCCCAGATTTTTCAAAAAATTAAAATTTTCAAATTTTTTTTAAAAAAATTCCAAGATTATTTGAGGAAAACCACTTATACAGTGACAATTAGGACCCTTTGGAGTACCCGCTCCATATAGTGGTATACGTGTACAATTCCATTTTTGGCCATTTTTGAGTTACTACATCTTCTCTAGATTTTTCAAAAAATGAAAATTTTCAAAATTTTTTTAAAAAAATCCCAAGATTATTTGGGGAAAACCACTTATACAGTGACAATTAGGACCCTTTGGAGTACCCGCTCCATATAGTGGTATAGGTGTACAATTCCATTTTTGGCCATTTTTGAGTTACTACATCTTCCCCAGATTTTTCAAAAAATTAAAATTTTCAAGATTATTTGAGGAAAACCACTTATACAGTGACAATTAGGACCCTTTGGAGTACCCGCTCCATATAGTGGTATAGGTGTACAATTCCATTTTTGGCCATTTTTGAGTTACTACATCTTCCCCAGATTTTTCAAAAAATTAAAATTTTCAAGATTATTTGAGGAAAACCACTTATACAGTGACAATTAGGACCCTTTGGAGTACCCGCTCCATATAGTGGTATACGTGTACAATTCCATTTTTGGCCATTTTTGAGTTACTACATCTTCCCTAGATTTTTCAAAAAATTAAAATTTTCAAATTTTTTTAAAAAAATCCCAAGATTATTTGGGGAAAACCACTTATACAGTGACAATTAGGACCCTTTGGAGTACCCGCTCCATATAGTGGTATACGTGTACAATTCCATTTTTGGCCATTTTTGAGTTACTACATCTTCCCCAGATTTTTCAAAAAATTAAAATTTTCAAAATTTTTTTAAAAAAATCCCAAGATTATTTGAGGAAAACCACTTATACAGTGACAATAAGGACCCTTTGGAGTACCCGCTCCATATAGTGGTATACGTGTACAATTCCATTTTTGGCCATTTTTCTTCTCTAGATTTTTCAAAAAATGAAAATTTTCAAAATTTTTTTAAAAAAATCCCAAGATTATTTGGGGAAAACCACTTATACAGTGACAATTAGGACCCTTTGGAGTACCCGCTCCATATAGCGGTATACGTGTACAATTCCATTTTTGGCCATTTTTGAGTTACTACATCTTCCCCAGATTTTTCAAAAAATTAAAATTTTCAAATTTTAAAAAAAAATCCCAAGATTATTTGGGGAAAACCACTTATACAGTGACAATAAGGACCCTTTGGAGTACCCGCTCCATATAGTGGTATACGTGTACAATTCCATTTTTGGCCATTTTTGAGTTACTACATCTTCTCTAGATTTTTCAAAAAATGAAAATTTTCAAAACTTTTTTAAAAAAATCCCAAGGTTATTTGGGGAAAACCACTTATACAGTGACAATTAGGACCCTTTGGAGTACACGCTCCATATAGTGGTATACGTGTACAATTCCATTTTTGGCCATTTTTATGGGCCAACTTCTTCTGAAACTTTGTTGATAACATATAAATTTTAAACCTTATTTTTCCTAAATTCCAAGATTATTTAAAAAAAACGACTTACACAATATCAAACTGGACCCTTAGGAGTACCCGTTCCCAATAATGTATATTCTTATATATTTCCATATACCTCCAAATTCGTTAAAACTAACTCCAATATAGTATTTAACATTACTGTTAAACAGTTTACAGTGCTCTGTTGACCGCAAAATTGGCTCTGCTAAAAATTGCGGTTTTTGTCTTTGCTAGTTAAATTCGAATTTATCTTCACACACATGTCAAATTGACAAATTTATTAAAATTTCTATAGAAAAGTTTGTCAAATTGACAAATTTGATCAGTTTTCTATAGAAAACTCTGTCAAATTGAGAAATTTGATGTCTTTTCTATAGAAAACTTTGTCAAATTGTCAAATTTGATAAGTTTTGTATAGAAAACTTTGTCAAATTGACAAGTTTAATAACTTTTCTTTGTTAAATTAAAAACTTTATCAAATTTATAGAAAAGTTTGTCAAATTGAGAAATTTAATAAATTTTCTTTAGAAAACTTTGTTACATTGACAAATTTATAAGTTTTCTTGAGAAAATTTTTTCAAATGAAGAAATTTAATAAGTTTTATATAGAAAACTTTGTCAAATTGACAAATTTGATAAGTTTTCTATAGAAAACTCTGTCAAATTTGATTTTTCTATAGAAAACTTCAAATTGATAAACTTAATAAGTTTTGTATAGAAAACTTTGTCAAATTGACAAATTTGATAACGTTGAGGATAATTGAGGATCGGTAAAGCTTTCTATAGAAAATGATCAAGTCGATTAAGGACCGTCAAAGTTTTTTATAGAAAGCTTTCTATAGATTAATTTGTTGAATTTCATAAAATTTATTTTCTATAAATTAGCAAGATCTTGTTAAAAGTCAATTTAAAACATCTTATTAACAAATTCATTCAGGTAAATATTTTTCTAGCTAATAAACTAGTAATCACCTTTAATGTTCACAAAAAGTGAGGAAGCAAGGGCAAATGCAAAATTAACACTTTGTCACTATCATCTAATTATTATTCAACTTAAATACAAAGAGCAACTAATTAGACAATAGCAACTTTTGACCACATTTTTAAATATTTTGTAAACAAACGTTTTCAGCATTTTAACACTTTTTAAGAAACTAAAAGTGAGAATTATTGCAATAAATATTTAAATCTAACAACTCACAAAAAAACTAAAAATCATATAAAAAATCTTTACAAATTACCTGCATTTGAAAATAAATGATTTCAATATGTTCAAACAGCATCAAACATTATCTCATACATAAACTATTAACCATTTTATTTCACAGCACGCACACCTGAATTTTGTGGTTTTCTGTTAAAACCTTTTTTTGTTCAAATCTTTTTGTTTTCATTATTCATTTTGCTATTCAAGATATGAGTCAAATTGTATAAAAAATGGTGCTGTTTCTTAGAAATTGAATGTTTAAATTAAAAATTTAAATGTGTACAAAATAAATGCCTTAATTTTCCATACATTCATAAATAAAAAATGTCAACATGTAGTTTTTTGTTTTTGTTTCAAACTGAGTTTGACGAAGCTATAGATAGGTAGAAGATATGTTCAACTTTAGGCTAGGTTTGTAAACTTGGCAATTTTCTAATGAAAATTGGTCAAATTGACATATTTGGCCAATTTTCTTTGTCAAATTGTGACATTTCAGCAGTTTTCTTGTCAAATTTGTCAATTTTTCTATAGAGAACTTATCAAATTTAACAATTTGACAAAGTTTTCTATAGAAAACTTATCAAATTTAACAATTTGACAAAGTTTTCTATTAAAAACTTATCAAATTTAAAAATTTGACAAAGTTTTCTATAGAAAACTTATCAAATTTAACAATTTGACAAAGTTTTCTATAGAAAACTTAACAAATTTAACAATTTGACAAAGTTTTCTATCATAAATTGTCAAATTTAACAATTTGACAAAGTTTTCTATAGAAAACTTATCAAATTTAACAATTTGACAAAGTTTTCTATAGAAAAATTTAACTATTTGATTAAGTTTTCTATAGAAAACTTAACAAATTTAACAATTTGACAAAGTTCTCTATAAAAAATTATGGATTTTTCAATTTGACAAAGTTTTAAATAGAAAATTGATCAAATTTAACAACATTTCCTATAGAAAACTTATCAAATTTGTCCATTTGACCATGTTTCTATAGAAAACTTATAAAATTTGTCAATTTGACAAAGTTTTCTAAAGAAATCTTGTTAAATTTGTCAATTTGACAAAGTTTTCCTTAGAAAAGTTATCAAATTTATCAATTTGACAAAGTTTTCTTTAAAAAACTTATCAAGTTTGTCAATTTGACAAAGTTTTCTTTATAGAAAACTCATCAAAGTTATCAATTTGACAGAGTTTTCTATACAAAAACTTATAAAATTTGTCAGTTTGACAAAGTTTTCTATAGAAATTTTTTCAAATTTAACAATTTGATAAAGTTTTCTATAGAAAACTTATCAAATTTAAAAATTTGACAAAGTTTTCTATAGAAAACTTATCAAATTTAAAAATTTGACAAAGTTTTCTATAGAAAAATTATCAAATTTAAGAATTTGACAAAGTTTTCTATAGACAACTTATCAAATGTTACAGTTTCATAAAGTTTTTTTTTATAGGAAACTTATCAAATTTGTCAATTTGACAAAGTTTTCTATAGAAAACTTCTCAAACTGTTTTCTGTAGAAAACTTATCAAATTTCTCAATTTGATGAAATTTTTTACAAAAAATTTATCAAATTTGTAGAGAAAACTTATCAATTTTACCGATTTGACAAAGTTTTCTATAGAAAACTTATCAAATTTAACAGTTTGACAAAGTTTTCTTAAGAAAACTTATCAAATTTTTCAATTAAACAAAGTTTTCTACAGAAAACTTATCAAATTTGTTAATTTGACAAAGTTTTCTGTAGAAAACTTATCAAATTTAACAATTTGACAATGTTTTCAATAGAAATTTGTTAATTTGACAAAGTTTTTTGAAAGAAAATGCAACAATTTGACAAAGTTTTCTATATAAAACTTATCAAATTTAACAATTTGACAAAGTTTTCTTCAGAAAACTCATCAAATTTGACAAACTTTTCTTTAGAAAACTTATCAAATTTGTAAATTTGACAAAGTTTTCTGTATAAAACTTATCAAATTTGTAAATTTGACAAAGTTTTCTATAGAAAACTCATCAAATTTGTAAATTTGACAAAGTTTTCTATAGAAAACTCATCAAAGTTGTCAATTTAACAAAGTTTTCTATAGAAAACTTATAAAATTTGTCAAAGTAAAGTAGTATTTTTTTGTTGTCTTGACCATTATTCTTCTTCTCTCTTTTGTTTTGCTTGGCTCTTTCTGCTATTTTCGTTACTTTTGTTTATAGATGTTGTCAAAAAGAAACCGAAAACTCCAAAAAAGCGAATTTCAATGTCAAACATAACTTTTTTCGGACGAAAACAAAAATATTCGTCGTTGAGATAATTAAAATTTGAAAACTAGTTAATTATGTTTGTCATATGTTACAGTTTTTGTTGCTGTCATTTCAATTTTAACAAAAATAAAATGAAAATTTATTGTTAAAAAACACGCCTCAACCTTAAATGAACAATTAAGAAATTTACCTAAATTCATAAACATTAATATTTGTGATAATTTGTTTAAATATTTGACTATGTTAAACAAATGCTTGGGAGTTTGTTGAATAATTTTATCAGATAAGAAATTACTCGTACTAAGAGGGGATTAACCCATTTATGTTTGAAGTGGTGGTGACAATTTTTGGTATGGAATACATCTTTTGTGTATTCTATTACAATTTGGAGAAATTGTTATACTACTAATAAAATGTCGGTTAATATTTTGAGGGTAATTGAAATTGGGGTTAATTATGAGTTAAGAAAATGTTGATTCTGTTTTTTTTATTTTTGTTTTTTTTTGGCAGTATCAAATTTTAGTTGTTGGTCCCAAAATTTTGCTTTTGCAACTTGAAATCTTTATTTATTTTCTCATAAATTTTAGCAATCGTTTTTTTATTAATTTTGCTAAATAAAAAACTACTTCAAATATTGCCTTTGCGATAAGATATATTTTACATTTAAAGTTTAAAAGAATTATTAATCATAAAATGTACAATAAATTCATATTAACAATTTAATTTGATTGATGTTCATAAGAGGATTTAAACTTTTAAAATTGGGCACTTATTAAATTACTTAAGAATTATTGTGGCGAACAATTACTTCCCAGACGTGAATGATATATATCATAAAAATTTTTCTATAGAAAAATTTTCGTTATAAAATTTTTTCTATAGAAAAATTTTCATTATAAAATTTTTTCTATGGAAAAATTTTCGTTATAAAATTTTTTCTATTGAAAAATTTTCGTTATAAAATTTTTTCTATAGAAAAATTTTCGTTATAAAATTTTTTCTATAGAAAAATTTTCGTTATAAAATTTTTTCTATAGAAAAATTTTCGTTATAAAATTTTTTCTATAGAAAAATTTTCGTTATAAAATTTTTTCTATAGAAAAATTTTCGTTATAAAATTTTTTCTATAGAAAAATTTTCGTTATAAAATTTTTTCTATAGAAAAATTTTCGTTATAAATTTTTTTCTATAGAAAAATTTTCGTTATAAAATTTTTTCTATAGAAAAATTTTCGTTATAAAATTTTTTCTATAGAAAAATTTTCGTTATAAAATGTTTTCTGTAGAAAAATTCTTGTAAAGAAAAATTTTTAATATAAATTTTTTCAACAAAAAAATATTTAATATAAAAATTCTTTTTTAGAAAATTTTCGATATCAAATTTTTTCTATTGAAAAAATTTCGGTATAAAATTTTCCTTAAAAAATTTTTTCTATAGATAAATTTTCGTTATAAAATTTTTTCTATAGAAAAATTCTCGATATAAATTTTTTTCTATTGGAAAATTTTCGTTATAAAATTTTTTCTTTGGAAAAATTTTCGTTGAAAAATTTTTCTATGGAAAAATTTTCGATGTAAAATTTTTACTAAATTCGGTATAAAATTTTTACTAGATTCGGTATAAAATTTTTACTAAATTTGGTATAAAATTTTTACTGTAGAAAAAATTTTGATATAAAATTTTTACTGTAGAAAAATTTTCAATATAAAATTTTTACTGTCGAAAAATTTTCGATATAAAATTTTTACTGTCGAAAAATTTTCGATATAAAATTTTTTTTATAGAAAATTTTCGCTATAAAACTTTTTCTATGGAAAAATTTTCGATACAAAATTTTTCGAAAAATTAGGTTAGGTTTCTAAAGTTCGAATAATTAAATCCCAAATAAACAAAATTTTTCTATAAAAAAATTTAAGTTAATAAATTTTTGCTATGGAAAAATTTTCGTTATCAAATTTTTTCTATAGAAAAATATTTGATATAAAATTTGTCTATAGAAAAATTTCGTTATAAAATGTTTTCTATAGAAAAATGTTTGATATAAAATTTTTTCTATAGAAAAATTCTCGATATAAATTTTTTTCTATTGGAAAATTTTTGTTATAAAATTTTTTCTATGAAAAAATTTTCGTTATAAAATTTTTCCTTTGGAAACATTTTCGTTGAAAAATTTTTCTATGGAAAAATTTTCGATGTAAAATTTTTACTATATTCGGTATAAAATTTTTTCTATGAAAAAATTTTTGATATAAAATTTTTACTGTAGAAAAATTTTCGATATAAAATTTTCACTGTCGAAAAATTTTCGATATAAAATTTTTTTTATAGAAAAATTTTCGCTATAAAATTTTTTCTATGGAAAAATTTTCGATACAAAATTTTTCTATAAAAAAATTTAAGTTAATAAATTTCGTTATAAAATTTTTTCTATAGAAAAATTTTTGTTATAAAATTTTTTCTATAGAAAAATTTTCGTTATAAAATTTTTTCTATAGAAAAATTTTGGTTATAAATTTTTTCTATAGAAAAATTTTCGTTTAAAAATTTTTTTATAGAAAAATTTTCGTTATAAAATTTTTTCTATAGAAAAATTTTCGTTATAAAATTTTTTCTATAGAAAAATTTTCGTCATAAAATTTTTTCTATAGAAGAATGTTCGTTATAAAATTTTTTCTATAGAAAAATTTTCGTTATAAAAATTTTTTTCTATAGAAAAATTTTCGTTATAAAATTTTTTTCTATAGAAAAATTTTCGTTATAAATTTTTTTCTATAGAAAATTTTTTTTCTATAAAAAATGTTCGTTATAAATTTTTTTTGTATGGAATAATTTTCGTTATAAAATTTTTCTATGGAAAAATTTTCGATATAAAATTTTTACTATAGAAAAATTTTCGATGTAAAATTTTTTCTATAGAAAAATTTTCGTTATAAAATTTTTTCTCTGAAAAATTTTCGTTATGAATTTTTTTCTATAGAAAAATTTTCGTTATAAAATTTTTTCTATAGAAAAATTTTTGTTATAAAATTTGTTCTAAAGAAAAATTTTCGTTATAAAATTTGTTTTCTATAGAAAAATGTTCGATATAAAATTTTCATTATTTTTTGTTATAAAATTTTTTCTTTTGAAAAATTTTCGTTATAAAATTTTGTCTATAGAAAAATATTTGTTTTAAAATTTTTCTAAAGAAAAATTTTGGATATAAATGGTTTTCTATAGAAAAATGTTCGATATAAAATTATTTCTACAGAAAAATATTCGTTATACATTTTTTTCTATAGAAAAATTTTCGTTATCAAATTTTTCTATTGAAAAATTTCAATTATAAAATTTTTCTATGGAAAAATTTTCGATATCAAATTTTTCTATAGAAAAAAATTTATATCGAAAATTTTTTTAAAACCAAATATTTTGATAACGAAAAATTTTCAATAGAAAAATTTGATAGCGAAATCGATACAAAATTTTTCTATAGAAAAATTTGCGTTTATAATTTTTTTTTTGCTATGGAAAAATTTTCGATATAAAATTTTTAATATAGAAAAATTTTCGATATAAAATTTTTTCTGTGGAAAAATTAACGTTAAAAAATTTTTTCTTTTGGAAAATTTTTCTTTATAAAACTTTTCGTTAAAATTTTCGAGTTTACGCAACAAAGAGCCGCATTTGCTCTCAGTCGTTATAAACCGAACTGAACATGTTTGACAGTAACTTGTTACACTAAAAAAGATGAGATAAGAAAGTTGCTAAAAAATCTTTCTAAAAAAAAAAAATTTTGGTTATAAATTTTTTTTTATAGAAAAATTTTCGTTATAAAATTTTTTCTATAGAAAAATTTTCGTTATAAAACTTTTTCTATAGAAAAATTTTCGTTATAAAATTTTTTCTATAGAAAAATTTTCGTTATAACATTTTTTCTATAGAAGAATGTTCGTTAGAAATTTTTTTCTATAGAAAAATTTTCGTTATAAAATTTTTTTCTATAGAAAAATTTTCGTTATAAAATTTTTTTTCTATAGAAAAATTTTCGTTATAAATTTTTTTCTATAGAAAATTTTTTTTCTATAAAAAATGTTCGTTATAAATTTTTTTGTATGGAATAATTTTCGTTATAAAATTTTTCTATGGAAAAATTTTCGATATAAAATTTTTACTATAGAAAAATTTTCGACGTAAAATTTTTTCTATAGAAAAATTTTCGTTATACAATTTTTTCTCTGAAAAATTTTCGTTATGAATTTTTTTCTATAGAAAAATTTTCGTTATAAAATTTTTTCTATAGAAAAATTTTCGTTATAAAATTTGTTCTAAAGAAAAATTTTCGATATAAGTTGTTTTCTATAGAAAAATGTTCGATATAAAATTTTCATTATTTTTTGTTATAAAATTTTTTCTTTTGAAAAATTTTCGTTATAAAATTTTGTCTATAGAAAAATATTTGTTTTAAAATTTTTCTAAAGAAAAATTTTGGATATAAATGGTTTTCTATAGAAAAATGTTCGATATAAAATTATTTCTACAGAAAAATATTCGTTATTCATTTTTTTCTATAGAAAAATTTTCGTTATCAAATTTTTCTATTGAAAAATTTCAATTATAAAATTTTTCTATGGAAAAATTTTCGATATCAAATTTTTCTATAGAAAAAAATTTATATCGAAAATTTTTTTAAAACCAAATATTTTGATAACGAAAAATTTTCAATAGAAAAATTTGATAGCGAAATCGATACAAAATTTTTCTATAGAAAAATTTGCGTTTATAAATTTTTGCTATGGAAAAATTTTCGATATAAAATTTTTAATATAGAAAAATTTTCGATATAAAATTTTTTCTGTGGAAAAATGAACGTTAAAAAATTTTTTCTTTTGGAAAATTTGTCTTTATAAAACTTTTTCTATGTAAAAATTTTCGAGTTTACGCAATAAAGAGCCGTATTTGCTCTCAGTCGTTATAGACCAAACTGAACATGTTCGACAGTAACATGTTACACTAAAAAGATAAGCTGTTTTTAGAAAGAAAGTTGCTAAAAAATCTTTCTATATTAAAGACAAAACACCACACTCCGGCTTTTTTCAGAAATAATCAAAATTTTGACAGCTGTTATCCAATTTATTTCACTGCCCGGTCTTAGGCTAGAGGTCAAGGTTAGATTAGTTCATAGAAATTTAAAATTCTCCATAATATACTCAAAATTATGTAATTAATTCTATTATTTGTTTAACTAAATTTTTCATTATGTTAATTAATTTTCCAGCAGGTGTCTGGCACAAACAAATGTTTCCATTTTTCATGTTTAAGCCATTAAGGGGTTAATTTACATTGAGTTGTTGACATATTTTCTCTTAATTTAATTTATTACATCTATCGTTAGTCATTTATTCAATATTCAAAGCATTTGAATTATAATAGAAATGTTTAAACTTGTCACAATTAGTTCGTTACGAATTAAATAAATACTTTTACTTTAAACAAATTAAAACGACAACAAAGAAAAATACTCTTGTTTGTAGTGTTTTATTTATAATAAAGACTAGACCTGGCAGACCGACGTTATGTATATTTATTTGCACTAAAATGCACGCAATATTTTTCTAAGACCAAAGCTAAATGGGCAAATAAAATCGTAAAACTAATATAGAGCACAAACATGCTTAGAGATTAGGCACAGGACAGGGAGTGGCGAAAAAGATGTGGTTTTTAATACAATTTGGGATATTTCAGGTAAACCCAAATCTCTTTTTGAATTCCACTTTTGTAAACTATACGTTTTTCCTTTGCTATCAGCAAATTTCATTAAATCACCCAAACAAACTAAACTATGACCACATGCCTTTTTCCACAACAGCACAACAACTCCAAACTGCTGCTGTCTAAACACCACCATCAAACACCATTTTCGAACTATGTACCAACCAAACTTAACCAAACAACCAACCAACCACCAGAGTCATCGGGTATTAATGCCATGATCACACACTTTTCCAACACTTTTTGTGCTGAATTGATTTGGCTTCTTCGTTCAAATGTTTCTGACTGACTCACATATTCATTAATTTACTTATTCACTCATTCAGTCATTTATTCATTCGTTCAGTCATTTATTCATGCATTTCTTTTATTCTCTTCATTATATGGCGCATGAAGATAATAATATCAAGATAAAACATTTCGGTTTTTTTTTATATTGCGCCGGCGTAAATGCATATAAAAATTGTTGAAAAAAACGGAAAATACATGTTGTCGAAGGCAGAAATCAAAAGGAGTGAAGTCATTGAAGTGAAATCAGTTTTATTAAAAAAACAAATGAAAAATTTCCTATAAAAAGTAAATTTTTGAAAAATTTCCTATAAAAAATAAATTTTTAAAAAATTTCCTATAAAAACTAAATTTTTGAAAAATTTCCTATAAAAACTAAATTTTTGAAAAATTTCCTATAAAAAGTAAATTGTTGAAAAATTTCCTATAAAAAGTAAATTTTTGAAAAATTTCATATAAAAAAGTCAATTTTTGAAAAATTTCCTATCAAAAGTAAATTTTTGAAAAATTTTCTATAAAAAGTAAATTTTTAAAAAATTTTCTATAAAAAGTAACCCCCTAATTTATAAACAAATTATAAAATTATCAAAATCTTATAGTTTGAATTTTGTATGGAAAATTTGAATTATAAGCTTGTCATAGCAATATTTTTTGTTTATAAATTTGGGGGTAAATTTTTGAAAAATTTCCTATAAAAATTTATAGGGAATTTTTGAAAAATTTCCTATAAAAAGTAAATTTTTGAAAAATTTCCTATAAAAAGTAAATTTTTGAAAAATTTCCTATAAAAAGTAAATTTTTGAAAAATTTCCTATAAAAAGTAAATTTTTGAAAAATTTCCTATAAAAAGTAAATTTTTGAAAAATTTCCTATAAAAAGTAAATTTTTGAAAAATTTCCTATAAAAAGTAAATTTTTGAAAAATTTCCTATAAAAAGTAAATTTTTGAAAAATTTCCTATAAAAAGTAAATTTTTGAAAAATTTCCTATAAAAAGTAAATTTTTGAAAAATTTCCTATAAAAACTAAATTTTTGAAAAATTTCCCAAAAAAGTAAATTTTTGAAAAATTTCCTATCAAAAGTAAATTTTTGAAAAATTTCCTATCAAAAGTAAATTTTTGAAAAATTTCCTATCAAAAGTAAATTTTTGAAAAATTTCCTATTAAAAGTATATTTTTGAAAAATTTCCTATCAAAAGTAAATTTTTGAAAAATTTCCTTTAAAAAGTAAATTTTTGAAAAATTTCCTTTAAAAAGTAAATTTTTGAAAAATTTCCTTTAAAAAGTAAATTTTTGAAAAATTTCCTTTAAAAAGTAAGTTTTTGAAAAATTTCCTTTAAAAAGTAAATTTTTGAAAAATTTCCTTTAAAAAGTAAATTTTTGAAAAATTTCCTATAAAAAGTAAATTTTTGAAAAATTTCCTATAAAAAGTAAATTTTTGAAAAATTTCCTATAAAAAGTAAATTTTTGAAAAATTTCCTATAAAAAGTAAATTTTTGAAAAATTTCCTATAAAAAGTAAATTTTTGAAAAATTTCCTATAAAAAGTAAATTTTTGAAAAATTTCCTATAAAAAGTAAATTTTTAAAAATTTCCTATAAAAAGTAAATTTTTGAAAAATTTCCTATAAAAAGTAAATTTTTGAAAAATTTCCTATAAAAGGTAAATTTTTGAAAAATTTCCTATAAAAAGTAAATTTTTGAAAAATTTCCTATAAAATGTAAATTTTTGAAAAATTTCCTATAAAAAGTAAATTTTTGAAAAATTTCCTATAAAAAGTAAATTTTTGAAAAATTTCCTATAAAAAGTCAATTTTTGAAAAATTTCCTTTAAAAAGTAAATTTTTCAAAAATTTCCTTTAAAAAGTAAATTTTTGAAAATTTCCTTTAAAAAGTAAGTTTTTGAAAAATTTCCTATTTATAACAAGTAAATTTTTGAAAAATTCCCTATAAAAAGTCAATTTTTGAAAAATTTCTTTTAAAAAGTAAATTTTTGAAAATTTCATATAAAAAGTAAATTTTTGAAAAATTTCCTATAAAAAGTAAATTTTTGAAAAATTTCCTATAAAAAGTAAATTTTTAAAAAATTTTTATAAAAAGTGAGGCTTAACCCACTTTCAAAAAAAAAAAAAAAAATTAATTATTATTTTGTTTGAAGAAACATTTCCTTTTGAAATTAAAAATGTATTGGACTCAATCCACTTTCAAAATTTTAAAATAAATTTGAAATTTTTATTTTGTTAAAAAAAATTTGTTTTTTTAACTTGAAAAATGTATGGGACTTTTAAAATAAAATTTTTTATCAAATCGTCAACTACAAAGTGTTTGACTGTCAATATTTTGGCAAGTTTTGTAAATTTAAAATTAATATTTTATTGCATAGTAAGATCCACAATTGCAGAATCTTTCCCCATCATTAACTCGATTTTTTTGGAATGTGGACAAAATAAAGTCTTCACATATAGTACGTATTTCTGAAAAAGTACTAGGTTAATTTATTGCCTACAATACAGAGGGTTCTATTTAAAAAAACTCCACTTAAACCCACTTTGTCGATTAATGATTTGATTCCTTTCAAACTCTGCCTTTTGTTGAAATTAAGGAGGAGTTGTTTTGAAAATTTTCTAAATATATAGAAATATTATTTATTGCCGGCACTTAAACTAACAGAACAATTTTTTATCTATGTATTCTTTGTAGTTTCCACGTTCTACAAACAAATCCATTAAAAGAATAATATTTATTTTTCTTCTACCACAGAAGCTTCATTAGTTTTTCATAAAAAAAAAAACAAAACAAATTTAAAATCTTTTAAGAAAACTCACAAATTTTCAGTTATTGAGTAATAATCATTTTACCGCAAATGTTTTTTTTTCAGATTTTTTGATTCAAAATTTATCTCTTGTTGTTACACAAAATTTATTTAGCTGATTTACATAAATCATTTTCGAATATTTTTTCCAGTAATTTCGTATATTTAATTCTACACACCCACTTTTTATTTTGGGGTAAATTTTGAATTTCGTAATTGAAATTGAATATTCGTTTAAGTGGAGTTTTCTTTGTTTTGATTTCCTTTTGTCCTAGTATTTGGAAAATTGTTGTTCAATTGCCTTAATGACTGATAGACAGACAGACAGCCGGACGGACTTAGAGAAAAGAAATGGTAACAAGGAAACATTTTTATATCGAAAAATGCTAATATATCTTTTTATGTTTAAATTAAGTCGACAGACAATTAAAAATCGTTTTGTGTATGTGCGACTTTTTTCGCATAAGAAAAGAAAAGACAGGAAATTACAAAATATTTTATAAATAAATAAAAGAGAAATATAAATAAATGAATAAATATTTATGGTAAATACTAGATGCACGCAGAGATGGTCAAACTTTGTCAAAAATGGAAAAATAAGTCTAAATTAGATTTTTGGTCCTTCGAACCTTATAAAAATATGACATCAGTCTGAAATGTTGAAACTAGAGGTAGTCCAAAATAATATGTTCAAATAAAGTATTAAGATATACTTCACGTTTCCTTTATTCAATAAAAACTTCCGAAACATATCAACTCGACACTTGGTCTTTCGAACCTGATGTCAATTTGGTTTTAAATCATTAAATTGGACAATTTTTTAAAACTTGATTAACGTTTTTCTAATCAAAGCTATTAAATATCCTTTGTATTGAAATTAGAATGAATGGTCCAACGAACCCAATATCCATAATACATTATCAGAAGAGTTTAAGCTACCGAAATGCGATACTTGGTCCTTCGAACCCAATGTCCATTTGGCCTTACATTTTCAAATTTTAAATTTTATTAAATATTTCAAAACATACTTTCTGATCGAAAATGTTAAGTATCCTTTTATTCAAATAAGAATTTATGGTCCATCGTACCTGATATCATAATTAATAGATTCCTATAAAAATTTGTTTTTTTTTAATAAAAATCTAAAGTTCCCATTCCCGATCTATTACAGCTGTTGCTTCCCAGTTTTATATAACATTTTCCTATTTTCATAAGTTTGATTTTCGCTCCTTTCACTGCTTCATTAACAACGATTTGTATTGATTAATTTAGTCATATTTAATTTTGCCCAAAGTCAAATGAATGTGGAAATAAAATGAATATCAAGAGTTTGGTAAAAATTTGCAAGTAAAGTAAAGAAAAGTGCGTGATCACTGATCGCAAAAATATGACAGATGAAATCGAATTATGTAATTTAAATAATAAACGAGAACTGGTGATGAAATTACGAGGGTAGGTCACTAAGTGGATGGACTTATGGTCACAATCGATTTATTTGAAAGCGTTGGACCAAAAACTGTAAAGTATAAAGACGTTGCACTTCCATACATTGATTTGCCGTATGGTCCATTTAAAAAGTCCCATAACAAAAGAGAGTATGCTAAGGCACACACACGTGCTCATAAAATGTATGTTTGTTTGTTTGTATCCCAAATGGAATACTTTGACGTCCTATTTCTTAGTCTATGTCTTAGTCTATGTCTTAGTCTATGTCTTAGTCTATGTCTTAGTCTATGTCTTAGTCTATCTCTTAGCCTATGTCTTAGCCTATGTCTTAGTCTATGTCTTAGCCTATGTCTTAGTCTATGTCTTAGCCTTTGTCTTAGCCTATGTCTTAGTCTATGTTTTAGTCTATGTCTTAATCTATGTCTTAGTCTATGTCTTAGTCTATGTCTTAGTCTATGTCTTAGTCTATGTCTTAGTCTATGTCTTAGTCTATGTCTTAGTCTATGTCTTAGTCTATGTCTTAGTCTATGTCTTAGCCTATATCTTAGCCTGTGTCTTAGTCTATGTCTTAGTCTATGTCTTAGTCTATGTCTTAGTCTATGTCTTAGTCTATGGCTTAGTCTATGTCTTAGTCTATGTCTTGGTCTATGTCTTAGTCTATGTCTTAGTCTATGTCTTAGTCTATGTCTTAGTCTTAGTCTATGTCTAAGTCTATGTCTTAGTCTATGTCTTAGTTTATGTCTTAGTCTAGGTCTTAGTCTATGTCTTAGTCTATGTCTTAGTCTATGTCTTAGTCTATGTCTTAGTCTATGTCTTAGTCTATGTCTTAGTCTATGTCTTAGTCTATGTCTTAGTCTATGTCTTAGTCTATGTCTTAGTCTATGTCTTAGTCTATGTCTTAGTCTATGTCTTAGTCTATATCTTAGTCTATGTCTTAGTCTATGGCTTAGTCTATGTCTTAGCCTGTGTCTTAGTCTATGTCTTAGTCTATGTCTTAGTCTATGTCTTAGTCTATGTCTTAGTCTATGTCTTAGTCTATGTCTTAGTCTATGTCTTAGTCTATGTCTTAGTCTATGTCTTAGTCTATGTCTTAGTCTATGTCTTAGTCTATGTCTTAGTCTATGTCTTAGTCTATGTCTTAGCCTATGTCTTAGCCTGTGTCTTGGTCTATGTCTTAGTCTATGTCTTAGTTTATGTCTTAGTCTATGTCTTAGTCTATGTCTTAGTCTATGTCTTGGTCTATGTCTTAGTCTATGTCTTAGTCTATGTCTTAGTCTATGTCTTAATCTATGTCTTAGTCTATGTCTTAGTCTATGTCTTAGTCTATATCTTAGTTTATGTCTTAGTCTATGTCTTAGTCTATGTCTTAGTCTATGTCTTAGTCTATGTCTTAGTCAATGTCTTAGTCTATGTCTTAGTCTATGTCTTAGTCTATGTCTTAGTCTATGTCTTAGTCTATGTCTTAGCCTATGTCTTAGCCTGTGTCTTAGTCTATGTCTTAGTCTATGTCTTAGTCTATGTCTTAGTCTATGTCTCAGTCTATGGCTTAGTCTATGTCTTAGTCTATGTCTTGGTCTATGTCTTGGTCTATGTCTTAGTCTATGTCTTAGTCTATGTCTTAGTCTATGTCTTAGTCTATGTCTAAGTCTATGTCTTAGTCTATGTCTTAGTTTATGTCTTAGTCTAGGTCTTAGTCTATGTCTTAGTCTATGTCTTAGTCTATGTCTTAGTCTATGTCTTAGTCTATGTCTTAGTCTATGTCTTAGTCTATGTCTTAGTCTATGTCTTAGTCTATGTCTTAGTCTATGTCTTAGTCTATGTCTTAGTCTATGTCTTAGTCTATGTCTTAGTCTATGTCTTAGTCTATGTCTTAGTCTATGTCTTAGTCTATGTCTTAGTCTATGTCTTAGTCTATATCTTAGTCTATGGCTTAGTCTATGTCTTAGCCTGTGTCTTAGTCTATGTCTTAGTCTATGTCTTAGTCTATGTCTTAGTCTATGTCTTAGTCTATGTCTTAGTCTATGTCTTAGTCTATGTCTTAGTCTATGTCTTAGCCTATGTCTTAGCCTGTGTCTTAGTCTATGTCTTAGTCTATGTCTTAGTCTATGTCTTAGTCTATGTCTTGGTCTATGTCTTAGTCTATGTCTTAGTCTATGTCTTAGTCTATGTCTTAGTCTATGTCTTAGTCTATGTCTTAGTCTATATCTTAGTTTATGTCTTAGTCTATGTCTTAGTCTATGTCTTAGTCTATGTCTTAGTCTATGTCTTAGTCTATGTCTTAGTCTATGTCTTAGTCTATGTCTTAGAAAAGACATATTTGTCTTTTCACACAAACTTTATTATAAAATTTGTGGAATTCTGAACAACTTTAGCCAATTTTGTCCATATTTGAATCTAATGACATGCAATTGGTTCTTAGTTTCTCGTGCAAGAATTCAATTCATATGTAAATTTTGATATTTAAATAAAATTAATCGAACATAGAAGTTGTTCTAGAATTTTTCATTAGACATACGAGGGTTATCTAAGAAACTTCTTATAATATGTCCCGAAAAGTGAAACTCTTAATTGTTAAATTAATGAAAACAAAAGTCTTTGTCATATCAATGACACAAAAAACTCCAAGACTAATAAGACACTTCTCGCATTTTTGAAAATATTTTCAACATAAAATTCTTTTATAGCCAAACATTATAAATAAACTAAATAAAAGCGTGATTAATGTTTGGGTAAATAAAAAATCATTTGTTAACAAATTCCTCAACTAAATGTTGCTTAATGGAAAATTAAATTGAAATGAAAAAAAAAACAAAGAACTTAAATTTATGTGTGGCGTCAAAATGTTGTTTTTTTACTCATTTTAAACCAAATAAATTCTTTAATTTAACACATTTTTAGATATTTAGTTAAGACATTATTTATATGTCAAAGTGCTACAGTTTAATTTATTTCTTAAAAAACCACAACGATTTGTTGTTCATGTTCGAATGACAATTTCATTAGAATACAAAAAAAAAGAAAAATATCAAATCGAACCCAAAAGAAAACAGAACACGAAACTTTTGTTATGATTTTCAGGGCTAAAAAGTAGGAAAACTTTAAAATTGACATTTAAATTGACATTCAAATAATGATTTAGTTTTGTTTTCCGTTTCTAACATATACAAAATTATTGATTTATTTTATTTTCTTAGTACGAATGATATTTCATTTGTTTCATTTGCCATTTAATTCTTTAAAGTAGCAAATTTAAAGTTATTTGATGTATTTCAAAAACATGTGCTGGTTATTATTTTTTGTTGAATTTTATCAATTTCCGCTTAATCAAAGGAAGTTTTTGGGCTATAGAAAAAATTAAAAAAAAAAAAAATTATGAAGTTTCTTTTTTTAGATTGAATTGGGTTAGATAAATAAAGTTTATTTGATAAAAAAAATAATCAAAGCACAATTCATGGTTTTTAAAAATAAAACAAATTTACACAACTTATAGCATTAATGTGGGGTTTATATAACTCAAGCGGCTGACGATTGAGTGAAATTTACATGTATTTTGTTTTTGTTACAATAACAAATCACATGTAAATTTCACTCAATCGTCAGCCGCTTGAGTTTGATAAACTCCACATTAGTCTATGTCTTAGTCTATTTCTTAGTTATATCTTAGTATATATTTTAGTCTATGTCTTAGTCTACGTCTTAGTCTATGTCTTAGTCTATGTCTTAGTCTATGTCTTAGTCTATGTCTTAGTCTATGTCTTAGTCTATGTCTTAGTCTATGTCTTAGTCTATGTCTTAGTCTATATCTTAGTCTATGTCTTAGTCTATGTCTTAGTCTATGTCTATGTCTTAGTCTATGTCTTAGTCTATGTCTTAGTCTATGTCTTAGTCTATGTCATAGTCTATGTCTTAGTCTATGTCTTAGTCTATGTCTTAGTCTATGTCTTAGTCTATGTCTTAGCCTATGTCTTAGCCTATGTCTTAGTCTATGTCTTAGTCTATGTCTTAGTCTATGTCTTAGTCTATGTCTTAGTCTATGTCTTAGTCTATGTCTTAGTCTATGTCTTAGTCTATGTCTTAGTCTATGTCTTAGTCTATGTCTTAGTCTATGTCTTAGTCTATGTCTTAGTCTATGTCTTAGTCTATGTCTTAGTCTATGTCTTAGTCTATGTCTTAGTCTATGTCTTAGTCTATGTCTTAGTCTATGTCTTAGTCTATGTCTTAGTCTATGTCTTAGTCTATGTCTTAGTCTATGTCTTAGTCTATGTCTTAGTCTATGTCTTAGTCTATGTCTTAGTCTATGTCTTAGTCTATGTCTTAGTCTATGTCTTAGTCTATGTCTTAGTCTATGTCTTAGTCTATGTCTTAGTCTATGTCTTAGTCTATGTCTTAGTCTATGTCTTAGTCTATGTCTTAGTCTATGTCTAAGTCTATGTCTTACTCTATGTCTTATTCTATGTCTTAGTCTATGTCTTAGTCTATGTCTTAGTCTATGTCTTAGTCTATGTCTTAGTCTATGTCTTAGTATATGTCTTAGTCTATGTCTTAGTCTATGTCTTAGTCTATGTCTTAGTCTATGTCTTAGTCTATGTCTTAGTCTATGTCTTAGTCTATGTCTTAGTCTATGTCTTAGTCTATGTCTTAGTCTATGTCTTAGTCTATGTCTTAGTCTATGTCTTAGTCTATGTCTTAGTCTATGTCTTAGTCTATGTCTTAGTCTATGTCTTAGTCTATGTCTTAGTCTATGTCTTAGTCTATGTCTTAGTCTATGTCTGAGTCTATGTCTTAGTCTATGTCTTAGTCTATGTCTTAGTCTATGTCTTAGTCTATATCTCAGTCTATGTCTTAGTCTATGTCTTAGTCTATGTCTTAGTCTATGTCTTAGTCTATGTCTTAGTCTATGTCTTAGTCTATGTCTTAGTCTATGTCTTAGTCTATGTCTTAGTCTATGTCTTAGTCTATGTCTTAGTCTATGTCTTAGTCTATGTCTTAGTCTATGTCTTAGTCTATGTCTTAGTCTATGTCTTAGTCTATGTCTTAGTCTATGTCTTAGTCTATGTCTTAGTCTATGTCTTAGTCTATGTCTTAGTCTATGTTTTAGTTGATGTCTTAGTCTATGTTTTAGTCTATGTCTTAGTCTATGTCTTAGTCTATGTCTAAGTCTATGTCTTAGTCTATGTCTTAGTCTTAGTCTATGTTTTAGTCTATGTCTTAGTCTATGTCTTAGTCTATGTCTTAGTCTATGTCTTAGTCTATGTCTTAGTCTATGTCTTAGTCTATGTCTTAGTCTATGTCTTAGTCTATGTCTTAGTCTATGTCTTAGTCTATGTCTTAGTCTATGTCTTAGTCTATGTCTTAGTCTATGTCTTAGTCTATGTCTTAGTCTATGTCTTAGTCTATGTCTTAGTCTATGTCTTAGTCTATGTCTTAGTCTATGTCTTAGTCTATGTCTTAGTCTATGTCTTAGTCTATGTCTTAGTCTATGTCTTAGTCTATGTCTTAGTCTATGTCTTAGTCTATGTCTTAGTCTATGTCTTAGTCTATGTCTTAGTCTATGTCTTAGTCTATGTCTTAGTCTATGTCTTAGTCTATGTCTTAGTCTATGTCTTAGTCTATGTCTTAGTCTATGTCTTAGTCTATGTCTTAGTCTATGTCTTAGTCTATGTCTTAGTCTATGACTTAGAGTATGTCTTAGTCTTGGTCTATGTCTTAGTCTATGTCTTAGTCTATGTCTTAGTCTATGTCTTAGTCTATGTCTTAGTCTATGTCTTAGTCTATGTCTTAGTCTATGTCTTAGTCTATGTCTTAGTCTATGTCTTAGTCTATGTCTTAGTCTATGTCTTAGTCTATGTCTTAGTCTATGTCTTAGTCTATGTCTTAGTCTATGTCTTAGTCTATGTCTTAGTCTATGTCTTAGTCTATGTCTTAGTCTATGTCTTAGTCTATGTCTTAGTCTATGTCTTAGTCTATGTCTTAGTCTATGTCTAAGTCTATGTCTTACTCTATGTCTTATTCTATGTCTTAGTCTATGTCTTAGTCTATGTCTTAGTCTATGTCTTAGTCTATGTCTTAGTCTATGTCTTAGTATATGTCTTAGTCTATGTCTTAGTCTATGTCTTAGTCTATGTCTTAGTCTATGTCTTAGTCTATGTCTTAGTATATGTCTTAGTCTATGTCTTAGTCTATGTCTTAGTCTATGTCTTAGTCTATGTCTTAGTCTATGTCTTAGTCTATGTCTTAGTCTATGTCTTAGTCTATGTCTTAGTCTATGTCTTAGTCTATGTCTTAGTCTATGTCTTAGTCTATGTCTTAGTCTATGTCTTAGTCTATGTCTTAGTCTATGTCTTAGTCTATGTCTGAGTCTATGTCTTAGTCTATGTCTTAGTGTATGTCTTAGTCTATGTCTTAGTCTATGTCTCAGTCTATGTCTTAGTCTATGTCTTAGTCTATGTCTTAGTCTATGTCTTAGTCTATGTCTTAGTCTATGTCTTAGTCTATGTCTTAGTCTATGTCTTAGTCTATGTCTTAGTCTATGTCTTAGTCTATGTCTTAGTCTATGTCTTAGTCTATGTCTTAGTCTATGTCTTAGTCTATGTCTTAGTCTATGTCTTAGTCTATGTCTTAGTCTATGTCTTAGTCTATGTCTTAGTCTATGTCTTAGTCTATGTCTTAGTCTATGTCTTAGTCTATGTCTTAGTCTATGTCTTAGTCTATGTTTTAGTTGATGTCTTAGTCTATGTTTTAGTCTATGTCTTAGTCTATGTCTTAGTCTATGTCTTAGTCTATGTCTAAGTCTATGTCTTAGTCTATGTCTTAGTCTTAGTCTATGTTTTAGTCTATGTCTTAGTCTATGTCTTAGTCTATGTCTTAGTCTATGTCTTAGTCTATGTCTTAGTCTATGTCTTAGTCTATGTCTTAGTCTATGTCTTAGTCTATGTCTTAGTCTATGTCTTAGTCTATGTCTTAGTCTATGTCTTAGTCTATGTCTTAGTCTATGTCTTAGTCTATGTCTTAGTCTATGTCTTAGTCTATGTCTTAGTCTATGTCTTAGTCTATGTCTTAGTCTATGTCTTAGTCTATGTCTTAGTCTATGTCTTAGTCTATGTCTTAGTCTATGTCTTAGTCTATGTCTTAGTCTATGTCTTAGTCTATGTCTTAGTCTATGTCTTAGTCTATGACTTAGAGTATGTCTTAGTCTTGGTCTATGTCTTAGTCTATGTCTTAGTCTATGTCTTAGTCTATGTCTTAGTCTATGTCTTAGTCTATGTCTTAGTCTATGTCTTAGTCTATGTCTTAGTCTATGTCTTAGTCTATGTCTTAGTCTATGTCTTAGTCTATGTCTTAGTCTATGTCTTAGTCTATGTCTTAGTCTATGTCTTAGTCTATGTCTTAGTCTATGTCTTAGTCTATGTCTTAGTCTATGTCTTAGTCTATGTCTTAGTCTATGTCTTGGTCTATGTCTTAGTCGATGTCTTAGTCGATGTCTTAGTCTATGTCTTAGCCTATGTCTTAGTCTATGTCTTAGTCTATGTCTTAGTCTATGTCTTAGTCTATGTTTTAGCCTATGTCTTAGTCTATGTCTTAGTCTATGTCTAAGTCTATGTCTTAGTCTATGTATGTCTTTTTTATGATTTTTGTGGCATTGAACATTTTTCTCCCATATAAATTTGAAGACAAGCCAATTTTAATTTTTATTAATTCTCTTGTCGGTTTTGCATTTTATTTCAGATTCAAATTGATATGAGTTCGATTTTTTATTATTTATTGCTTTTCAAAATTGTTGTTAACACAAAAGTCAATGCACTTGATTGTTTTCTGTGAGAATAAAATTTATTAATATAACATTTATTAATAGTCTTGTATACAATTGCATTTTTTTACATATTGTAATTGCTTTTGTGTTTCTTTTGTTTTAGAATCTAAAATCTAGAAAAAAAAACTAAATTTTTAATATCGATCGTTTGCTTTTTAATCCAACGACCACCTACTTTTTTTGTTGCTTTCGAAGAGTTTGAAATTTTGTAATTTAAAAATGTCGCCAATTTACTGCCGCAGCCTGAGATGGCAGCAAAATTGCTTAGCGGCTAATAGATATTGCTTTTGCTATTTTGCTACTGCAACAATTGCAATCAATGACTTTTAGGTTAATGTTGTTGTATTCCACTACTGACTAAAAGCCTGACTGCCACTTTTCTGCGGTTTACCTCAAATCAATTTGAACGTTGTACATTGTACATGTTTGTTCCAGAAACACAAATTTACAACAAAAAAATTAAACAAAATAAACGAAATAAAATAAAATAACTAAAAATATTATTGTTGATTTTTGTTCTTCAGTAGAACAACTAAAAAAATAATTCGATAAAATAAAACTTAAATCAATAACAATATGCAATTAATTTTGAAATTTATCTTTAAATATTGACAAAAGAACATATGACATCTTGGCCAACTGAGTGACTACAAATGGCAAACAGCAGCAGGCAACTGTTGCTGCTGCTATAGCAACAACGAGTAGCAGCCTCATATTGATAAATAAATTTATTTATATTTTAGTTTCTAAATATTTATTTAGTTTTTTTTTTGTTATTAATTGTAATTACTTTTGCTTGTTTGTAGTTTTTTGTGGTAAGATAGAGTAGATCTGAAACAGATATGCTTTGAATTAGACATAGAATTTGTTGTACAGTCCAGGGTCATACTCAAATGAAGAATATGCAGGCTCCCGCATATTAAAATAAAGTTAGAGGAAAACAAACGTACATACATATAAAATATACCAAGACATCGACTAAGGCATAGACTAAGACATAGACTAAGACATAGACTAAGACATAGACTAAGACATAGACTAAGACATAGACTAAGACATAGACTAAGACATAGACTAAGACATAGACTAAGACATAGACTAAGACATAGACTAAGACATAGACTTAGACATAGACTAAGACATAGACTAAGACATAGACTAAGACATGGACTAAGACATTCATAGACTAAGACATAGACTAAGATATAGACTAAGATATAGACTAAGACAAATACTAAGACAGACTAAGATATAGTCTTATCTTTAAGGCAATCGTATTATATTGCTTCTCTCAACTCAACATAGTTTGGTCTTCTGCCAGTCGACCCAACTTTCACTCAACCAAATTATGTTTTGATATTGCGGCACTCAACGTTTTTTAGTTGCGCAATATCAAAAATTAATTTGGTTGAGTGAAAGTTGTTTCGACTGGCAGACGATAAAACTGAGTTGAGTTGAGAACTGCAATAAGGACATCAATCTAAAGGTAATCGTATTACTTTATATAGACCTTATAGAGGCAATAGTAGGTGTTTATATAGCCTCATTTTCTAGGCAATCGTAGGTCTTAAAATAGTCTCATCTTAAAGAAAATCTAAGGGTTTATATAGTCTCACATTCAATGCAATCGTAGGGCTTTATTTAATTGAATTTTCAAGGCAATCGTAGATCTTTATATAGTCTCGTCTTCAAGGAAATCTTAGGTCTTTATATAGTCTCATCTTCAAGGCAATCGTAGGTCTTTATATAGTCGCATTTTCAAGGCAATCGCAGATCTTTATATGGTCTCATCTTCAAGGCAATCGCAGGTCTTTATATAGTCTCATCGTAAAGGCAACCGTAGGTCTTTATTTAGTCGCATTTTCAAGGCAATCGCAGGGTTTATATACTCTCATCTTAAAAGGCAACCGTAGGTCTTTATACAGTCTCATATTAAAGGCAACCCTAGATCTTTATATACTCTAATTTTAATGGCAATCGTAGGTCTTTAAATCGCCCCATCTTTAAGGTAGATCTTTTTATAGTGTCATCGTAAAGGCAACTGTAGGACTTTATATAGTCGCATTTTCCATTTAATTGCAGGTCTTTATATAGTCTTATTTTTAAGACAATCGTAGGACTTTGTTAGTCTCATCTTCAAGGAATCGTAGGTATTTATTTAGTCGCATTTTCAATGTAATCGCAGATCTTTATAGAGTTTCATTTTCAAGACTGGTCTATTCTTATCTTTGTGGTAGTTGTAGGTCTTTATATAAACTCATCTTAACGGCAACCGTATTTCTTTATATAGTCTCATCTTAAAGGCAACCGTAGGTCTTTATATAGTCTCATCTTCAAGGCAACCGTATTTTTTTATATAGTCTCATCTTAAAGACAACCGCATTTATTTATATAGTCTCATCTTAGGTCTTTATATATGCATATATAGTCTCAGTTTAAAAGCTTAAAGGCAACCGTAGGTCTTCATATAGACTCATTTAAAGACAACCGTAGGTCCTTATATAGACTCATCTTAAAGGCAACCGTAGGTCTTTATATAGACTCATCTTATAGGCAACCGTAGGTCTTTATATAGACTCATCTTAAAGGCGACCTTAGGTCTTTACATAGTCTCATTTTAGGTTTTTGTGTATTTATCGTGAGTTAAAGTGACAAATATACTAAGACATAGAACAGCGCTTACTTGGACTTAAATTGGACATCAACTTTGATCACTTTCTTAATTTTTATTCTTAAATTAGGTCAGATTTTCTCCAATTAAAGTCTCATTTAATTCCAATTAAACAGTCGCTTATTACAATTTCTTTAAGTCACAAAAACTATTTCCGCTTTTAATCAATATCCACTTTAACATCTGTAATTATCCTCTTACAAATAATTATTGTCTGAATAATTAATTAAATTAATAAATTTAAAATTCATATAATAATTCAAGAAAGGAAATGAATCATTCACTTTTATTCACACTCACAAATGACTGAATAAAACGTATAATTTCTCTATGTAAAGATTTAATTAAAAAGATTTAGGTTACATAAAACTTATAGTGGGAATTAATACAAATAATTGTAAATTTAATTAATTCAATTTAAAATTCAAAAATTGAGTTTGCCACATTAAATTAATGCGAAAACGCTGTTACTTTTGTTTTTCACATTATGATGGGGGTATTTTATGAGAATTTGAAACGAACCCAAAAAACCAAATCTAAGTTACAGTCAAGTTATAAATTATAACTTGCAGTTTTCCAAAAGATATTGTTCTGAACCTGCTGTTCTGGTGGAGGTATCACATACGAGTGGATTTTTTTTATTAGTTTTACAAATTCTTTTCTCCTCTTTTTTTTTCGAAAACAAAAAAAAATTGTCTGTAAAAATAATTGTTAACACTGACCACCAATAGCAACAATAACAATATGTTGTTACAACCATAACGTTGTAAGATTTCAACGACAACAACTGCAACATTCTGGCTCCTCACTGTTGCTAATAAGTTACTGTTGTTGTTGTTGCCGAGGCTGCACCAACAACATGTGTGTGCTAAATAAAAATATTTTTACGAGATTTTTTTTTCTGAAATTTTTTCCGAAAAAAAAACTGAAATATTCATGTTTCTTGTTTTATTTCAGCTAAAAATAAAAGTTGGGAGATTAAGACAAAAAAAAATATATAAAAAATGCAAGTGTCTTTTTTTCCTTATTGCCTTGGCGATGTAGTTTTCAAAAATGCATTTTTTATTTATTTGTCTTTTGCCTCTCCGCTCCACAAGATATGACAGGTATAACCAAACTGCACAGGTGGCTCCTTTAAAAAATCAGGCACATCTTTTGAAATTCCTTTGAAATTTTTCATTTTAAATGACCGGCTAAAACAAAGCGGAAACATCTATGATTGCTTTAGAGATTAGAATATACTCGTACAAAAACTTATGGCTTAGTAATAACTCTAAAAGTTTAAATATGACCGTTAAAAGTTAATTTTAAACCTTATATCAAGGAACGATAAGGGGCTTATATACGATTACCAGAATCAAATAGGACTTAAAGGCAACCGTAGACCATTATATAGTCTCATCTTCAGAGCAATCATAGATTTTTATATAGTCCCTTCATTAAGGCAATCGTAGATCTTTATATAGTCTCCTCTTTAGAGCAATCATAGATCTTTATATAGTCCTATCATTAAGGCAATCGTAGATCTTTATATAGTCTCATCTTCAGAGCAATCACAGATCTTTATATAGTCCTATCTTTAAGGTAATCATAGATCTTTATATAGTCCCATCTTTAAGGTAATGATAGATCTTTATATAGTTTCATCTTCAGAGCAATCATAGATCTTTATATAGACCCATCTTTAAGATAATTGTAGATCTTTATATAGTCTCATCTTTAGAGCAATCATAGATCTTTATGTAGTCCCATCTTTAAGGTAATCGTAGATCTTTATATAGTTTCATCTTCAGAGCAATCATAGATCTTTATATAGTCCCATCTTTAAGGTAATCATAGATCTTTATATAGTCCCATCTTTAAGGTAATCATAGATCTTTATATAGTCTCATCTTCAGAGCAATCATATATCTTTATATAGACCCATCTTTAAGATAATTGTATTTCTTTATATAGTCTTATATTCAGAGCAATCACAGCTCTTTATATAGTCCCATCTTTAAGGCAATCGTAGATCTTTATATAGTTTCATCTTCAGAGCAATCATAGATCTTTATATTGTCCCATCTTTAAGGCAATAGTAGACGTTTATATAGTTTCATCTTCAGAGCAATCATAGATCTTTATATAGTCCCATCTTTAAGGCAATCGTAAATCTTTATATAGTCTGATCTTCAGAGCAATCATAGATCTTTATATAGACCCATCTTTAAGATAATTGTAGATCTGTATATAGTCTCATCTTCAGAGCAATCATAGATCTTTATATAGACCCATCTTTATGATAATTGTAGATCTCTATATAGTCTCATCTTCAGAGTAATCATAGATATTTATATAGTCCCATCTTTAAGGCAATCATAGATCTTTATAAGGTTTTATCTTCAGAGCAATCATAGAAATTTATATAGTCCCCCATCTTTAAGGCAATCGTAGAAATTTATAAGGTTTCATCTTCAAAGCAATCATTTATATATTTCTATCTTTATCGTTATCGTAGGTCTTTATATAGCCGCATCTTTAAGGCAATCGAAGTGATTTATGTAGTCTCATCTTTATCTAGGACTTCATATAGTCATATATCTGAGGTTAACGTTGATCTTCATATAGCCTAATATCTAAGGTAAATGCAAGTCATCATATAGTCTTATATCTAAGGTAAACATAGGTTTTCATATAACCTTATATCTGAGGTAAACGTAGGTCTTCATATAGTCTTATATCTAAGGTAAACATAAGTCTTCATTTAGTCTTATACCTGACGTAAACGTTGATCTTCATATAGTCTTATATCTAAGGTAGGTCTCTGTATAGTCTTATATCGGAGTTAAACGTAGGGATTCATATAGTCTTATATCATAGGTAAACAAAGGTCTTCACATAGTCTTTTATCTGAAGTAAACGTCTAGTTTTATATCTGAGGTAAACGTAGGTCTTCATAAAGTTTTATATCTGAGATAAACGTAGGTCTTCATATAGTCTTATATCTGGGGTAAACGTAGGGGTTCATATAGTCTTGTATCTGAGGTTAAGGCAGGTCTTCATGTAGGCTTATATCTGAGGTAAACGTAGGTCTTCATATAGTCTTATATATAAGTCTTCATATAGTCTTATTATATTTGAGGTAAACGTAGGGGTTCATATAGTTTTATATTTGAGGAAAACGTAGGGGTTCATATAGTCTTATATCTGTGGAAAACGTAGGTCTTTATATAGTCTTATATCCGAGGAAAACGTAGGTCTTCATAGGGTCTTATATCTGAGGTAAACGTAGGGTTCCTATAGTTTTATATCTGAGGTAATCGTAGGTCTTTATATAGTTTGATATCTGAGGTAAACATAGGTCTTCATATAGTCTTCTATCTGAGGTAAACGTTGGCCCCCTTTTCTTTAAAATGTTTGCCCTATAATCCTAAACATTTATATCAAAAGTAAAGTTGGTATTGTCGAATTTTTTCTCCCAGTTTTTCGTAATTTTTTGTTTATTTTTAATTTTTTTCTGCATAAAAATGTTTTCCATTTTTTTTGTTATATTTAAGCTTAAATGTAGACACAACCACATTCCTTATACAATTCAGTTGAAATGAAAAATTTTTTATTAATGGTTGTGATTTTATTTAATGTTCCTCCTCGCAACTCGCCTGCGCCATCCAAACGTTTTGCTCTAACTCAGATCTTTTGCTGTTCTCGTTTTCAGGTTTTTGGTTTTCTTGAAGTACCCATTTATTTGTAAGGTATAACATACCGACCGACCGACGGATCGATACATACGTCTGAACACTTGCAGTTATTTTTCTCAAGTAAAGATCGATTCACTAAAATAACAACAACGAAAATAGAGGAATAACTACAATATAAAGAGATCGTTTGTGGTGGCTTTAAATAACTTTGGACCATAATAAATAACGCAATATTGTTAAAAAGGGGTGACCAGGTTATCTGGCGCTCAGATTGATTAAACTTAATTTTTGGTTCGTAACCCCAAATCATGTACTTTTAAACTTAAATTAAGGGTTTTCTCTTTTTTATGGCTTTTTCATTCATTCATTCTCTGCTTTACTTTTGTTTATTTTTATTAAAAAGTTATAAATATCTATAATTTAAAAAAGATGTTTTATCTTTGAAATACAATTTGATTTTCTTTTTAATATAAAACATGTGTTCTTTCACTTTTGTTTCTTTCGGGCAAATGTTTTGATTTTAAGTGTTTTGATTTTGAGTTGAAGTATTTCACTGAAAACCATATGTACAAGTATTTTGGGAAAATTGGGTTTATCTCTTAAAATTTCAAATAAATTATTTCAACACCTCTTATTTACATTCGAGGGAAAATATTTAAGTAGCTACTTACTTTTTGTTTCTTTCTTTGTGATCAAGTAAATTACATTTTAAGGCGAAACTGAAGTGAAAATTGTATACACTTTAGTTTTTTTTTGATGGTCGAAATAATAAACGGTTTGGTATTGCACTTAAATAAATATTTGATTGTGTTTATTAAATTGTTAGGCAGTAACATCAAGGAATGAATTCTTTTTTTTTTGGTCCCGAACTTAATAATGGTTACAATTATTACAAATTGATATAAGGAATGACGACCTGCCTTTACCTCAGATATAAGACTTTATGACGACCTACGTTTACCTCTGAGATAAACGTAGGTATTCATATAGTCTTATATCTGAGGTAAACGTAGGTCTTCATATAGTCTTAAATCTGAGGTAAACGTATTTCTTCAGATAGTCTCATATCTGAGATAAACTTAGGTCTTCATATAGTCTTATATCTGATGTAAACGTAGGTCTTCATATAGTCTCATATCTGAGAAAAACGTAGGGGTTTATATAGTCTCATATGTGAGATAAACGTAGGTATTCATATAGTCTCATATCTGAGAAAAAAGTAGGTCTTTATATAGTCTCATATCTGAGATAAACGTAGATCTTCATATAGTCTTATATCTGAGGTAAACGTAGGTCTTCATGTAGTCTCATATCTGAGGTAAACGTATGTCTTCATATATTCTTATGTCTGAGTTAAATGAAGGGGTTCATATAGTCCTATATCTGTGGTAAACGTAGGTCTTCATATAGTCTCATATCTGGGGTAAGCCTAGGTCTTCATATAGTCTTATATCTGAGGTAAATGATGTCTTCATATATACTCATATCTGAGGTAAACGTAGGTCTTCATATAGTTTAATGACTGAGGCAATCATAGGGGTTTATATAGTTTAAAATCGGAGACAGTCGTAGGAATTTATGTAATATAATGAGCCAATCGTAGCTCTTTATCTGAGGCAATCATATTTCTTTATATAGTTTAAAATCGGAGCTCGTGTCATAGCGTTTTTAAGTTGGTCTTGCCAGATTAAATTGTATGAGAGTCAATCCAACTAAACGGAACATGTTTTAATTTTCAGAAAATACAGAAACAAAATCTACCCTTTCGAAATTTGGCGATGTTGAATTTGTACTTCCCGAAAACGATAGATCTTTTGATAGCTTTATTTCGGTAATCTTTCTAAAGTTCATGTTCTGATTGCAACTTATTCTATAAATAAATTCCTGATGGTAGTTTTATTCGTATAATCAATTTCTCCTCTAGCCATCCCTCACCTCTACAATCTGATCGTTGCTCTTTGTTTAGTCCAATTTCTGATCGTAGGTCTTTGTATAGTCCATTTTTAAACGAATTACCTCCTTGAAATCTCTGACTTTTAATTGCTTATAACGAATTTAGTGTAAATACAAATCTTCATCTTCGACCATAATAAATTTCGCAAGTGTTTGTTTTTCAATCAGTGAATGGGTCTTTATTATTTTTTTTAAGTAAACATTTATCTTAGAGATAATAAATTTTGTAAAATCTGTTCTTTTTTTCTGAAATTTTTAATCGAAACAAACAATGTTCAATAATTTTTAATTTAAAAGCAAACAGATGGTAGAATTTTTCTGTTGGATATTTAAGAATTTTTTTCTTTAAAGTTTGGGCACAGATATCTTTGGATATTCAAAATATTTTTTTGAAATTTTAAGTTTTTGTGTATTTAAATTGATTTGTTTAACTAATAAATATTTATTTCTTTTTCGTTCTCTTTTTAGGTAAGAGGCTTGTAATGGTTTAAAGAAGATATATCAGTTCTTTAGTTTTTTAATGGTTTCGGAATATTTATGGAAAAGTGCTTCTACAAGTCTTTCGAACTTTTTAAAGAAATAAGCATTTTTGAAGTGTTTTTTTGAAAGTAAGTACTTAAAGATTTTTTTAAATTATAAGATATTTTAAAGAAGAAAAGAAAATCTTTATATTTTTAAAGTTTTTGGTTTTCAAGATCCAGCTCGAAGGACCTTATCATAATAGCGTTCATAATAGCGCTTACTTAGAATTGTCGGAAAAGTTAGGTCAACTGACTTTGCTTGATCGATACCAATTTGACTTGCATGGCACAATTATACCTTTTCCAAAAGTTTTATAGATATTTTATTCTAAGATTAAATAGGTCAAAAAATATGAACTAAATCCATTCAGCGACAATAAAACGAACTAAAACGACTGAACCCGATGACGGTTGGCATGATATTATAATTAAGAAATGGAGTCCATTTTTTAGTCGACTCTTTAGCCAATTTAAGAAGAAACTTTCTCAAATCTCTCGCTGTTAACTTTAGTTATTTTGAAGAAGCTTCCCTCTTTCAAAACTGTTCAAGTTGTTCTACAGAATCAACTAAGCGACAGTTAGGTAAAGCTGTTTTAAGACATCAACCTCTCGCAAAGAAACTTTTGTGATTCCGGAGAAGAATTTGACCGCATTCTGAGTAAATTAGTTCTGGAACTAAAGATGCAACTCTCTCGCTAATAGCCTGCACTAAAAACTTTCGTTTTACAAAGATGAAATTCTCTCGTCAACTCATGTTGTTTTAAAAAATAAACTACTTCAAGTTCTAAACGAGAAATTATCTTGCCGGCCGACAGCTCCAGTTATTTAAAGATGAAATTCTTCACTGTAAACAACTCCAAATATTTTAAAAAGGCAACTCTCTTTTAAATTGTTACACAGAAGCAAAACCCTTAGCCGGGTAAATTAGTTCTCTCTAGCTAATAGCCAGCTCTAAAAACTCTCGTTAAGAAAATAATTACTCTCGCTGGCTGATAACTCCAGTTGTTCAAAGATGAAATTCTCTTGTTATATGTTATATCAAAAGTCATGTTGTTTCAAAGAGAAAACTCTTGTTGCCAGCAACTTCAAGTTCTAAACAAGAAACTCTTTCTCGCTGAGTTGTTGGAAAGAAGCAATTCATTCGCCTTCTGATAGCACTAGGTATTCAAAGATGAAATTATTTCATCACCTTAAGATAAGTTTCCATATTATGTTGTTTTAAAGAAGAAACTTGTTACCAGCAACTTCAAGATCTAAACGAGAAACTCTCTCGCTGAGTTGCTGGAAAGAATCAATTCTCTCGCTACAAGCAGCTTCTCTCGCCTCGAGCTGCTTCTCTCGCTTTAAAATGCATTTATCACTATAAACAGCTGTCCTTTAAGCTTCTCTCTGCTAAAATCTTAACTTAATTTGTTTCACAAATGTTATATGAAAACTCAGCAACTCTTGTTGCCAGCAACTTCAAGTTCTAAACAAGAAACTCTCTCGCTGAGTTGTTGGAAAGAAGCAAATCTCTCGCCAGCTGATAGTTCACCTTAAGATGTTATATCCAAATTTAAGTTGTTTTAAAGAAGAAACTTTTGTTTCCAGCAACTTTAAGTTTTAAACGGGAAACTCTCTTGCTGAGTTGTTGTAAAGAAGCAATTCTTTCACTACAAGTAGCTTCTCTCGCTGCGACCTGCTTCTCACGTTTTTAATTGCATCCCTCGCTGTAAGCAGCTTCTCTCATTTCAAAACTGTTTTATTTGTTTTACAAATGTTATATGAAATCTCAGGCTGTCTTAAAGAAACTCTTATTGCCAGAGAGTTGTAAACGAGAAAATCTCGCTGATAGCTACAGTTATTTAAACATGAATTTCTCTCGTCACCTTTAGATGTTATATTTAAATTTGTGTTGTTTTAAAGAAGAAACTCTTGTTGCCAGCAACTTCAAGTTCTAAACGAGAAACTCTCGCCGAGTTGCTGGAAAGAAGTAATTCTCTCCCTGCAAGCAGCTTCTTACTCTGCGAGCTGCTTCTATCGCTTTAAACTGCATCTCTCACTATAAAGAGCTGCTCTTTATACGAAAACTCATGATGTCTTAAAAAAGAAGCCCTTATTACCAGAGACTTTAAGTTCTAAACAAGAAACTCTCTCGCTGAGTTGTTGGAAAGAAGCAATTCTCTCGCCAGCTGATAACTCCAGTTATTTAAAGATGAAATTCTATCGTTACCTTAAGATGTTATATCGGAATTTATGTTGTTTTAAAGAAGAAACTCATGTTACCCGCAACTTGAAGTTCTAAAGGAGAAACTCTCTCTCTCTGAGTTGCTCAAAATAAGCAATTCTCTCCCTTCCAGCTGATAGCTACAGTTATTTAAACATGAATTTCTTTCGTTACCTTTAGATGTTGTACTGAAATTTATGTTGTTTTAAAGAAGAAACTCTTGTTGCCAGCAACTTCAAGATCTAAACGAGAAAATCTCTCGCTGAGTTGCTGGAAAGAAGAAATTCTCTCCCTACAAGCAGCTTCTCTTGCTTCCAGCTTAAACTACATCTCTCACTATAAGCAGCTGTTCTTCAAGCAGCTTCTCTATCTGCTAAAATCTTCTCCCTTTTAGAGACTTCAAGTTCTAAAAAGAAAAGCAATTCTCTCGCCAGCTGTTAGCTACAGTTATTCAATAATAGAATTCTCTCGCTACAAGCAATTTCTCTCTCTCCTAACTTGTTCTCCCTTTCAATACTGATTAATTGGTTCTATGGAAGCAGCTCTTTCACCGACAACTAGATCAAGTTGTTTTCTCTCTCTTTCTCAAACAAGCTCAAGGTATTCTCCATAAAAGAATTTGAACTCATTCTGATTAAACTAGTTCTAGAACCAATTACTTTTCACCCGTTTTTTATGATTTTAGAAAATTTCGCCTTAAATAAATTAACTTTTCTTTTTCATTAAAATCCAATTAATATCCATAGCTCATCTTCCACTTTATGCCATTAATTTCTCGCCTTATCCATTCCATACCAACAGTGTAACTCATTGAAATATGAGAAGTATTTTATCACACTAAAAGCATTTTTTCAGTAGATTTGCCCCACATTTTGCATTCATTATTCATTAACCAAAAATAGTACAAATCCAACAACAGCCAACCAACAACAGTAGCTTAAGCTGCCGCGCATAAATTTCATCATAAATGGAAAAGTTTTTCCTCGTATCGCCTTGGCAACTTTTAATTACTTCATAAACTTACAAATATGTGAATCTTAATTACGAAAACTGCAAACGTTTCCTCGCTTTAAATATCACACAATGATTTTTTTTCTATGATGTGTGACTGGAGTATTTCTTAAATCCAACACCAAATGGTGTAATTAAATGGAAATTCCATACAACAGATCTCAATATGAAACAAACGCATCTTCCATATTCACTCACTTAACAAAAAAAAAGTGCGAAAGTTTTGTGAGACGAAAAAAGAAGCCAAATCATTTAAGAAAAAATGCCACTAATCGGGTTTTTATTTCACTTATTTATTTGAAATTGGCAAAGATGAATAGTGTCTTAATCGGGAGATTATGGCAAGAAACAAAATTATTGTTTGTTCGAGTGGTTTATGAATCCATGCACTCCTTCCTTCCTACTCTTTGTGTCTTGAAAATATTTGTTTTATTTTTTTTTGTCAGATTTTTTAAACATAAGTTTGAAGTTTACTGACCTAATTTCCTAAAAATTAAAACTCAAAAAATACAACTAAAAAATCACTTTAAACATGAAAACACTTGTAGCACTTGTATCACTTGCAGCAAGGCTTATTTTCCAAACAAAAACAGCGTTTAGGGGACAGACGACACCAAAAATGGATGGAAAATTAAAAAAAGCAAACCGAAAAAAATCCTCGCCTTTCATATAAAACAAATTTTTAATGGGAGTAATGCGGCAGTTAAAGCTAAAACGCACCTGCACGCATGTTGTGTTGGATGTGATACATAAATTACACCATTTGGTACACAGGCCACACCTCCCTTAAGTTTGGCCATAAGTCTTCTACTCCTCTACCGACTATTGGAACTTGGTTATATGTTGTTGGTATCTTGTTTTACGAAGCTTTTAACAAGTTGCTGTAAAAAAAATTATTGCATATTTTGTCATATACATAAAACTATAAATTTTTGTTATAATGCTTTGTCTGTCTTCTCAGGTTTTCACGAAAAAATTCCAATAAGAAACTCATGTTTAAGATCAGGGATCTTTTTTTTTTTCGTAAATTGCCTCTAGCTAAAGTTTGTCTTTTGTTAGTAACAAGTTTGGATTTTTATTGAATTTTTCTTTAATCCTTTAAAAGTGCAAAGAATTTTCTTAAAAATTTACAAATGATCTTAAGAAACGATCGTTTAGAAAATTGTAAAGAGTAACACTTTTGCTTTTCATCAGTTGAAGTTGCTCAAAGTTATCTCGGATCTTTCAAAGCATCTAAAATTTACGATTTGTAGAACAATCACTTCAAGATTAACAACTTCGAGTAAGAACCGATCATTCTAAAGAAATCAAATAGTTTTTTATAAGCAACTTCCCCATAATCCAGCTGAAGTTGTTAAAAAAAAAATAACTCCCTCGTCGGTAGCCATTTTAAGATGTTCTAAAAAACTACTTTCTCAAAAAAAGCCTGCTTCAATTGGTCTAATGGCTCGATTGCGTATTGCAACTGAATTCAAGTTGCCTCGCAGTAAAAAAATGTTGTATTATATATGGCAACACATGTCAATTGCTAAACAGTAATTTTAATGAAAAAAGTGAAAAAAAAAAAATTAAGTATTTAAACTTTTAAAAATTAATGTCTTTTTAGGACTTTTTTCGGATCGAAGCTTCCAGATGTCCCATGGAAATGTTTTCAGAATAAAAACTTGTTTAATTTGAAAATAAAGCTTCCTGGCATTGTCGGATGTATAAATGGCACACATGTGCTTATTATAAGACCATGGGAATATTTCTTTCTTACTTACTTATATATTATATTTATATTTACTTATATATAATATTTCTTTCCCTTTAAAAAAAAAAATCACAGCAATTCAAAATTCCCGGTTGCTGAAATAACCTATATTTGGCAACTAGAATTGACACTTGTTGCCATCGCCAATATGATTAACTGGCAACTAGAATTGACTCTTGTTGCAATAGTCAATATGATTAATAATTTATAAGGAATTTGAGGTTCTGTTATCGGTTATCAGTTGCCATAAGTAATGTCATTTTGGCAATTGGCAACACAATTAAAGTTGAGTTGCTATACACCATCGAACCATAAATGAGCAATTCCCTTACTAGTAGCCAACTTAAAGTTATTCTCAATGATCACCTTGTAAAGAAAAAACTCTCCCGCTAGCAGAGAACTCAAATACAAATTTGCGGTTACTAAAATAACCTGTAACTGACAACTAGAATTGATGCTATCGAAAATATAATTAATAATTGATAAGGCAACTGAGGTTCTGTTATCGCTTATCAGTTGTCATACATAATGTCGTTTTGGCAATTGGCAACACAATAAGAGTTGAGTTGCTATACATAATCGAGTTATAAATAAGCAATACCCTTACTATTTAGTAGCCAACTTAAATTTATTTAATGGCAACAAAGTCAAGTTTATGTAAGGAAAAAACTTTCTCGCTGGCAAAGAACTCAAATCGTTCAAGGAATCATCTCTAAGCAACTTTCTAGTTGGCAACCGGCACAGGAAACTCTGTCACTCAAGTTATAAAGAGGTTTCAGCGGGCTTAAGCTGTTTTAAAGATGGAACAATTTCGATTTAGCCATCTCAAATTATTCTAAAGAAGCAAATTTCTTCCAGAAGCCCATTTAAATTATTTTAAAGTAGCAATCTTCTTCAATCTTAAGTTGTTTTATTCAATTCTTCAAAACCAACTCTTTCAAAACATCATAAGGTTATTGTAAAGATGCTACTATCGATGATAGCAAATCCAATAAATTTGAAGTCATAATTGGCAAATCGAAGTGTTCTGTAGAAGTAAATTTTCGTTGAAAGTCAGCTCGGGTTGCTTTAAACAAGCGACTGGCAATTCAAATTGTCTCAAAGAAGCAACATTATTTCTGAAAGTTTTACTAAAAAACGGAATCTATCGTTATTTAACTGATGCATCTATTGCCGTTGTCAACTCAACTCAGTTTGGCCGTCTGTTAGTCGACCCAACTTTCACTAAACCAAATTATTTTTTGATATTGCGGAACTAAAAAACATTGATTTCCGCAATATTAAAAAATTATTTGGTTGAGTGAAAGTTGGGTCGACTGAGTTGAGCTGAGAACGGCAATAGGGGCATGAATTCTTCCGCTAGTAAAATCTAGTTGTTGAGCTGTAAAATCTGGTTAGGTAGAGCTGTTCTAAAGAAAAATCTCTCTCCGATATTCACTTTAAGTTGTTCCCGTTATAAGAAAATTTAAGTTAATTTAAACAAACTACTTCCCCTCTTTCTTCGTGGTACCAACTCGGATTCTTCTAAAGTACTTTATTCTGTTTTAAATTTAAAAGTTACACTCTCGCTTGAGTTGTTCTAAAAAAACCTTTTTCCCCCCGCAGTTTAAGTTGCTTCAAAAAAGCAACTCTCTCGCTACTGGCAGTTATTTAAAGTTAAAGTTTTTCAAACCAAGTAGCTCCCCATCAAACTAGTTCAGATAAGGTTAGACAAATAAGTAATAAAACGAGCTGAAGACGTTCTGTTAAAGTAACTCTTAAGCATGAAACTTATTCTAAAAAGCTGTTTTAACCTCCCTCTCCTCTCTGACAGCCAAGTTGTTCTAAAGAGGCGAATTTGTCGCTAAGAACCAGATCTAGCAGTTCTTGTTCTTTTAACGAAACCATTCTCTCGATAACTCTAATCTTAAGTGATATTACAGACGCAACCCTCTCTCTTTCTCTCTCTGGCAACTTATTCTTAAAAGTTCTTTAAAATTCTCGCCCTATCTGACAGTCAAGTGGTGTTTAAGATTTTTTTGCTGAGAACCAAATCTAGCGGTTCTAGTTCTTTAAACAAAGTTATACTCTCGTTTTCTCCCTTCTTTTGTTGTTGTACAGAAGCAACTCTCTCTCTCACTGGCAACTTATAAAAAGTTGTATCAAGCTTTCTCTAAAGAGGCTAATTTGTCGCTGACAACTAGATCTACCAGTTCTAGTTCTTTAAACGAAGTTATACTCTCGTTGGCTCCCATATTATGTTGTTTTGCAAAAGCAACTCTTTCTCACTGGCAACTTGTTATAAAAACGTTAAAGTAAATTTGTAACGATCAGTTTGAGCTGCTTCCTAAAGGGTTAAAATAGCACTTAATTATATTTTGATATTTTTTTTTGCACCAATAGAGGACATTGTAAACATGGAAGTTATTAAAAAACAAACTCCATGGTCCTCTTTTTTTCAAACTATATTAAACCAAATAGACGTAAAAAATAGTGCAACATGTTTTAGACTAAGAGAAAAAAAAAAAACAAAGTTTTAATAATAAAAGTGTGTATAATTTTCATATCTCTCGTTCGCTCGTTCTGTCTCCGCTAAACAAGGAAGATCGCCCATTATTGACCAGCTTAATTGTAGCCGATCGTCATAGTGATGCATGTCTAGATTCAAACAACAACTGGTTGGGTTGTACGTTCAGATGTTGTTTCTGCTCGTATGAATGAATCAAATAAATGACTGAATGGATGGATAGATAGATTGTTAGTTAGTTTGTTAGATGGATAGATAGATGGATGGATGTATGGCATGTTGGTGGGCCGGTTGAATCATCTAGTATTTTGTTAGAAGTTTTTTTTTTTGTTACTTCTAGTAGTTGATTGACGAGTTATTATAGATGTTGGTTGCTCCGTTTTTTGCCTCTTTTCCATATGCTGCGGTGAACTACATGCTCTAGAGCACTGGAGTTATTAAATAGTTGGATGGATGTTGTAATGTCTTTAATAACCAAATTCAAAAGCTGAAACATTGTAGTCTACAATCATATTTCGTGTTAGTTTCTCTCCTTCGTAGGCATGTAAAGATCAGGTGGCTTTTTAGGAAAACATTTATTTTTTTTTTCTTCAGAAATATTATTTCATAAGCTAAGGGGAGAACGATCGTGTGTGCAGATATTCATTAATATTTAAATATTCAAGCTCATGTTACTTATTTAGTTGTATTCCGGTACATTCCATTATGCTAAAGTACTTTTATGTACTATTTATGATCTTAAATGTGTTAAGTCAGTATAATTTTTTTTAATTTTTATATTGTTGCTATTAATTGTGTATTTGGAGCAAAGAAATGTTTAACTTTTTTAAAGCTAACAAGATCATAAAGTGTACACCATTTCCAAAGAGTGAAAAAAAGTTGCTTCTTTAGAAGAATAACGAATATATAGGTCAAGATCTACAAAAAACATCGCTTCATGCCTATTCTAACTCTTACGGTTTAAAAGATATTCGACTTAAAAAATAAATTTTAATTTTTTACTAATATATAATATCTTAAGCTCCCCAACACTTCTGCTATATCCATATACAATTTTTTTTAAATCCGCCCAACGGTTTAGAAGTTACATAATTATTTCCTATTTCTATTTTTAAACCATCCCACCGTGCAATTCAACAAAGAGCATAATATTATTGACCGTGTTTCATTTTGTGTTTCACGTTCCACCACGATACGAAGGTGTTAATAAGTCCATGTCTTTTTCCTTGGTAAAGAAGAGGATTCTGATTCCAATGTGTGGTCGTATAAGCACGGAAGATGCCGAAAGTTCTGATGGTCAGCTGAAGACTCTAAATCCGAAATATGTGAAAAATTAATTTTGAATGATCACTTGGGTATGAATTAGCTTTGCGTGAGATGGCTGCTGCATTTCACAATCAACCGCAAACATACGCCGTTCTCAACTCAACTCAGTTTGGTCGTCTACCAGTCGACCCAACTTTCACTCAACCAAATTATTTCTTGAAATTGCGGAACTAAAAACCATTAAGTTCCGCAATATCAAAAAATAATTTGGTTGAGTGAAAGTTGGATCGACTGGCTGACGACCAAACTGAGTTGAGAACGGCAATAGGGGCAATAACAGTCTCAATATTTTCTTGAATGCTTGACCGTTTCTGAAATGTGGAGTAAACATGCACCCCTACAACTCACCGGAGAATAAGCAATAGTTTTGTCGGTGTGAATCGGTGCCAAAGAAGGCAAATGTGGGTTTCTCAGCCAATAAAGCCACGGCGACCTTTTTTTTGGATTGCACGGTGCAAATATCCTAAAACCTTTTGTGTCTTTTTAATGAGGAGTTAAGAAAAAACGACCGGATTTATCAAGTATATTTCGAATTGCTCTCTCATCCGCCATTTAGACTATTTCTTGTTCACAAACTTGAGGATAAACTAACTTTTTATACCAAACCTGTGTTATGTTCAAAAAGACACGGACTTATTGACCTGCCCCCGTAGTTTGAATTCTATTCTATGGCCTTGTAGTTTGAATTTTATGTTTTTAATTTTTCATTATATCTTTTTACTAGAAATTCAATTTTTATTTGAAATTCTAATTTTTACTGAAAATTAAAATTTTTACTAAAAAATAATTTTTACTGAAAATTCAAATTAAAAATTCAAAATTTACGTAAAAATTTAAATTTTACTAAAAATTTATAATTTTACTAAAAATTCATAATTTTACTAAAAATTCATAATTTTACTAAAAATTCATAATGTTACTCAAAATTAAAAATTTTACTAAAAATTCAAATTATACTGAAAATTAAAATTTTACTAAAAATTAAAATTTTTATTAAAAATTCAAAATTTTTACTGAAAATTAAAATTTTTACGGAAAATTAAAATTTTTACTGAAAATTAAAAATTAAATTTTTACTAAAAATTAAATTTTTACTAAAAATTAAATTTTTACTAAAATTTAAAATTTTTACTAAAAATTCAAATTTTTACTAAAAATTCAAATTTTTACTGAAAATTCAAATTTTTACTAAAAATAAAAATTCAAATTTTTACTAAAAATTCAAATTTTTTTTGAAAATAAAATTTTTACTAAAAATTAAATTTTTAATTAAAAATCAAAATATTTTACTACAAATGAACATTTTTTCTAAAAATTTAAGTTTGTACTAAAATTTAAAAATATTTTTTATTTAACAAAAAATTAATATTTTTACCAAAAATCAAAATTTTTACTAAAAATTTTACATTTAAACTAAAAATTAAAATTTTTAATTGAAATTCAATTTTTTGCTAAAAATTTAAACTTTTACTGAAAATTCAAATTTTTTCTAAAAATTTTAATTTTACTTAAAATTTTAATTTGTACTAAAAATTAAAATTTTTACTCAAAACTTAAAATTTTTATTGAAAATTAAAATTTGTATTAAAAATTCCAAATTTAAATAAAAATTTTAAATTTTAGCAAAAATTTAAATTTAACTTAAAATTTATGATTTGACTAGAAATTCATAATTTTACTAAAATTTTTATTAAAAAATCAAAATTAAAATTTTTACTACTAATTCAAGTTTGTATTAAAAATTTAATATCTTAGTAAATATTTATGTTTTACTAAAAATTAAAATTTTACTAAAAATTCTAATTTTACTGAAAATTCAAATTTTTACTAATAATTAAAATTTGTATTAAAATTTCAAAATATTAGTAAAAATTCTAATATAACTAAAAATTCAAATCAGCATTAAAAATTCAAAATTTTGGTAAAAAATTAAATTATACTAAAAATTAATTAATTTTTATTGAAAATTAAAGTTTTTACTGAAAATGAAAATTTTTACTAAAAACTGAAATTTGTACTAATTTTTAATAAAAAATTAAAATTTTTCTTAAAATTCAAATTTTACTTAAAATTAAAATTTTACTTAAAATTCAAATTTTACTTAAAATTTAAATTTTACTTAAAATTCAAATTTTACTTAAAATTCAAATTTTACTTAAAATTCAAATTTTACTTAAAATTCAAATTTTACTTAAAATTCAAATTTTACTTAAAATTCAAATTTTACTTAAAATTCAAATTTTACTTAAAATTCAAATTTTACTTAAAATTCAAATTTTACTTAAAATTCAAATTTTACTTAAAATTCAAATTTTACTTAAAATTCAAATTTTACTTAAAATTCAAATTTTACTTAAAATTCAAATTTTACTTAAATTCAAATTTTACTTAAAATTTAAATTTTACTTAAAATTCAAATTTTACTTAAAATTCAAATTTTACTTAAAATTCAAATTTTACTTAAAATTCAAATTTTACTTAAAATTTAAATTTTACTTAAAATTCAAATTTTACTTAAAATTCAAATTTTACTTAAAATTCAAATTTTACTTAAAATTCAAATTTTACTTAAAATTCAAATTTTACTTAAAATTCAAATTTACTTAAAATTAAAATTTTACTAAAAATTAAAATTTTACTAAAAATTAAAATTTTGCTAAAAATTAAAATTTTACTAAAAATTCAATTTCATTAAAAATTAAAATTTTTACTGAAAATTCAATTTTTTTTTACAAAAATTCAAATTGGTACTAATAAAAATAACTAAGAAAAATTGTACAAACAATTTAAATATTGCTAAAAATTTATGTTTTACTTCAATTTAAATTTTTTACCAAAAATTAAAACTTTTAACAAAAATTAAAATAAACATCGAAAATTTTACTAGAATTTAAAAAAAAATTGATTTTTATTGAAAATTTTAGTTTTACTAAAAATTTAAAATTTTTACTGAAATTTCCTAAAAATTTAAAAATAATACTAAAATTTTTGCTAAACAAATGCCATTTTCTTGAATAATTTGAATCTGAAATGGTGTCCTTTTAACTTTGTTTGATTTAATAATAGTAATTTAATATTAAAATAATAATACCATAACTATATAATAGTTGAGCAATTACTTTTTCTATCTCGAGTTTTTTTTCATCACTTAATTCTTCTTTATTCTTGTCTAAACTGATAGAAAAATGTAAAACGATAATAATGACGTTGTTTCCTTTTCAGAGCCCGGCACTTTGCTACAAGCATGTGCAACAGTTTTCCCAAAGAATTCTTTGTTACTTTTAATAAAAGACAAAAGCAAAGACTAGGAAAATGTTCCACTAGTAAATATGTCTTGGTATATTTGACAATTTTCTAGCGTTAAATTAACAAAAGAGGAAAATGTTTACACAGTGTCCGATTACAGCTGCGACTAAAACATACAAATGAATGAAATGTGATGATTTACATGCACATGTAACTAATATTTACATTTCAGAAGTTCTACATTTTCAAATTTAAATTTACATTGTAAATTTTTCATGTTTTCATTATGAAAAATTTTAATGGAAATTTCATTTCTTGGGGAATGAAAGTACATAAAGTACTTGCGATAAGTGAGCGATATCACTTATTCTCAAGTGCTTTTTTTGTATTATTTCTAAAATTGGTCATATGGAAAATGTGTGAACTAAATATAGACCCTTGAAAACTTCTCTATTTTTAAGATTGGACAGTTTAAGTATCATGTTACTTGGGTTGAAGTTAAAGTACTTGTTTTACTATTTGAATTCTTTCAAGTCCTTATCTTTCTTTTTCACTCTCCCCCTATATTTGGGTTATATGCTTCCTCTATTATGTCTGTTATCTCGGTACAGTTTTTGTTTGCTTCATTTTCATTAAAAACGAACAAAATCTTGCAACCAGTTCCAGTTTCCCCATATGTTTGGAAGACTGTGTTTCTTTCCCAGTTATTTCCATGTTTAACATGTAAATGACCAATTAATAGTCTGTACATAAGCCACATATGGCTTGGTCGTCGTCGGTGTCGTCTGTCTTCTAAATCTAGCTAATTTACATTGGCATGCCAATTTTTCCGTTATATAAATATTCATATTTACTTTTTAATATTTTTCTGCACGCAAAGAAAAAATATTCTGCACTTAAAAATGATAACCGGAATATTTTGAATTTTTAGTAAAATTTTGAATTTTCAGTAAAATTTTGAACATAAAGAAAAATTTTAAATTTTTAGTAAATTTTTGAATTTTTTGTAAAATTTTGAATTTTTAGTAAAATTTTGAATTTTTAGTAAAATTTTGAATTTTTAGTAAAATTTTGAATTTTTAGTAAAATTTTGAATTTTTAGTAAAATTTTCAATTTTTAATAAAATTTTGAATTTATAATAAAATTTTGAATTTTTAGTAAAATTTTGAATTTTTAGTAAAATTTTGAATTTTTAGTAAAATTATAATTTTTCAATAAAATTTTGAATTTTTAGTAAAATTTAAGTTTTTAGTAAAATTTTGAATTTTTAGTAAATTTCTCAATTTTTCAGTGAAAATTTGAATTTTTTAGCAATATTCAAATTTTTTGTGCAATTCTAGTACAAATTTTATTACTTTTTAGTAAACAATTTTTCTTTTTAGTACAAATTTGAATTTTTACTAATATTTTGAAATTTTATTACAAATTTTAAGTATTAGTACAAATTTTTACAAAAATTTATAATTTTTACTAAAAATTTCAATTGTTAGTACAAATTTTAATTCTAAGTAAGAATTAAAATTTAAATTTTTAGTAAAAATTGTTATTTTTAGTAAAACTTTAATTTTTAGTAAAATTTAAATTTTTACAAATAAAACATGCATATTTTGAAATTTTAATACAAATTTCAATTTTTAGTAAAATTTTAATTTTTTAGTAAAAATTTTAATTTTAGTAAAAATTTTAATTTTTAGTAAAAATTTTAATTTTAGTAAAAATTTCAATTTTTATAAAAATTTCAATTTTTATAAAAATTTCAATTTTAGTAAAAACTTCAATTTTTTGCAAAAATTTTAATTTTATAAAAATTTTAATTTTTAGTAAAAATTTTAATTTTAGTAAAAATTTTAATTTTTAGTAAAAATTTTAATTTTAAGTAAATATTTAAATTTTTAGTAAAAATTTTAATTTTAATTAAAAATTTTAATTTTTAGTAAAAATTTTAATTTTTAGTAAAAATTTTAATTTTTAGTAAAAATTTTAATTTTTAGTAAAAAAATTTTAATTTTTGGTAAAAATTTTAATTTTTGGTAAAAATTTTAATTTTTAGTTAAATAAAAAATATTTAAAAATTTTAGTACAAATTTTAATTTTTAGTAAAAGTTTTCATTTCTAATAAAAAAATTTTAGTAAAATTTTGAATCTTCGGTAAAATTTAAAATTTTTAGTAAAATTTAAAATTATTAGTAAAATTTTAATTTTTAATTTTTGGCCAAATTTTGAGTTTTTAGTAAAATTTGAATTTTAAGTAAAATTTTGAATTTTTAGTCAAATTTTGAATTTATAGTAAAACTTTGAATTATTAGTAAACTTTTAAATATTTAGTAAAATTGTAATTTTCAGTAAAAATTTAAATTTTCAGTAAAAATTTTAATTTTTTAGTAAAAATTTTAATTCTTAGTATTTTATTTTATTTTATTTTAGTAAAAATTTTAATTTTTAGTAAAAATTTAAATTTTCAGTAAAAATTTTAATTTTTAGTAAAAATCTAAATTTTAAGTAAATATTTAAATTTTCAGTAAAAATTTAAATTTTCAGTAAAAATTTTATTTTCAGTAAAAATTTTAATTTTCAGTAAAAATTTTAATTTTTAGTAAAAATTTTAATTTTTAGTAAAAATTTTAATTATTAGTAAAAATTTTAATTTTTAGTAAAAATTTTTATTTTTAGTAAAAATTTTAATTTTTAGTAAAAATTTAGATTTAAGTAAATATTTAAATTTTCAGTAAAAATTTTAATTTTTAGTAAAAATTTTAATTTTCAGTAAAAATTTTAAAATTTTTAATATTTAAATTTTCAGTAAAAATTTTAATTTTTAGTAAAAATTTTAATTTTCAGTAAAAATTTTAAAATTTTTTTAAAAAATTTAATTTTTAGTAAAAATTTAGATTTAAGTAAATATTTAAATTTTCAGTAAAAATTTTAATTTTTAGTAAAAATTTTCATTTTCAGTAAAAATTTTAATTTTTATTAAAAATTTTAATTTTTAGTAAAAATTGTAAAATTGTAAATTTTTAGTAAAATTTTGAATTTGTAGTAAAATTTTGAATTTTAGTAAAATTTTGAATTTTTAGAAAATTTTAACTTTTAGTAAAATTTTGAATTTTTAGTTAATATTTCACTTTATTTTTTTCTGTGTCTCCGCTTATGATCACTACCAGCGGGACACACAGACGAAGGTAGTGGGCCAGGAGGATTTTACTAAAAATTAAAATTTTTACTGAAAATTAAAATTTTTACTAAAAATTAAAATTTTTACTGAAAATTAAATTTTTTGCATTTCTAGTAAAAAAATTTTAGTAAAATTTTGAATTTAAAAAAAAATTAATTTTGAATTTTTAGTAAAATATAAAATTTTAAGTAAAATTTTTAATTTTTAGTAAAATTTTTAATTTTTAGTAAAATTTTTAATTTTTAGTAAAATTTAATTTTTGGGCAAATTTTGAGTTTTTAGTAAAATTTGAATTTTAAGTAAAATTTTGAATTTTTAGTCAAATTTTGAATTTTAAGTAAAACTTTAAATTATTAGTAAAATTGTAAATTTTTAGTAAAATTTTGAATTTGTAGTAAAATTTTGAATTTTAGTAAAATTTTGAATTTTTAGTAAAATTTGAACTTTTAGTAAAATTTTGAATTTTTAGTAAAATTTCGAATTTTCAGTTAATATTTCACTTTATTTTTTTCTGTGTCTCCGCTTATGATCACTACCAGCGGGACACACAGACGAAGGTGGTGGGCCAGGAGGATTTGCAAAGAAAAACACTTGTAAATGTCGTTTGACATGACTTGAATATTGGCAAATGATCATATGCGTCTCCCCTCAGTTCTCTAGCTATCTCTCCATTATGTCGTTCGTTAGTGTTAATAAATTCTTAATGTAGAACAAAACCGCGTTATGGGTAATTTTTTAAAAGTAATTTCAACTTCTTTTTACAATGTAAATAATCTTAAAACCAGTTGGAAATCTTTCTATGAATGAAAAGATTATTAGAAAAAAATATGATTTAGGAAGTTGAGATTGACATTAATAATGAATTATTTCGAGGAGAAAATGCATTTTGTACTGACACCGAAAATTTTCGATTTTTTTGGTTTGATAAATATATTTGTTATTGTATCGAAATTAGTTGATACATTATTTGAAATATTGTCTATCGTTAGCGTTACTTTCACCCATATTTTTGTGAAGCGTATTTCAGTAACGGCGGTCTATATCGATCGCAACAAATGGTAGTCAAAAGGTTAAAGGTCTGGGCTCAAAGGCGAGTAAACCAAAACTTCATATCTACTATTTTCCAAATAGTTTTTGGACGGTCTTACAATGCCTTTAAAAGTAGGGTAATCGAGTAATGCTTTCAATTCCTCATCTTCAATTATTTTTGGCGGACCTTGCTTTCTGTGTCGAATTATGTGTGTGAAGTTAAATTTGAAATTTAAAACCCTAGACACAAACCAATGTTTTTAACAGAGCTCTGTTATGTAGTTAACATAGCTCTGTTAAGAACCAAAAATAAAGGGAATACACAAGGAATTCGAATTACCAGTTAACCAGGCAACTTGGGCGGACAAATGAGGCATCAGATTGTAGGAGAGGATGTTATCTATGGATACCCATAGTCAGAACCTATAACAGAGTGAGTTGGTAGGTGCTGTTAACAGTTTTTTAAAATATCAAATGTGAGATCATGCTAAGGGAGGATCGCCAGTTCCCAGGAAACAAGGCAACGTGGGCGGACAAATGTAGTATCCGGTTGTAGCTAAGGATGTTTCCTATGAGCTCCTGTAGTCAGAACCTTTAACAGAGCGAGTTGCTAGGAGTTATTAGCATTTTAAAAAAAATTTCATATGTGGGACTATGTTAAGGGAGGATTCCAGATTCTTTGGAAACAAGGCAACGTGGGGCGACAAATGAGGTATCGGGGAGTAGCTAAGGATGTTTTCTATAGGGTTCCATTGTCAGAATATCTAACAGAGCGAGTTGGTAGGAGTTATTGAGACTTTTCAAAAATTTCATATGTGGGACTATGTATAGGGAGGATTCCAGATTCCTTGGAAACACGGCAACGTGGGCGGACAAATGAGGTATCGGGGAGTAGCTGAGGATGTTTTCTATAGGGTTCCATTGTCAGAATATCTAACAGAGCGAGTTGGTAGGAGTTATTGAGACTTTTCAAAAATTTCATATGTGGGACTATGTATAGGGAGGATTCCAGATTCCTTGGAAACACGGCAACGTGGGCGGACAAATGAGGTATCGGGGAGTAGCTGAGGATGTTTTCTATAGGGTTCCATTGTCAGAATATCTAACAGAGCGAGTTGGTAGGAGTTATTGAGATTTTTCAAAAATTTCATATGTGGTACTATGTTATGGGAGGATTCCAGATTCCATGGAAACAAGGCAACGTGGGCGGACTAATGAGGTATCGGGGAGTAGCTGAGGATGCTTTCTATAGGGTTTCATTGTCAGAATATCTAACAGAGCGAGTTGGTAGGAGTTATTGAGATTTTTCAAAAATTTCATATGTGGTACTATGTTAAGGGAGGATTCCAGATTCCTTGGAAACAAGGCAACGTGGGTGGACAAATGAGGTATCGGGGAGTAGCTGAGGATGTTTTCTATAGGGTTCCATTGTCAGAATGTCTAACAGAGCGAGTTGGTAGGAGTTATTGAAATGTTTCAAAAATTTCATATGTGGGACTATGTTAAGGGAGGATTCCAGATTCCATGAAAACAAGGCAACGTGGGGGGACAAATGAGATGTCGGGAAGTAGCTGCGGATGCTTTCTATAGGTCTCCATTGTCGGAATATCTAACAGAGCGAGTTGGTAGGAGCTATTGAGATTTTTCAAAAATTTCATATGTGGGAATATGTTAAGGGAGGATTCCAGATTCCATGAAAACAAGGCAACGTGGGCGGACTAGTGAGGTATCGGGGAGTAGCTAAAGATGTTTTCTATAGGGCTCCATTGTCAGAATATCTAACGGAGCGAGTTGGTAGGAGTTATTGAAAATTTTCAAAAATTTCATATGTGGGACTATGTTAAGGGAGGATTCCAGATTCCATGGAAACAAGGCAACGTGGGCGGACTAATGAGGTATCGGGGAGTAGCTAAAGATGTTTTCTATAGGGCTCCATTGTCAGAATATCTAACAGAGCGATTTGGTAGGAGTTATTGAGATTTTTCAAAAAATTCATATGTGGGAATATGTTAAGGGAGGATTCCAGATTCCTTGGAAACAAGGCAACGTGGGGGGACAAATGAGGTATTGGGGAGTAGCTAAGGATGTTTTCTATAGGGCTCCATTGTCAGAATTTCTAACAGAGCGAGTTGGTAGGAGCTATTGAGATTTTTCAAAAATTTCATATGTGGGAATATGTTAAGGGAGGATTCCAGATTCCATGAAAACAAGGCAACGTGGGCGGACTAATGAGGTATCGGGGAGTAGCTGAGGATGTTTTCTATAGGGCTCCATTGTCAGAATATCTAACAGAGCGAGTTGGTAGGAGTTATTGAGATTTTTCAAAAATTTCATATGTGGTACTATGTTATGGGAGGATTCCAGATTCCATGGAAACAAGGCAACGTGGGCGGACTAATGAGGTATCGGGGAGTAGCTGAGGATGTTTTCTATAGGGTTCCATTGTCAGAATATCTAACAGAGCGAGTTGGTAGGAGTTATTGAGATTTTTCAAAAATTTCATATGTGGGACTATGTTAAGGGAGGATTCCAGATTCCTTGGAAACAAGGCAACGTGGGGGGACAAATGAGGTATCGGGGAGTAGCTGAGGATGTTTTCTATAGGGTTCCATTGTCAGAATGTCTAACAGAGCGAGTTGGTAGGAGTTATTGAAATGTTTCAAAAATTTCATATGTGGGACTATGTTAAGGGAGGATTCCAGATTCCTTGGAAACAAGGCAACGTGGGGGGACAAGTGAGATGTCGGGAAGTAGCTGCGGATGCTTTCTATAGGGCTCCATTGTCAGAATATCTAACAGAGCGAGTTGGTAGGAGCTATTGAGATTTTTCAAAAATTTCATATGTGGGAATATGTTAAGGGAGGATTCCAGATTCCATGAAAACAAGGCAACGTGGGCGGACTAGTGAGGTATCGGGGAGTAGCTAAAGATGTTTTCTATAGGGCTCCATTGTCAGAATATCTAACAGAGCGAGTTGGTAAGAGTTATTGAAAATTTTCAAAAATTTCATATGTGGGACTATGTTAAGGGAGGATTCCAGATTCCTTGGAAACAAGGCAACGTGGGGGGACAAATAAGGTATCGGGCAGTAGCTGAGGATGCTTTCTATAGGGTTCTATTGTCAGAATATCTAACAGAGTGAGTTGGTAGGAGTTATTGAGATTTTTCAAAAATTTCATATGTGGGACTATGTTAAGGGAGGATTCCAGATTCCTTGGAAACAAGGCAACGTGGGGGGACAAATGAGGTATCGGGGAGTAGCTGAGGATGTTTTCTATAGGGTTCCATTGTCAGAATATCTAACAGAGCGAGTTGGTAGGAGTTATTGAGATTTATCAAAAATTTCATATGTGGGACTATGTTAAGGGAGGATTCCAGATTCCTTGGAAACAAGGCAACGTGGGGGGACAAATGAGGTATCGGGGAGTAGCTGAGGATGTTTTCTATAGGGTTCCATTGTCAGAATATCTAACAGAGCGAGTTGGTAGGAGTTATTGAGACTTTTCAAAAATTTCATATGTGGGACTATGTATAGGGAGGATTCCAGATTCCTTGGAAACACGGCAACGTGGGCGGACAAATGAGGTATCGGGGAGTAGCTGAGGATGTTTTCTATAGGGTTCCATTGTCAGAATGTCTAACAGAGCGAGTTGGTAGGAGTTATTGAAATGTTTCAAAAATTTCATATGTGGGACTATGTTAAGGGAGGATTCCAGATTCCATGAAAACAAGGCAACGTGGGGGGACAAATGAGATGTCGGGAAGTAGCCGCGGATGCTTTCTATAGGGCTCCATTGTCAGAATATCTAACAGAGCGAGTTGGTAGGAGCTATTGAGATTTTTCAAAAATTTCATATGTGGGAATATGTTAAGGGAGGATTCCAGATTCCATGAAAACAAGGCAACGTGGGCGGACTAGTGAGGTATCGGGGAGTAGCTAAAGATGTTTTCTATAGGCTTCCATTGTCAGAATATCTAACAGAGCGAGTTGGTAGGAGTTATTGAGATTTTTCAAAAATTTCATATGTGGGACTATGTATAGGGAGGATTCCAGATTCCTTGGAAACAAGGCAACGTGGGTGGACAAATGAGGTATCGGAGAGTAGCTGAAGATGTTTTCTATAGGGTTCCATTGTCAGAATATCTAACAGAGCGAGTTGGTAGGAGTTATTGAGATTTTTCAAAAATTTCATATGTGGTACTATGTTAAGGGAGGATTCCAGATTCCTTGGAAACAAGGCAACGTGGGTGGACAAATGAGGTATCGGGGAGTAGCTGAGGATGTTTTCTATAGGGTTCCATTGTCAGAATATCTAACAGAGCGAGTTGGTAGGAGTTATTGAGATTTTTCAAAAATTTCATATGTGGTACTATGTTAAGGGAGGATTCCAGATTCCTTGGAAACAAGGCAACGTGGGTAGACAAATGAGGTATCGGGGAGTAGCTGAGGATGTTTTCTATAGGGTTCCATTGTCAGAATATCTTACAGAGCGAGTTGGTAGGAGTTATTGAGATTTTTCAAAAATTTCATATGTGGTACTATGTTATGGGAGGATTCCAGATTCCATGGAAACAAGGCAACGTGGGCGGACTAATGAGGTATCGGGGAGTAGCTGAGGATGTTTTCTATAGGGTTTTATTGTCAGAATATCTAACAGAGCGAGTTCGTAGGAGTTATTGAGATTTTTCAAAAATTTCATATGTGGTACTATGTTAAGGGAGGATTCCAGATTCCTTGGAAACAAGGCAACGTGGGTGGACAAATGAGGTATCGGGGAGTAGCTGAGGATGTTTTCTATAGGGTTCCATTGTCAGAATATCTAACAGAGCGAGTTGGTAGGAGTTATTGAGATTTTTCAAAAATTTCATATGTGGTACTATGTTAAGGGAGGATTCCAGATTCCTTGGAAACAAGGCAACGTGGGTGGACAAATGAGGTATCGGGGAGTAGCTGAGGATGTTTTCTATAGGGTTCCATTGTCAGAATATCTAACAGAGCGAGTTGGTAGGAGTTATTGAGATTTTTCAAAAATTTCATATGTGGTACTATGTTAAGGGAGGATTCCAGATTCCTTGGAAACAAGGCAACGTGGGTAGACAAATGAGGTATCGGGGAGTAGCTGAGGATGTTTTCTATAGGGTTCCATTGTCAGAATATCTTACAGAGCGAGTTGGTAGGAGTTATTGAGACTTTTCAAAAATTTCATATGTGGGACTATGTATAGGGAGGATTCCAGATTCCTTGGAAACACGGCAACGTGGGCGGACAAATGAGGTATCGGGGAGTAGCTGAGGATGTTTTCTATAGGGTTCCATTGTCAGAATATCTAACAGAGCGAGTTGGTAGGAGTTATTGAGACTTTTCAAAAATTTCATATGTGGGACTATGTATAGGGAGGATTCCAGATTCCTTGGAAACACGGCAACGTGGGCGGACAAATGAGGTATCGGGGAGTAGCTGAGGATGTTTTCTATAGGGTTCCATTGTCAGAATATCTAACAGAGCGAGTTGGTAGGAGTTATTGAGACTTTTCAAAAATTTCATATGTGGGACTATGTTAAGGGAGGATTCCAGATTCCTTGGAAACAAGGCAACGTGGGGGGACAAATAAGGTGTCGGGGAGTAGCTGAGGATGTTTTCTATAGGGCTCCATTGTCAGAATATCTAACAGAGCGAGTTGGTAGGAGTTATTGAGATTTTTCAAAAATTTCATATGTGGGACTATGTTAAGGGAGGATTCCAGATTCCTTGGAAACAAGGCAACGTGGGGGGACAAATGAGGTATCGGGGAGTAGCTGGGGATGTTTTCTATAGGGCACCATTGTCGGAGTATCTAACAGAGCGAGTTGGTAGGAGTTATTCAGATTTTTCAAAAATTGCATATGTGGGACTATGTTAAGGGAGGATTCCATATTTTCATATTTGAGTCCATAAAAAACAATCATTGAAGTTCAAAAAATAATATAAATAATCCCTCATGATTTTTATTTCTTCGAAAAATATGTATCGTTTTTCAATGCGATGAAAGTAAAATATAAAAAATCATCCGATGAAAGAAAAAATTTGATAGAAAAAATTCAAATTTTATTTTTGTATTTGTCTTGGACATTAAAATAACAATAAATTCAATTGTTGTTGCAAATTTTATGTTGAATTGGTTTTGTGCAACAAATGGTCGTTGTCTAGATGCGTTTGAAATGTTAAAATTTTTTTTTAGAAATATCCTTGAAAAGCGATCCGAATCAAAGAAAACACTAATAGTTTCATTAGGACTAATAGGTTTAACTTCGATGTCCTAGAACATATTCATACATTCATTGTTGAAAATTTTAAAATTTCAGAAATATTTTATTTTTTCTAAGTCGAAATAAAAATAAATTTTCATCTGCAATCGGTCTCTGATTAAAATTTTTTTTAGGTAAACTGAATATAAATATAAAAAAAATTTTATAAATTTTTAAAAACTTGTAAAATTTTAGAAAATTCCCCACAATTTCATTAATATGGGATTGTTTTATATAATTTTATTGAAATAATAATAAAATATAATTTTGTAACTGCAATATTATTTCAAGATTTAAATTAATTTTTAAACAAATCATTTAAATAATTTCTAAAATTACAAACATAAAATTAAGAAAAATTTATTAAAAACTATTTTCTAAAAACAGAACCAAAAATTGCTTTAAATATACATATGTTTATTAATATTATTCTTAAAGATACTTAAAGAACGTTATATATAATTTTTAAACTAAATAATATATATTAAAATAAATATATTGATTTTAATTTTCTTTAACAACATATAATTTTCGATGTTTTTATGTATAATCCACATGTAATTTTTTTAATGTATAATTTCCCACAAAAACAAAAAAATTTAAGATTACTTTGATTTACCTGACCACATTGTGTTTTTAGTATTTTCTGCTAATTTTAAAATGTCCGCTACAATAATCACATGTTCTGTTATGTTATTAATTCCCAACTCCCTGTTAATATAATCCCGCCCACTGTTAAGTAAAGAATTCCAAGCAACTCGCTCTGTTAGATATTCTTACAATGGATCCTTATAGAAAACATCCTCAGCTACTCCCCGATACCTCATTAGTCCGCCCACGTTGCCTTGTTTTCATGGAATCTGGAATCCTCCCTTAACATATTCCCACATATGAAATTTTTGAAAAATCTCAATAACTTATACCAACTCGCTCTGTTAGATATTCTGACAATGGAAGCCTATAGAAAACATCCTTAGCTACTCCACGATACCTCATTTGTCCCCCCACGTTGCCTTGTTTCCAAGGAATCTGGAATCCTCCCTTAACATAGTCCCACATATGAAATTTTTGAAAAATCTCAATAACTCCTACCAACTCGCTCTGTTAGATATTCTGACAATGGAGCCCTATAGAAAACATCTTTAGCTACTCCCCGATACCTCACTAGTCCGCCCACGTTGCCTTGTTTTCATGGAATCTGGAATCCTCCCTTAACATATTCCCACATATGAAATTTTTGAAAAATCTCAATAGCTCCTACCAACTCGCTCTGTTAGATATTCTGACAATGGAGCCCTATAGAAAGCATCCGCAGCTACTTCCCGACATCTCACTTGTCCCCCCACGTTGCCTTGTTTCCAAGGAATCTGGAATCCTCCCTTAACATAGTCCCACATATGAAATTTTTGAAACATTTCAATAACTCCTACCAACTCGCTCTGTTAGACATTCTGACAATGGAACCCTATAGAAAACATCCTCAGCTACTCCCCGATACCTCATTTGTCCCCCCACGTTGCCTTGTTTCCAAGGAATCTGGAATCCTCCCTTAACATAGTCCCACATATGAAATTTTTGATAAATCTCAATAACTCCTACCAACTCGCTCTGTTAGATATTCTGACAATGGAACCCTATAGAAAACATCCTCAGCTACTCCCCGATACCTCATTTGTCCCCCCACGTTGCCGTGTTTCCAAGGAATCTGGAATCCTCCCTTAACATAGTCCCACATATGAAATTTTTGAAAAATCTCAATAACTCCTACCAACTCACTCTGTTAGATATTCTGACAATAGAACCCTATAGAAAGCATCCTCAGCTACTCCCCGATACCTTATTTGTCCCCCCACGTTGCCTTGTTTCCAAGGAATCTGGAATCCTCCCTTAACATAGTCCCACATATGAAATTTTTGAAAATTTTCAATAACTCTTACCAACTCGCTCTGTTAGATATTCTGACAATGGAGCCCTATAGAAAACATCTTTAGCTACTCCCCGATACCTCACTAGTCCGCCCACGTTGCCTTGTTTTCATGGAATCTGGAATCCTCCCTTAACATATTCCCACATATGCAATTTTTGAAAAATCTCAATAGCTCCTACCAACTCGCTCTGTTAGATATTCTGACAATGGAGCCCTATAGAAAGCATCCGCAGCTACTTCCCGACATCTCACTTGTCCCCCCACGTTGCCTTGTTTCCAAGGAATCTGGAATCCTCCCTTAACATAGTCCCACATATGAAATTTTTGAAACATTTCAATAACTCCTACCAACTCGCTCTGTTAGACATTCTGACAATGGAACCCTATAGAAAACATCCTCAGCTACTCCCTGATACCTCATTTGTCCCCCCACGTTGTCTTGTTTCCAAGGAATCTGGAATCCTCCCTTAACATAGTCCCACATATGAAATTTTTGAAAAATCTCAATAACTCCTACCAACTCGCTCTGTTAGATATTCTGACAATGGAACCCTATAGAAAACATCCTCAGCTACTCCCCGATACCTCATTAGTCCGCCCACGTTGCCTTGTTTCCATGGAATCTGGAATCCTCCCATAACATAGTACCACATATGAAATTTTTGAAAAATCTCAATAACTCCTACCAACTCGCTCTGTTAGATATTCTGACAATGGAGCCCTATAGAAAACATCCTCAGCTACTCCCCGATACCTCATTAGTCCGCCCACGTTGCCTTGTTTTCATGGAATCTGGAATCCTCCCTTAACATATTCCCACATATGAAATTTTTGAAAAATCTCAATAGCTCCTACCAACTCGCTCTGTTAGATATTCTGACAATGGAGCCCTATAGAAAACATCCTTAGCTACTCCCCAATACCTCATTTGTCCCCCCACGTTGCCTTGTTTCCAAGGAATCTGGAATCCTCCCTTAACATATTCCCACATATGAATTTTTTGAAAAATCTCAATAACTCCTACCAAATCGCTCTGTTAGATATTCTGACAATGGAGCCCTATAGAAAACATCTTTAGCTACTCCCCGATACCTCACTAGTCCGCCCACGTTGCCTTGTTTCCATGGAATCTGGAATCCTCCCTTAACATAGTCCCACATATGAAATTTTTGAAAATTTTCAATAACTCCTACCAACTCGCTCCGTTAGATATTCTGACAATGGAGCCCTATAGAAAACATCTTTAGCTACTCCCCGATACCTCACTAGTCCGCCCACGTTGCCTTGTTTTCATGGAATCTGGAATCCTCCCTTAACATATTCCCACATATGAAATTTTTGAAAAATCTCAATAGCTCCTACCAACTCGCTCTGTTAGATATTCCGACAATGGAGACCTATAGAAAGCATCCGCAGCTACTTCCCGACATCTCATTTGTCCCCCCACGTTGCCTTGTTTTCATGGAATCTGGAATCCTCCCTTAACATAGTCCCACATATGAAATTTTTGAAACATTTCAATAACTCCTACCAACTCGCTCTGTTAGACATTCTGACAATGGAACCCTATAGAAAACATCCTCAGCTACTCCCCGATACCTCATTTGTCCACCCACGTTGCCTTGTTTCCAAGGAATCTGGAATCCTCCCTTAACATAGTACCACATATGAAATTTTTGAAAAATCTCAATAACTCCTACCAACTCGCTCTGTTAGATATTCTGACAATGAAGCCCTATAGAAAGCATCCGCAGCTACTTCCCGACATCTCATTTGTCCCCCCACGTTGCCTTGTTTTCATGGAATCTGGAATCCTCCCTTAACATAGTCCCACATATGAAATTTTTGAAACATTTCAATAACTCCTACCAACTCGCTCTGTTAGACATTCTGACAATGGAACCCTATAGAAAACATCCTCAGCTACTCCCCGATACCTCATTTGTCCGCCCACGTTGCCGTGTTTCCAAGGAATCTGGAATCCTCCCTATACATAGTCCCACATATGAAATTTTTGAAAAGTCTCAATAACTCCTACCAACTCGCTCTGTTAGATATTCTGACAATGGAACCCTATAGAAAACATCCTCAGCTACTCCCCGATACCTCATTTGTCCCCCCACGTTGCCTTGTTTCCAAGGAATCTGGAATCCTCCCTTAACATAGTCCCACATATGAAATTTTTGAAAAATCTCAATAACTCCTACCAACTCGCTCTGTTAGATATTCTGACAATGGAACCCTATAGAAAACATCCTCAGCTACTCCCCGATACCTCATTAGTTCGCCCACGTTGCCTTGTTTCCATGGAATCTGGAATCCTCCCATAACATAGTACCACATATGTAATTTTTGAAAAATCTCAATAACTCCTACCAACTCGCTCTGTTAGATATTCTGACAATGGAGCCCTATAGAAAACATCCTCAGCTACTCCCCGATACCTCATTAGTCCGCCCACGTTGCCTTGTTTTCATGGAATCTGGAATCCTCCCTTAACATATTCCCACATATGAAATTTTTGAAAAATCTCAATAGCTCCTACCAACTCGCTCTGTTAGATATTCTGACAATGGAGCCCTATAGAAAACATCCTTAGCTACTCCCCAATACCTCATTTGTCCCCCCACGTTGCCTTGTTTCCAAGGAATCTGGAATCCTCCCTTAACATATTCCCACATATGAATTTTTTGAAAAATCTCAATAACTCCTACCAAATCGCTCTGTTAGATATTCTGACAATGGAGCCCTATAGAAAACATCCTCAGCTACTCCCCGACACCTTATTTGTCCCCCCACGTTGCCTTGTTTCCAAGGAATCTGGAATCCTCCCTTAACATAGTCCCACATATGAAATTTTTGAAAATTTTCAATAACTCCTACCAACTCGCTCTGTTAGATATTATGACAATGGAGCCCTATAGAAAACATCTTTAGCTACTCCCCGATACCTCACTAGTCCGCCCACGTTGCCTTGTTTTCATGGAATCTGGAATCCTCCCTTAACATATTCCCACATATGAAATTTTTGAAAAATCTCAATAGCTCCTACCAACTCGCTCTGTTAGATATTCCGACAATGGAGACCTATAGAAAGCATCCGCAGCTACTTCCCGACATCTCATTTGTCCCCCCACGTTGCCTTGTTTTCATGGAATCTGGAATCCTCCCTTAACATAGTCCCACATATGAAATTTTTGAAACATTTCAATAACTCCTACCAACTCGCTCTGTTAGACATTCTGACAATGGAACCCTATAGAAAACATCCTCAGCTACTTCCCGATACCTCATTTGTCCACCCACGTTGCCTTGTTTCCAAGGAATCTGGAATCCTCCCTTAACATAGTACCACATATGAAATTTTTGAAAAATCTCAATAACTCCTACCAACTCGCTCTGTTAGATATTCTGACAATGAAACCCTATAGAAAGCATCCTCAGCTACTCCCCGATACCTCACTAGTCCGCCCACGTTGCCTTGTTTTCATGGAATCTGGAATCCTCCCATAACATAGTACCACATATGAAATTTTTGAAAAATCTCAATAACTCCTACCAACTCGCTCTGTTAGATATTCTGACAATGGAACCCTATAGAAAACATCCTCAGCTACTCCCCGATACCTCATTTGTCCGCCCACGTTGCCGTGTTTCCAAGGAATCTGGAATCCTCCCTATACATAGTCCCACATATGAAATTTTTGAAAAGTCTCAATAACTCCTACCAACTCGCTCTGTTAGATATTCTGACAATGGAACCCTATAGAAAACATCCTCAGCTACTCCCCGATACCTCATTTGTCCGCCCACGTTGGCGTGTTTCCAAGGAATCTGGAATCCTCCCTATACATAGTCCCACATATGAAATTTTTGAAAAGTCTCAATAACTCCTACCAACTCGCTCTGTTAGATATTCTGACAATGGAACCCTATAGAAAACATCCTTAGCTACTCCCCGATACCTCATTTGTCGCCCCACGTTGCCTTGTTTCCAAAGAATCTGGAATCCTCCCTTAACATAGTCCCACATATGAAATTTTTTTTAAAATGCTAATAACTCCTAGCAACTCGCTCTGTTAAAGGTTCTGACTACAGGAGCTCATAGGAAACATCCTTAGCTACAACCGGATACTACATTTGTCCGCCCACGTTGCCTTGTTTCCTGGGAACTGGCGATCCTCCCTTAGCATGATCTCACATTTGATATTTTAAAAAACTGTTAACAGCACCTACCAACTCACTCTGTTATAGATTCTGACTATGGGTATCCATAGATAACATCCTCTCCTACAATCTGATGCCCCATTTGTCCGCCCAAGTTGCCTGGTTCACTGGTAATTCGAATTCCTTGTGTATTCCCTTTATTTTTGGTTCTTAATAGAGCTATGTTAACTACATAACAGAGCTCTGTTAAAAACATTGGTTTGTGTCTAGGGTTTTAAATTTCAAATTTAACTTCACACACATGTCGAATTTACCTTTCTTTAATCCCCCAACCCATCGTAAGTTTAGCGAAACGTCGTTTTTACGTACAAAATGCTATAATTATAGTATTTTATATATATTCCAAGCTATCTTGTTTCTATCGACAAGACTATAACGTCCGCAACTGCACTTCAAAAATTAATGCCAATAAGCTCATGTCCTTTAAAACTCGAAAAAAACTATATTTGCTAATATTTATCATAAAATGTCTTTTTAGAATAATAGAATATAAAAATAACCACAAGAATATAACGTCCGTAACTCCAAACCAATAATTTTTGTATGTAAAGAATGTTATTCAAAAGTACTTAACTTGTTGAATGAAATTTATTAAAAGATAACTCATGTAGAAGGGGACTATTTTCGTTAAAGAAATATCCAAACGAATATAACGTCCGCAACTGCTCGAATTTATATCCGCCTAAAACAATTATGTTAATAATTAAAGGCGGTTCGAAAGAATTTCAAAATTATTCTTTTGCTGAAGTTTGTACCTTTACAATGAGAAAGGTACATTTTTTAGTACATATATTATACAAATTTAGCGTCCGCAACATTTCTTTTAGATCCTACTATATAAATTCGAGGCACTATTAATATTTTGGCTGAAAGTTTCCAATTCAAAGTCATTCAGAAGTTCTCGCAACAAAATGTACTCTTTAGAATGCCAACGTCCGCAGCACAAGATTTGCACACATGTGAATGCTATCACTTCAAATCGACTTTTACTTTTAAATCGCAAGATTATTCTGTTGACTTTTATTTCATTTGTCTTAAATTTCTCAGTTCAAAGTGATTTAAATGAAAAACTGGCTAAATTTTTTTCAGTTTAACCACTTGACGTATCAATTAGCGCAACGAAGTTCGCTTCAAACTGTTCGCACACAATTTGCACTAAACAAACCAGTTTTGATGCTTGAGAACAGTCGCAAAACGAGTCAGACTCGAGATAATCATGTTAGGCACAGAAATTGTACTACGAGTAAGACTCGTGATAATCATGTTAGGCACAGAAATTGTACCACGAGTAAGACTCGTGATAATCATGTTTGGCACAGAAATTATACCACGAGTCAGACTCGTGGAAATACGAGTCATAAAGTCATTTCCGAAAATATTATTCTTAACGTCCGCAAGGCAGGACGTAAAACCGATTTTTACCCTTAAATTGCAAGGAAATGATTATAATTTTGACTGATATTTCATATGACTGAAATTTCTTAGTTCAAAGTCATTCAAGAATACTTGCAAATTCGTTCAATTTCTCTCCGAAATATGATCATTTTGTCTGATATGGCTAGAAAATTTTTTTATGAAAAATTTTTCTATAGAAAATTTTTTTTATCAAAAATTTTTCTATGAAATTTTTAAAAAATTTTTTTTTTTGGAAAATTATTTTATCAAAAATTTTTCTATGATTTTTTTTTATCAAAAACTTTTCTATAGAAAATTTTTTTATCAATAATTCTTTTTAGAAAATTTTTTAATCTAAAATTTTTCTATAGAAAATTTATTTTATAAATTTTTTTTTTTTATTTTTTTTAGAAAATTTTTTTATCGAAAATTTTTCTATATTTTATTTTATCAAAAAATTTTTGATAAAATATAGAAAATTTTTTTTATCAAAAATTTTTTTTTAGAAAATTATTTTTTATCAAAAATTTTTCTATAGAAGATTTTTGTATCAAAAATTTTTCAATAGAAAAAAATTTTCTACGAAACTTTAAAAAAAAAAAATTTTTTTTGGAAAATTATTTTATCAAAAATTTTTCTGTAGAAGATTTTTGTATCAAAAATTTTTCCATAGAAAAAATTTTTCTACGAAACTTTTTAAAAAAAAATTTTATTTTTTGGAAAATTATTTTATCAAAAATTTTTCTATAGAAGATTCTTGTATCAAAAATTTTTCCATAGAAAATTTTTTTATCAAAAATGTTTCTATAGAAAATTTTTTTATCAAAAATTTTTCTATAGAAAATTTTTTTATCAAAAATTTTTCTATCTAAATTTTTTTTAACAAAAATTTTTCAATAGAAAATTTTTTTTAACAAAAATTTTTCTAAAGAAAATTTTTTTTATCAAAAATTTCTATTTTTTATCAAAAATTTTATTATGGAAAATTTTTTATCAAAAATTTTATTATGGAAAATTTTTTTATCAAAAATTTTATTATGGAAAATTTTTTTATCAAAAAATTTTCTATGGAAAATTTTTTTATCAAAAAATTTTCAATGGAAAATTTTTTTTATCAATAATTTTTCTATATAATTGTTTTTTTTTTTCGAAAATTTTTCTATATTTTATTTTATCAAAAATTTGTCTGTAGAAAATTTTTTTCTGTAGAAAATTTTGTTATCAAAAATTTTTCCATAGATAAAAATTTTTTTCTAAAATGTTTTCTATAGAAAATTTTTATATCAAAAATTTTTCTATAAAAAATTTTTTTTTATCAAAAATTTTTCTATAGAAAAAAATTTTTATCTATGGAAAATTTTTTGATAACAAAAGTTTTTTATAGAAAAACATTTTCTATAGAAAAATTATTGATACAAAAATTTTCTATAGAAAAATTTTTGATGAAAAAAAATTTCTATAGAAAAATGTTTGATAAAAATAAAATTTTTTTAAAACAATTTTCTATAGAAAAATTTTTGATAAAAACATTTATCTGTAGAAAAATTTTTGTAGGAAAATTTTCTATAGAAAAATTTTTGAGATAATAAATTTCTATACAAAAATTTTTTATAGAAAAAATTTTTTATAGAAAAAATTTTTATAGAAAAAATTTTTTATAGAAAAAATTTTTATAAATAAATTTTTATTATAGCAAAAAATTTCCTATAGAAAAATGTTTGACAAAAAAATTTTCTATAGAAAAATTTTTGATGAAAAAAAGTTTCTATAGAAAAATTTTTGACAAAAATAAAATTTTTTTAAAACAATTTTCTATAGAAAAATTTTTGATAAAAACATTTATCTGTAGAAAAATTTTTGTAGGAAAATTTTCTATAGAAAAATTTTTGAGATAAAAAATTTCTATACAAAAATTTTTTATAGAAAAATTTTTGACAAAAAAATTTTCTATAGAAAAATTTTTGATGAAAAAAAGTTTCTATAGAAAAATTTTTGATAAAAACAAAATTTTTAAAAAAATTTTCTATAGAAAAATTTTTGTAAGAAAATTTTCTATAGAAAAATTTTTGTAAGAAAATTTTCTATAGAAAAATTTTTGAGATAAAATATTTGTATACAAAAATTTTTTATAAAAAAATTTTGATAACAAATTTTTTTTTATAGAAAAATTTTTGATAAAAATTTTTTTTATAGAAAATTTTTGTATAGAAATTTTTTATCTCAAAAATTTTTTTATAGAAAATTTTCTTACAAAAATGTTTCTACAGAAAAATGTTTTTATCAAAAATTTTTCTATAGAAATTTTTTTTGTTATCAAAAATTTTTCTATGGAAAATTTTTTATTAACTGAATGATTTTAAAACTCATTTTCACGAGTTTTATTAATGATCGTGTTATTTACGAAAATTAAAAAAATGTATCGGCTGCTGGTGGTATGGGCTGCCTACTCCTGTTTATGATGATCGAGACATATCTATTTCTTGAATACCTCTTTGCATTTTTGTAAACAATTCCTAGCATAAACTGTCCCAACGAGAGAAATTCAATACCCCAAATCTTATAAGTCTCCATTACAAATCTAAATTTAACACTACATGTTTTCCAAAACATTTTTAATAACAAAAATTTCGCCTTTTGCCTTCACCTTAACCGATTCGTTTTGATATCCGTTGACAGACAAACCGCGAAGAGCAATTTGTTATGGTGTAACTATTCAATTTAAATTCATTTAAAGCGCAAATTAAAAATAACTCCTGATTCGTTAAAGGAACAATAAAACTAAACAATTTGGTATTTTTTTTTTTTGTAAACTACAATTTTTTAGATACAAGTGTCTACAGTCAAATAAGTAAAAGCCACATACGGATGGATGGCTAAAAAACGTATTAAGAAGTCAAGTCTTGCGAAATTGCACACATCTATCTAGTATATCGAATAGATTTCATTCAATATATTCCAAACATTGTACAAAACCATAAATTATTAACGTTTGGTGTCGTTTTGTTATGTATCCTTGTAAGTTTTTTTTTATTTTTTTTGCAAGTTTAGATGTTTTTTTCACTTTTTTTTCGAGTTCAATATTAAGTGGGCGTTAAATTGTAATAAATATTTAACTGCATACGAAATAACGATAAAACTGCAAATAGTTTCACAATTTCTAAGAAAGTAGGTGGCCAACAGCAACACCATCATCTTACCACCGCCACTCCAAACTTGGCTGGCCTACCAAAGCACTTACCATCGCTTTACTATTTGGCTACCAAAATTTCAAAAAACGCCATCTATATGTTTGATAACAAAACCAAATCATACATTTATGTATTTGCTTAAAGACTTAGCACCAGCATCAGCCAGAGCTTGTAGAAGACGACGAAGTGCGCGACGAAGAATCTGCCCGCGCCACTATTTTTTATAAACAAAATTTTATTATTTTGATTTTTAGTTTTGACTACTGTCTTGAAATTTGCGTGCTCTTTGGCAAGACAGTTGATTAAAATTTACAGACATGTTTATGCATGATATTAACAGAAACGGCTCTTCCTTGGCTTAGTGGAGCCACATGTTGCATACAACATAGGAGTCATACAACATTGTTTGTTGTACATTAAGATTCGTCGGCGGCGGTTGGTGTGTGAAAAGAAAGAGTTCAACATATTGATTATTCAAAATTCATTCAGTCTTAATGCAACAAGTGAATGTGTTTTTCATCATTCAGGTGATGACGATAGCGATTTTAATGGTAAAATGTTGCATAAAGTCCAGACGAAAGATTTGCAACATGAATTGCAAAAGAAAATTTGAAGATATAGGCCAAAACAGAGACCGAGACTTAAACCAGGTATAGACCCAGACCAAGACATAACCAAGTCATAGACCATTACATACACTAAGACATAGACCAAGCCATAAATCCAGACATACCTCAAAACAAAGACCAAGACTTAAACCAATACATACCTTTAAATAAGCCAATACATGGACCAAGATACAGACCTAGACATAGACTAAGACATAGACTAAGATATAGACTAAGACATAGACTAAGACATAGACTAAGACATAGAATAAGACATAGACTAAGACATAGACTAAGACATAGACTAAGACATAGACTAAGACATAGACTAAGACATAGACTTAGACATAGACTAAGACATAGACTAAGACATAGACTAAGACATAGACTAAGACATAGACTAAGACATAGACTAAGACATAGACTAAGACATAGACTAAGACATAGACTAAGACATAGACTAAGACATAGACTAAGACATAGACTAAGACATAGACTAAGACATAGACTAAGACATAGACTAAGACATAGACTAAGACATAGACTAAGACATAGACTAAGACATAGACTAAGACATAGACTAAGACATAGACTAAGACATATACTAAGACATAGACTAAGACATAGACTAAGACATAGACTAAGACATAGACTAAGACATAGACTAAGACATAGACTAAGACATAGACTAAGACATAGACTAAGACATAGACTAAGACATAGACTAAGACATAGACTAAGACATAGACTAAGACATAGACTAAGACATAGACTAAGACATAGACTAAGACATAGACATAGACATAGACTAAGACATAGACTAAGACATAGACTAAGACATAGACTAAGATATAGACTAAGATATAGACTAAGACATAGACTAAGACATAGACTAAGACATAGACTAAGACATAGACTAAGACATAGACTAAGACATAGACTAAGACATAGACTAAGACATAGACTAAGACATAGACTAAGACATAGACTAAGACATAGACTAAGACATAGACTAAGACATAGACTAAGACATAGACTAAGACATAGACTAAGACATAGACTAAGACATAGACTAAGACATAGACTAAGACATAGACATAGACTAAGACATAGACTAAGACATAGACTAAGACATAGACTAAGACATAGACTAAGACATAGACTAAGACATAGACTAAGACATAGACTAAGACATAGATTAAGACATAGATTAAGACATAGACTAAGACATAGACTAAGACATAGACTAAGACTTAGACTTAGACTAAGACATAGACATAGACTAAGACATAGACTAAGACATAGACTAAGACATAGACTAAGACATAGACTAAGACATAGACTAAGACATAGACTAAGACATAGACTAAGACATAGACTAAGACATAGACTAAGACATAGACTAAGACATAGACTAAGACATAGACTAAGACATAGACTAAGACATAGACTAAGACATAGACTAAGACATAGACTAAGATATAGACTAAGACATAGACTAAGGCATAGACTAAGACATAGACTATGACATAGACTTAGACATAGACTAAGACATAGACATATCTGCTTCCTTCAATCCTTTAGCTCCTTTAATATTCGTTTTGATTATCCTTTCGATATCAAACTTTTACTTGTTGTAACTCACTCTTCTTTTTTTATTTTACTCCTAAAATTCACTGACTGACACCCGCTATGTTTTCTTTTTTAACATTTTTATTGATTTTTCTTTATTTTTTGTAGTTTTATAGCTTTGTGGTATTTAATAAAAAATTTTCATACATTTGTGGTTGTTCGAAAAAGTTCGGTTAACAATCTTTCTTATGCCTTAATTCGACCATAACCTTTTTCGGATTCTAGTGATAATAATTTATAGAAATATTTTTATCGAAAATTTTTTTTATTGAAAATTTGGTATAGAAAAATTTTATATCGAAAATTCTCTATAGAAAAATTTTATATCGAAAATTTTCTATAGAAAAATTTTATATCGAAAATTTTCTATAGAAAAATTTTATATCGAAAATTTTCTATAGAAAAATTTTATACCGCAAATTTTCTATAGAAAAATTTTATACCGCAAATTTTCTATAGAAAAATTTTATATCGAAAATTATCTATAGAAAAATTTTATATCAAAAACTTTCTATAGAAAAATCGAAAATTTTCTGTAGAAAAAAAATTTTATATCGAAAATTTTCTGTAGAAAATTTTTTTATAGAATAATTTTATACCGAAAATTTTCCATAGAAAAATTTTCTATAAAAAATTTTTTTAACGAAAATTTTCTTTAGAAAAATTTTTAATCTTAAATTTTTTATCTTTTATTTTTTTTTTTGGAATTTTTACTTATTTTCAAACTTATATAACTTTTTGCGAAAAATTGATTTGCTGTTAGTTTTCTATGGAAATGAAGCCTCAAATGTGACATTTGAAACAAGCTACAGTGTATCTTATTTAAATAATATTATGACAGATATTAACCGATTTTTTTCGTAAACCCAATATATTGTAAAAACATACATGTTTTTCTTTTTTATTTGGATGATTTTTATTTCATGTTAGTTTTTTTATGTCGTTTCTTCGTTATCCATGACTCCTCCGGTGAGAGCATTGAACGTCATTGGATAAAATGTGTTCCCATAAATAAGACAACACCAACTCACTCACGCTTTAAAGTCAGTTTTTGTTCCTATATCAACTTCTTTCGTATTCACTTTACAATTAAATTGTTAAATATTGTGTCTACTTTATGTGCAAGCGTTTTTTTCTAGGAGTTATTTTTTTTCAAAGTTTTTCTCTAATGGAAGTTGGAAAAAAATCTTACTTTCATTTGGTCAGACATTCGTTGGATATGGGGTATTATAAACATTTTAAATAACATAAAAATTTTGGTATGAGATTTGAAGTTTTTCTAAGTTTGGGAATGTTTAAAGGTATAAAAAGAAGGTTTGGTCAAAGCAAAGACATATGGTCATTTTGAAAAGTCCCATAGAAATGATGGTATACCGCTCTTTCTCTAATTCGGAAGCAACTAATGGAGACGATTATTCAAAGGCAAAATGTAATTAAGGAAATTCTTAAAAATAAGCCCCCCAAGAATTCATCATTTGCCACCTCTGTTCTCACAGCTTAACAGATTTTCAGTTATTATAATTTTTAATAACTGAAATTAATTTATTAAGCACTTGCCTTAATTGTTTAATAATGTTTGTATTTTTTTCTTATTTTTGTAACATGTTAAGATAAATAAATACAATTTACAGATAAAACGCTTTAAAGAAATATATTTATAAAATTAAATAAAAAAATGTATGTAATATTTAAATAAATGGGAGGCGGTAAAATTAAATCGTTATTTTATTATTTTTTCTTAAACTTTCAAACACTTTGAGACCACAACATGACGACTATATGTGCAAAGTGGAGTGTTTGAAATGAATAATTGAGGAGATTTAACAAAATAGAGATTGAAAAGTTAAGAAAAATTAGAATGGAATGTCCACAAAATGGATAGATCGAATTTATCGAAAATACTGCACAAGTTTTTTTAAAATAGTTCAAACCTTTAAATAAATAAAATAACAAGGATAGGAGCAGGGGAAGCTTCAACCCCTCCAAAGTTAACACTTATTGTCGCTTATCTTTGTAACAAATAATATTTTTCAAACTTTCTACAACCGTTTTTTTGGTCCAACCTTGTACTTTAGAAAAAATGTTGTTGGGTCAGTTAAGGAGAACTTTATACCCCATAAAAAAAATAACTAACGTCATATCATTAAAACGTTAAAAGATTAAGTTTTCAAAATACACTCAGAAAAAAAATGAACTAAAATATAGGAAAATTTACTAAATTTGAGGAAAAAATGGTTGTCGTATGGCGCCAAAGCCGTTTTTTACAGCAATTGAGTAAAAAAAATTCCTTAATTCCAGGAAAAAAATTTCCTTAAGTTTTTGACAAAATTCCTTATATCAAACAAATTTTAACTTAAATCAAATAAAATTTAACTAAAAACTTGGAAAAAAAAAATTACTATAATTTAGTTCATATTTTATCTGAAAACTTCTTAAAAAGAACTAAATATTTCCTTTAATTTAGTATAGATAAATATTTAGCAATGCTTTAATTAAGGAAAATTTTCCTTCATTTTAGTTAAAAGATAATTTATTTTTACTTAAAACAAGTAAAAACTGCAGTAAACTTATGATCAAATTTTCTACAATAGTAGAAAAAGATTACAGAAATTCAGTAAATATTTATTTTGATCTTATAAAAAAATTATAATTTTTAGGAAATATTTTCCTTAAAAGTGGGAAAAACAGTCAGAAAATAAATAAGTTTAATCCTTGTATTTAGTAAAATATTCATTCTCAGTATAAAATATTTTCTACATTAATAAAACTTATTTCTAGTTTTCAGTAAATTATATACTTATCTGAATTTTATATCTCCTAAATTATACAAAAAAACTAAAATTAAATAAAATTATTTCCTAAAAAAAATGTATCCCCTTTATAAAATAAAAGTATAAAAAATGGTACAAAATATTTTTATTGATATTTTTCATAATTTTACAAAAATATTTTAAAAATACATATACATAATTAAATAAAAAAATAATATTTAAATTTACATCAATTTTTACATTTACTTATACATATTAAAGTGCACCTTATTTTTTTAAATTTTACCTTAATTTTCACTTAGAAATGTTTTTCTTAACAAAATAATATGTTAAAAAATAAGTTCCGCATCCGCCCCCAAACAATAAAATTAGTTCTTATGGGAAAAAATGGGAGTATTTTTGGAAATTGCAATCAATAACAACTTTTGTAAAAAATGCAATAAATGTAAAGTCATAGAAATAAAAATGAATGATGTAGTTTTGCAATTTTCCCCCATTCGTATTTAAGAAAGATTCTTCAAATTAAAATAAATTTGGACAATGGCTTAATGTATTTTATTACACATTCTTTGCCATTAAATATTTGATCTTCTTTTACAAGTTTAAGAATTAATTTATTTGAAAATGTGATATAAACTTCAATATGAAAGCATTTTGGTCCAAGTTGAGAGTTAATGGAAAAAAGATATGGATTTATATAAATATATGTATTTATTAATGATGACAAATTTTATAAGGTAGATAAATAAAAAAATCGTACTTCAGAATTAACTGCAGTATAATACATTGAAAAGTATAAAAGCCTTTTTATAGTCAAATTGTTATTTACTTTGATAAAATAACATGGAAGGGACGCTCTTTGTGACGCACGGCATCTTTGGCTACGGAACACTAAAGGTCCTTAGTCTTCCCAATTTAATTAATCCAAGGTCATTTTGCAAAAAATATAAAATATAGTATAGGTGTTTAATATATATTTTTTAATATTTTTTATTTAGAGCATACAGTTAGGGAAAATAAACTTTTTAAACTGACGACTAGTAAAATACATTATTTATTTTTATTATTACTAAATCGAACAAATTTAAGAAAATAAAGCTTAAAATTTAATTTTGTTAAATGTCACAAATAGTTGTTTGGTATAAATTTTGTTCATATAGCCCAACACTTTTATCAACCCATGTCCATTGCCGACAATCTGACCTGGTTCGGTTTATATTCGTCCATCTGATGGTCAATGAACATGAGTTAATAAAAGTGTTTGGCTAAAGGAACACAATTTATACCAAACAATAATTTTTTAGTTTTACCTAAATTTTTTTCGATTTTGTATTAATAAATAATGTGTTAAATTTTGCCCCTTACTATATGCCCTGCCACTTTAAAACACCTATACGATTTTTTTAATTTTAGATACTTATCAATGCATTACGCAAAAGCTCAATCTAAAAATGTATTTACCTTAATACTTGCCCATTAATTTTATATAATAGAAATTGTACCTAAATCCAAAAACTTTACATTTAGAAGATCGCTTTTGGGGTTGTTTAAATCTATTTTCTTAAAATTTGATGTTGAACTATGATATTTACTATGTATATAACAATGTCCTGGCAAACATTAAAAAACGACCCACCCTAATATAAAACTGAGGAGACAGTGTTCTTAAGGCATCACTTACATGGTTTGTTCCTCAAAAAGTTGATCAGCAGGGAAGTCCGATGCCCTTTTTTCATTTGAAAAAACGTTGTTAGTTCCTAATGTATCCTCTGTATATAAAGTCTGGACTTAACATTGATTGATAGCTAACTAATTTTATAGGTGCAATCTTTATATTTATACTGAATTTTAGTGGTTTCTGAGAGTGTTTTTTATAAAAGTTTTAGTCAAATATGGACCGATTTCTAAAAAATTAAATGAACTGAATAGTTGGACGGACGCAAACCCCCAATGTTTTCGAAAGTTTTTTAAGTGGGAGCTATGGTCAAATGGTGACCAATTGCGACAAAATGTTGCACTCTAGCTGGCATTGACATAAAACTTTGTTTTGCTTAATTTAGTGGCCATAGCTTATATACTTTATCATTTATTGACATTTAAATATATTTTAGGAGGAATATAGGCTGCTTCAGTTAGTGTTTTGTATGGGAGCTATGTTTATATATGACCAAGTGCTTATATAAAACTTCTTTATACTAAATGTTATCAACATACCTGTTATAATTTGTTATTTATTAGCAAATATGCGATAAGTTTCGTCATGGTTATACGGGAGCTATGGTCAAATGTATACCGATTTCGCTCAAATTCAGTTCCAAATGAATAATGTTTTCGCCAAGTTTCAGTAATCTAACACCTTTTGTTTAGGCCCTTTGGTGCCTTAAATAGACAGGCGGTCATCGCTCGGCCAACCGGCTAAATAATCGTGCCAAGTGGCACTTTTGCAGAAGATAACAAACAAAAATATTAAATTAAAGTCATAATGTATAAGACATGAATAGACTTACCATTATATGGATATAGATATCCAACCGCATCTTATAAAGCAGTCTTAAAAAGTATCAAGAACATTATAAAATGTTCCTTAGAATACCCTTACTGCTAAAAACGAATGCAGTGTTATGATTTAAAATACATCTATAATTTAATTTTTTTCTTACCTCTCGCTTTAAATTGTCATCTCCTTGTTGATTTTCCAGTATCAGCAATGCCTCTAAATTGCTTCCTCACTAATATTTTCTTTTGGTGTGTAAAACAAATCAACTTCCATTACTTATGGAATCTAATGGTGGAAGTAACAAACATATAATTTTTGGCACAAATTCTAGTCGAACTTTAATTTTTTATAACACAAATATATTTTTATCACAAATATAAAACAATAGCGCGGTTTATAACGAAATTTGTACAAAAAATAACACGCACTAAAATTGAAAATAAATTTTAAATGAAAATAATTTATTGACATTTATTTTTCAATATATGAACTAATTTTTAGGAAATTATTCCTTAATATAAGTATATATTATTCAAGAAATTATTACAATTTTACTCTTTATAAAAAAAATTTCCTAATTACTTCATAAATTTGAACATGATTTATTCTGATTTATCTGAACTAATTTTTAGAAAAATTTTCTTAAATATAAGTATATAACTTTCAATAAATTATTACATTTTTACTTATTATAAGAAAATTGTATACTATTGGACATTGTAATTTGTCTGAACTAATTTTAAATAAATTTTCCTTAAAATGTAGAAAGTTTTCTAAATTTAAGTATAACTTTTTAGTAATTAGGAAAATAATGTACTTAAATTTACGACAACAACTTCCAGATTTTAAGTAAGTTCAATTTTATGAACTATTTTTGAGTAAATCATTTACTCAATCAAATTTTTTGAACAAAAGTCAATATTACCTTGTTTTACGATGTGATGAACTAAAATTTAGGACATATTTACTAGTTTTTAACAAAAATTTCCCTAAAATAAATAATATTTTACAAAATTCTTCCAATTTTTCTATGGAAAAATGTTAACTATTTTTTAGTATATAAACTATAAATTTTTTATTTAAAAGTTGTATTTTTTACTGGAATGTAACAATTTTTCCTAGTTTTGAGTAAAAAATTACTCTGAATTAGGAAATTTTTTTACTATTTTCAAGGAATTATTTTTCCTCAAATTTAGTACATGTCTTTTTTCTGAGTGTACAAGGACAAACTTTTCAAAAATTTTAGAAACATACTGAAAAAACTTTGAAAAATTTAAAATTTCTGGTGATTTTGTAAAAAAATATTACAAAAACAAATATTTTTTTGTAGAAAAATTTTCAAAATTTTGTTATTTTTATAGGAAATTTAAAAAAAATTTCCTATTTTTATAGGAAATTTTTCAAAAATGTCCTATTTTTATAGGAAATTTTTCAAAAATTTACTACTTTTATAGGAAATTTTTCAAAAATTTACTATTTTTATAGGAAATTTTTCAAAAATTTACTATTTTTATAGGAAATTTTTCAAAAATTTACTATTTTTATAGGAAATTTTTCAAAAATTTACTATTTTTATAGGAAATTTTTCAAAAATTTACTATTTTTATAGGAAAATTTTCAAAAATTTACTATTTTTATAGGAAATTTTTCAAAAATTTCCTATTTTTATAGGAAATTTTTCAAAAATTTCCTATTTTTATAGGAAATTTTTCAAAAATTTCCTATTTTTATAGGAAATTTTTCAAAATTTTCCTATTTTTATAGGAAATTTTTCAAAAATTTCCTATTTTTATTTTTCAAAAATTTCCTATTTTTAAAAAAAATTTTTCAAAAATTTCCTATTTTTATAGGAAATTTTTCAAAAATTTCCTATTTTTATAGGAAATTTTTCAAAAATTTCCTATTTTTATAGGAAATTTTTCAAAAATTTCCTATTTTTATAGGAAATTTTTCAAAAATTTCCTATTTTTATAGGAAATTTTTCAAAAATTTCCTATTTTTATAGGAAATTTTTCAAAAATTTCCTATTTTTATAGGAAATTTTTCAAAAATTTCCTATTTTTATAGGAAATTTTTCAAAAATTTCCTATTTTTATAGGAAATTTTTCAAAAATTTCCTATTTTTATAGGAAATTTTTCAAAAATTTCCTATTTTTATAGGAAATTTTTCAAAAATTTCCTATTTTTATAGGAAATTTTTCAAAAATTTCCTATTTTTATAGGAAATTTTTCAAAAATTTCCTATTTTTATAGGAAATTTTTCAAAAATTTCCTATTTTTATAGGAAATTTTTCAAAAATTTCCTATTTTTATAGGAAATTTTTCAAAAATTTCCTATTTTTATAGGAAATTTTTAAAAAATTTTCTATTTTTATAGGAAATTTTTCAAAAATTTCCTATTTTTATATGAAATTTTTCAAAAATTTCCTATTTTTATAGGAAATTTTTCAAAAATTTCCTATTTTTATAGGAAATTTTTCAAAAATTTCCTATTTTTATAGGAAATTTTTCAAAAATTTCCTATTTTTATGGGATATTTTTTAAAAATTTCCTATTTTTATAAGAAATTTTTCAAAAATTTCCTATTTTTATAGGAAATTTTTCAAAAATTTCCTATTTTTATAGGAAATTTTTCAAAAATTTCCTATTTTTATAGGAAATTTTTCAAAAATTTCCTATTTTTATAGGAAATTTTTCAAAAATTTCCTATTTTTATAGGAAATTTTTCAAAAATTTCCTATTTTTATAGGAAATTTTTCAAAAATTTCCTATTTTTATAGGAAATTTTTCAAAAATTTCCTATTTTTATAGGAAATTTTTCAAAAATTTCCTATTTTTATAGGAAATTTTTCAAAAATTTCCTATTTTTATAGGAAATTTTTCAAAAATTTCCTATTTTTATAGGAAATTTTTCAAAAATTTCCTATTTTTATAGGAAATTTTTCAAAAATTTCCTATTTTTATAGGAAATTTTTCAAAAATTTCCTATTTTTATAGGAAATTTTTCAAAAATTTCCTATTTTTATAGGAAATTTTTCAAAAATTTCCTATTTTTATAGGATATTTTTTAAAAATTTCCTATTTTTATAGGAAATTTTTCAAAAATTTCCTATTTTTATAGGAAATTTTTCAAAAATTTCCTATTTTTATAGGAAATTTTTCAAAAATTTCCTATTTTTATGTTTATAGTAAATTTTTCCAAATGTAAATTTAGTTTTATTGTTATTGATTTATGTTAAATTTTAATTCCAGTTCCTCTAATGCCAAAACTTCAATTATAATGTTTAACTTTTCATGACTGTTATGACATCGACAAAACGCACAATTTTTGAGGCATTTCCAGCGGAAGCTGAATATTTTAGAAAGTACTCATTCATACCTCAGTACTAGTTAGTTAATACGTTAATTCCTCCAAAAGTCATAAGTCAAAATAAACTCAATTTTCAAATTTATTTGAAACTGTTTGATTTGCTTTTGTTTCTATTTAATTTTCAAACTAAAAACTCTGACTCTTGACTCTATTTCTTATTTATGGTTATTTCCGTCTAAATTTTATTATTGTTATTCAAAAATTAAACAAATCATAAAATTGTGAATGGTTTGAAATTTTTATGTTTTTCCGAAAATTTTTGGTTTCAAAAATTTATGACTTTGTATTAATGGAAAAATAGCAAAAAAAAAGTATTTGTCTCTGGAGAGCGAAATAACTAAAGTACGTTTGATGTCGACTTATTAGTTTAAGTTTTTATTAGAAGACGTTTTTTTTTTTCAAAAACGTCGTAATATCGTCAGTTTTACGTAAAAAAATAATGAAAATGAAATGCATTTTAATGTACTTTTCTTCTTTTTCTTTCAAATGATAAAAAATAAATGTCTTTTTTTTCATACGACTATGAATGAGTGCAATGATGATGACAACGATTAGTAATAAACAGTGAGGAGTAAAAGTGGTGGTACACTGATGTGTCTTAGTCTATTGTAAAAGGCATATACTAAAACATAGACATAAACTAAGACATATACATAGGCTGAGGCTTAAATTAAGACACTAAGACACAGAATAAAACGTATAATAATAGGCCAAATTCGATAAGTTCACAATCCTGTAATACTAATTACGCCTATTTTGGTGTAGTTTTTAAAAACTCTCAAGATAACGTTAATGTCCGAATTGCATGCTGGATCAGTATTTAAAATGATATTACAAAATAATAATTTCACTTTCATCTGATGTCTATTTAAAAAGTCATTCCGTCTCGCCCTTCATAAAATCAACAAATTACAAAAAGTTACAAGGAAAAACGTCAACAACAAAATAAAGATTATTTAATATTTTAATAACAAAAAGTCCAAACGAACTCACATGCTGCGGCCTAAAAGTATTTAAAGCAAAAATTCGTAATGCATTCATTTTCAATCAAAAATAATGACATTATAACGTATGTCCGTCTGTACGTCAACTTTAAAGTTTTCTAATAAATATTTTTTGTTTGTTTACATTTCTTTAAAATAACATAAGCGAAAAATTTAAGATACGACGACTTTAACAGAGAGAGCATGTTTTCATGTTAGTTCGTCTGTCATTTCGCTATCATTTGGTTATGAATTAGAAATGTGTATTTTCATTAATAACAAACCAAAAAAAAAAAAAAATCATTTTATTTAACAATTGCGTGCATGTCTTTTTCTTGATTTTATTTCAAAAATGTTTTAGCGGTTAAAATGTTTGTAACGTCATCTAAGAGTTTTTAAGTAAAATTTTAATGTTTTTGTTTTGTATCTTTTAGTACGTCTGTCGTTCCGTCTATTAAATTTATGAAGAAAACTAACAACATTATTAAAAACTATTTGTGTTTGCTTTTATTTTTGCGGTAACTTTTTTTTGGAATATTATTGTATTAATCAGTTCAGATGTAATATAGTTTTACAGTCGCTGCAAAAAGTATTCGGATGGCTGAGCCAAGTGCGCTAAAACTTTTTTTTAAGGCATCAAACAGTCTTTGGGGTAGATAATATGTTTTAGTCTATGTCTTAGTCTATGTCTTAGTCTGTGTCTTAGTCTATGTATTAGTCTATGTCTTAGTCTATGTCTTAGTCTATGTCTTAGTCTATGTCTTAGTCTATGTCTTAGTCTATGTCTTAGTCTATGTCTTAGTCTATGTCTTAGTCTATGTCTTAGTCTATGTCTTAGTCTATGTCTTAGTCTATGTCTTAGTCTATGTCTTAGTCTATGTCTTAGTCTATGTCTTAGTCTATGTCTTAGTCTATGTCTTAGTCTATGTCATAGTCTATGTCTTAGACTATGTCTTAGTCTATGTCTTAGTCTATGTCTTAGGCTATGTCTTAGTCTATGTCTTAGTCTATGTCTTAGTCTGTGTCTTAGTCTATGTCTTAGTCTATGTCTTAGTCTATGTCTTAGTCTATGTCTTAGTCTATGCCTTAGTCTATGTCTTAGTCTATGTCTTAGTCTATGTATTAGTCTATGTCTTAGTCTATGTCTTAGTCTATGTCTTAGTCTATGTCTCAGTCTATGTCTTAGTCTATGTCTTAGTCTATGTCTTAGTCTATGTCTTAGTCTATGTCTTAGTCTATGTCTTAGTCTATGTTTTAGTCTATTTCTTAGTCTATGTCTTAGTCTATGTCTTAGTCTATGTCTTAGTCTATGTTTTAGTCTATTTCTTAGTCTATGTCTTAGTCTATGTCTTAGTCTATGTCTTAGTCTATGTCTTAGTCTATGTCTTAGTCTATGTCTTAGTCTATGTCTTAGTCTATGTCTTAGTCTATGTCTTAGTCTATGTCTTAGTCTATGTCTTAGTCTATGTCTTAGTCTATGTCTTAGTCTATGTCTTAGTCTATGTCTTAGTCTATGTCTTAGTCTATGTCTTAGTCTATGTCTTAGTCTATGTCTTAGTCTATGTCTTAGTCTATGTCTTAGTCTATGTCTTAGTCTATGTCTTAGCCTATGTCTTAGTCTATGTCTTAGTCTATGTCTTAGTCTATGTCTTAGTCTATGTCTTAGTCTATGTCTTAGTCTATGTCTTAGTCTATGTCTTAGTCTATGTCTTAGTCTATGTCTTTGTCTATGTCTTAGTCTATGTCTTAGTCTATGTCTTAGTCTATGTCTTAGTCTATGTCTTAGTCTATGTCTTAGTCTTAGTCTATGTCTTAGTCTATGTGTTAGTCTATGTCTTAGTCTATGCCTTAGTCTATGTCTTAGTCTATGTCTTAGTCTATGTCTTAGTCTATGTCCTAGTTTATGTCTTAGTCTATGTCTTAGTCTATGTCTTAGTCTATGTCTTAGTCTATGTCTTAGTCTATGTCTTAGTCTATGTCCTTAGTCTATTCCTTAGTCTATGTCTTAGTCTATGTCTTAGTCTATGTCTTAGTCTATGTCTTAGTCTATGTCTTAGTCTATGTCTTAGTCTATGTCTTAGTCTATGTCTTAGTCTATGTCTTAGTCTATGTCTTAGTCTATGTTTTAGTCTATGTCTTAGTCTATGTCTTAGTCTATGTCTTAGTCTATGTCTTAGTCTATGTCTTAGTCTATGTCGTAGTCTATGTCGTAGTCTATGTCTTAGTCTATGTCTTAGTCTATGTCTTAGTCTATGTCTTAGTCTATGTCTTAGTCTATGTCTTAGTCTATGTCTTAGTCTATGTCTTAGTCTATGTCTTAGTCTATGTCTTAGTCTATATCTTAGTCTATGTCTTAGTCTATGTCTTAGTCTATGTCTTAGTCTATGTCTTAGTCTATGTCTTAGTCAAGTTCAAGTGCGCTAAAACTTTTTTTTAAGGCATCAAACAGTCTTTGGGGTAGATAATATGTTTTAGTCTATGTCTTAGTCTATGTCTTAGTCTATGTCTTAGTCTGTGTCTTAGTCTATGTATTAGTCTATGTCTTAGTCTATGTCTTAGTCTATGTCTTAGTCTATGTCTTAGTCTATGTCTTAGTCTATGTCTTAGTCTATGTCTTAGTCTATGTCTTAGTCTATGTCTTAGTCTATGTCTTAGTCTATGTCTTAGTCTATGTCTTAGTCTATGTCTTAGTCTATGTCTTAGTCTATGTCTTAGTCTATGTCTTAGTCTATGTCATAGTCTATGTCTTAGACTATGTCTTAGTCTATGTCTTAGTCTATGTCTTAGGCTATGTCTTAGTCTATGTCTTAGTCTATGTCTTAGTCTGTGTCTTAGTCTATGTCTTAGTCTATGTCTTAGTCTATGTCTTAGTCTATGTCTTAGTCTATGCCTTAGTCTATGTCTTAGTCTATGTCTTAGTCTATGTATTAGTCTATGTCTTAGTCTATGTCTTAGTCTATGTCTTAGTCTATGTCTCAGTCTATGTCTTAGTCTATGTCTTAGTCTATGTCTTAGTCTATGTCTTAGTCTATGTCTTAGTCTATGTCTTAGTCTATGTTTTAGTCTATTTCTTAGTCTATGTCTTAGTCTATGTCTTAGTCTATGTCTTAGTCTATGTTTTAGTCTATTTCTTAGTCTATGTCTTAGTCTATGTCTTAGTCTATGTCTTAGTCTATGTCTTAGTCTATGTCTTAGTCTATGTCTTAGTCTATGTCTTAGTCTATGTCTTAGTCTATGTCTTAGTCTATGTCTTAGTCTATGTCTTAGTCTATGTCTTAGTCTATGTCTTAGTCTATGTCTTAGTCTATGTCTTAGTCTATGTCTTAGTCTATGTCTTAGTCTATGTCTTAGTCTATGTCTTAGTCTATGTCTTAGTCTATGTCTTAGTCTATGTCTTAGCCTATGTCTTAGTCTATGTCTTAGTCTATGTCTTAGTCTATGTCTTAGTCTATGTCTTAGTCTATGTCTTAGTCTATGTCTTAGTCTATGTCTTAGTCTATGTCTTAGTCTATGTCTTTGTCTATGTCTTAGTCTATGTCTTAGTCTATGTCTTAGTCTATGTCTTAGTCTATGTCTTAGTCTATGTCTTAGTCTTAGTCTATGTCTTAGTCTATGTGTTAGTCTATGTCTTAGTCTATGCCTTAGTCTATGTCTTAGTCTATGTCTTAGTCTATGTCTTAGTCTATGTCCTAGTTTATGTCTTAGTCTATGTCTTAGTCTATGTCTTAGTCTATGTCTTAGTCTATGTCTTAGTCTATGTCTTAGTCTATGTCCTTAGTCTATTCCTTAGTCTATGTCTTAGTCTATGTCTTAGTCTATGTCTTAGTCTATGTCTTAGTCTATGTCTTAGTCTATGTCTTAGTCTATGTCTTAGTCTATGTCTTAGTCTATGTCTTAGTCTATGTCTTAGTCTATGTCTTTAGTCTATGTCTTAGTCTATGTCTTAGTCTATGTCTTAGTCTATGTCTTAGTCTATGTCTTAGTCTATGTCGTAGTCTATGTCTTAGTCTATGTCTTAGTCTATGTCTTAGTCTATGTCTTAGTCTATGTCTTAGTCTATGTCTTAGTCTATGTCTTAGTCTATGTCTTAGTCTATGTCTTAGTCTATGTCTTAGTCTATGTCTTAGTCTATATCTTAGTCTATGTCTTAGTCTATGTCTTAGTCTATGTCTTAGTCTATGTCTTAGTCTATGTCTTAGTCTATGTCTTAGTCTATGTCTTAGTCTATGTCTTAGTCTATGTCTTAGTCTATGTCTTAGTCTATGTCTTAGTCTATGTCTTAGTCTATGTCTTAGTCTATGTCTTAGTCTATGTCTTAGTCCTATGTCTTAGTCTATGTCTTAGTCTATGTCTTAGTCTATGTCTTAGTCTATGTCTTAGTCTATGTCTTAGTCTATGTCTTAGTCTATGTCTTAGTCTATGTCTTAGTCTATGTCTTAGTCTATGTCTTAGTCTATGTCTTAGTCTATGTCTTAGTCTATGTCTTAGTCTATGTCTTAGTCTATGTCTTAGTCTATGTCTTAGTCTATGTCTTAGTCTATGTCTTAGTCTATGTCTTAGTCTATGTCTTAGTCTATGTCTTAGTCTATGTCTTAGTCTATGTCTTAGTCTATGTCTTAGTCTATGTCTTAGTCTATGTCTTAGTCTATGTCTTAGTCTATGTCTTAGTCTATGTCTTAGTCTATGTCTTAGTCTATGTCTTAGTCTATGTCTTAGTCTATGTCTTAGTCTATGTCTTAGTCTATGTCTTAGTCTATGTCTTAGTCTATGTCTTAGTCTATGTCTTAGTCTATGTCTTAGTCTATGTCTTAGTCTATGTCTTAGTCTATGTCTTAGTCTATGTCTTAGTCTATGTCTTAGTCTATGTCTTAGTCTATGTCTTAGTCTATGTCTTAGTCTATGTCTTAGTCTATGTCTTAGTCTATGTCTTAGTCTATGTCTTAGTCTATGTCTTAGTCTATGTCTTAGTCTATGTCTTAGTCTATGTCTTAGTCTATGTCTTAGTCTATGTCTTAGTCTATGTCTTAGTCTATGTCTTAGTCTATGTCTTAGTCTATGTCTTAGTCTATGTCTTAGTCTATGTCTTAGTCTATGTCTTAGTCTATGTCTTAGTCTATGTCTTAGTCTATGTCTTAGTCTATGTCTTAGTCTATGTCTTAGTCTATGTCTTAGTCTATGTCTTAGTCTATGTCTTAGTCTATGTCTTAGTCTATGTCTTAGTCTATGTCTTAGTCTATGTCTTAGTCTATGTCTTAGTCTATGTCTTAGTCTATGTCTTAGTCTATGTCTTAGTCTATGTCTTAGTCTATGTCTTAGTCTATGTCTTAGTCTATGTCTTAGTCTATGTCTTAGTCTATGTCTTAGTCTATGTCTTAGTCTATGTCTTAGTCTATGTCTTAGTCCTATGTCTTAGTCTATGTCTTAGTCTATGTCTTAGTCTATGTCTTAGTCTATGTCTTAGTCTAAGTCTCTTAGTCTATGTCTTAGTCTATGTCTTAGTCTATGTCTTAGTCTATGTCTTAGTCTATGTCTTAGTCTATGTCTTTAGTCTATGTCTTTAGTCTATGTCTTTAGTCTATGGTCTTAGTCTATGTCTTAGTCTATGTCTTTAGTCTATGTCTTAGTCTATCTCTTAGTCTATCTCTAGTCTATGTCTTAGTCTATGTCTTAGTCTATATCTTAGTCTATATCTTAGTCTATGTGTTAGTCTATGTCTTAGTCTATGTCTTAGTCCTATATCTTAGTCTATGTCTTAGTCTATGTCTTAGTCTATGTCTTAGTCTATGACTTAGTCTATGTCTTAGTGTATGACTTAGTCCATATCTTAGTCTAATCTCTTTACAAAATGTTTCTGCATGAGTCAAACTCTGCCACATTGAAGTTTAATTTTGAAATTGAAGTAAAATAAAGTTTCTAAAATTCACAAAAAAATTGACCCTGACACTGGGTGTAGCCTTAAAACAAACCCAACAGCCAAAGAATTTGCAACACTTTAGAAAATCCTGGCAAAATATTTCAAATTAAAAATAAAATTTTAGCTTTTTGCCTTCGTCTAGTCACGTCTGTCAGACAAATGTTGTTGTGACATGTCTGGTTTCCTAGGGAATAAATAATAGAACCGGGGAAATGCATTATAATATTTTATTTATAAAAAAAACGGAATTTCTATTTTTACACCTTGAAAGCATTTTTATGGTCGTTTGTATTTTTTTTAATGGCAATCGAGTAGGGGTTCTCTAAATTGTTTAACGAGCAACATTGTAAAAAAAAATTGTGAAAAAAGCGATAAAAAAATCCTTTAATTGACATTTATTGCCGCGAGAACAATTTTTTTAAATATTTGTAAGTAGAGGATGTAACGAAAATAAACTTTTTGTGATTTCAATGTGTTCTAAGTTTTATGGTAAAATAAGTTTTGATTTTTGGCCCTAGGGTGAAAATGTTTTAATTGAGCTAATCTATTTTTGAGGTAATAAAAATAGGAAAAATTCACAAATTTTCTAATCTAAATAATTTTTCTGGGTATAGGGATTATATAGAATTTGGACTACGATTAATTACTATATAAAAATAAGAAATTTTAGAAAAATTTCTTATAAAAATAAGAAATTTTTGAAAATATTTCTTACAAAAATAAGAAATTTTTGAAAAATTTCTTATAAAAAATAAGAAATTTTTGAAAAATTTCTTATAAAAATAAGAAATTTTTGAAAAATTTCTTATAAAAATAAGAAATTTTTGAAAATTTCTTATGAAAATAAGAATTTTTGAAAAATTTCTTATAAAAATAAGAAATTTTTGAAAAATTCTTATAAAAATAAGAAATTTTTGAAAAATTTCTTATAAAAATAAGAAATTTTTGAAAAATTTCTTATAAAAATAAGAAATTTTTGAAAAATTTCATATAAAAATAAGAAATTTTTTGAAAAATTTCTTATAAAAATAAGAAATTTTTTGAAAAATTTCTTATAATATAAGATATTTTTGAAAAATTTCTTATAAAAATAAGAAATTTTTGAAAAATTTCCTATAAAAATAAGAAATTTTTGAAAAATTTCCTATAAAAATAAGAAATTTTTGAAAATTTTCCTGTATAAAATAAGAAATTTTTGAAAAATTTCCTATAAAAAATAAGAAATTTTTGAAAAATTTCTCTTATAAAAAATAAGAAATTTTTAAAAAATTTCCTATAAAAAATTTCTTATAAAAATAAGAAAATTTTTGAAAAATTTCCTATAAAAATCAGAAATTTTCGAAAAACTTCCTAAAAAAATAAGAAATTTTTGAAAATTTTCCTGTAAAAATAAGAAATTTTTGAAAAATTTCCTATAAAAAATAAGAAATTTTTGAAAAATTTCCTATAAAAATAAGAAATTTTTTGAAAAATTTTCCTATAAAAATAAGAAATTTTTGAAAAATTTCCTATAAAAATAAGAAATTTTTGAAAAATTTCCTATAAAAAAAAGAAATTTTTTGAAAAATTTCCTATAAAAATAAGAAATTTTTGAAAAAATTTTCTATAAAAATAAGAAACTTTTGAAAATTTCCTATAAAAATAAGAAATTTTTGAAAAATTTCCTATAAAAAATAAGAAATTTTTGAAAAATTTCCTATAAAAATAAGAAATTTTTGAAAAATTTCCTATAAAAATAAGACATTTTTGAAAAATTTCCTATAAAAATAAGAAATTTTTGAAAAATTTCCTATAAAAATAAGAAATTTTTGAAAAATTTCCTATAAAAATAAGAAATTTTTGAAAAATTTCCTATAAAAATAAGAAATTTTCTATAAAAATAGGAAATTTTTGAAAAATTTCCTATAAAAATAAGAAATTTTTGAAAAATTTCCTATAAAAATAAGAAATTTTTGAAAAACTTCCTATAAAAATAAGAAATTTTTGAAAAACTTCCTATAAAAATAAGAAATTTTTGAAAAAATTTCCTATAAAAATAAGAAATTTTTGAAAAATTTCCTATAAAAATAAGAAATTTTTGAAAAATTTCCTATAAAAATCAGAAATTTTTGAAAAATTTCCTATAAAAATAAGAAATTTTTGAAAAATTTCCGATGAAAATAAGAAATTTTTGAACAATTTCAAATTTCATTTTTTCGTGTGCCAAGTTTTTCTTCTTCTTTTAATTAAAAAATTGTTAGTTTTTTTTCAAATACCTTTAGTCTTAATCAAATATTTTTATTAATTAATATACTTTTGTTTACTTAAACTTTATTTGTATCTAGATAAATTCCACTTGTTCATTTGATATTAAAAAATATTTAGAAAGACATGCAATGTGCGAATAGTTTTATCTTAATTGTTACTAGACTTAACAAATTACAGTGAATCATAGATTATAAATAAATTCTTAAAGCGTAGACAATGAGAATGCGAATTAGTTATAATGAATAAATAACACTAGACTACAAAATTTTGATTCTCGAAAGTTTTGAAGTTAATAGTACAACAAGGAATTTAGTATCAGATATTTAACATGACATTGAATTAAAATTGTTTCACGTTGATTTAACATTGAGACTTGCATATTTCTAAATTTCTAAAAAACTGTTAAACAGTGTAACTTGAAGAATAAATGTAAGTTTTTTTCATCTCATTACAAAACTTGCCAACACTTTGCAATTCCATTATTTATGATTTATTTTATTTTTACAAGTGTCTCTCGTGTTTAGTCGAGAAATATTCCAGTGTGATATTGAATTATAACCGCCAAGATAAACACTTTAAATATTTATGTACAATATTTATTAAATAAAAACAAAAATCTGTACATTATAAATTTAAATTCCATATTCCTCAACTTTAACGTGAAATGAATACGAAATTTAATTTTTTCAAAATTTCATTATGAAACTTATGTCTAAAATTAGATGGAACGTGTTTCAAATTTTTGAGATAGACAGAAAAAATGCTTGATATTCAAATAATTTTTAAAAATTTGACTATATACTAATGATTAAATTTATGGCAAAATTCTGAAAATTGACTTCTTAATAGGAAATTTTTCGGAAATTTACTATTAATAGACATTTTTTTTTGAAAAATTTCTTATAAAAACAAGAAATTTTTGAAAAATTTCTTATAAAAACAAGAAATTTTTTAAAAATTTCTTATAAAAACAAGAAATTTTTGAAAAATTTCTTATAAAAACAAGAAATTTTTGAAAAATTTCTTATGAAAATAAGAAACTTTTGAAAAATCTCCTATAAAAATAAGAAATTTTTGAAAAATTTCCTATAAAAATAAGAAATTTTTGAAAAATTTCCTATAAAAATAAGAAATTTTTGAAAAATTTCCTATAAAAATAAGACATTTTTGAAAAATTTCCTATAAAAATAAGAAATTTTTGAAAAATTTCCTATAAAAATAAGAAATTTTTGAAAAATTTCCTATAAAAATAAGAAATTTTTGAAAAATTTCCTATAAAAATAAGAAATTTTTGAAAAATTTCCTATAAAAATAAGAAATTTTTGAAAAATTTCCTATAATAATAAGAAATTTTTGAAAAATTTCCTATAAAAATAAGAAATTTTTGAAAAATTTCCTATAAAAATAAGAAATTTTTGAAAAATTTCCTATAAAAATAATAAATTTTTGAAAATTTTCCTATAAAACTAACAAATTTCCTATAAAAATTTTTGAAAAATTTCCTATAAAAATAAGAAATTTTTGAAAACAAAATCAAAACAATAAATTTTTAAAAATATTCAAAAGTTTCTCATTTTTATAGGAAATTTTTCAAATATTACTTATTTTTATAGGGAAAAATTTTAAAAATTTATTATTTTTATATTGAAAATTTTTAAAAATTTCTTATTATTATAGGAAATTTTTCAAAAATTTCTTATTTTTATTGGACATTTTTGAAAATGCTCCTATTTTTATAGAAAATTTTAAAAAATATTTATCTTTATAGGAAATTTTTCAAAAATTTCTTATTTTTATAGGAAATTTTTCAAAAATTTCTTATTTTTATAGGAAATTTTTCAAAAATTTCTTATTTTTATAGGAAATTTTTCAAAAATTTCTTATTTTTATAGGAAATTTTTCAAAAATTTCCTATTTTTATAGGAAATTTTTCAAAAATTTCTTATTTTTATAGGAAATTTTTCAAAAATTTCTGATTTTTATAGGAAATTTTTCAAAAATTTCTGATTTTTATAGGAAATTTTTCAAAAATTTCTTATTTTTATAAAAAATTTTTCAAAAATTTCTTATTTTTATAGGAAATTTTTCAAAAATTTTTATAGGAAATTTGTTAGTTTTATAGGAAATTTTTCAAAAATTTCTTATTTTTATAGGAAATTTTTCAAAAATTTCTTATTTTTATAGGAAATTTTTCAAAAATTTCTTATTTTTATAGGAAATTTTTCAAAAATTTCTTATTTTTATAGGAAATTTTTCAAAAATTTCTTATTTTTATAGGAAATTTTTCAAAAATTTCTTATTTTTATAGGAAATTTTTTGAAAATTACTTATTTTTATAGGAAATTTTTTAAAAATTACTTATTTTTATAGCAAATTTTTCAAAAATTTCTTATTTTTATAGAAAGTTTTTCAAAAATTTCTTATTTTTATAGGAAATTTTTCAAAAATTTCTTACTTTTATAGGAAATTTTTCAAAATTTTTTTTATTTTTATAGAAAATTTTTCAAAAATGTTTTATTTATTTTTATTTTTATAGGAAGCTTTTCAAAAATTTCGTATTTTTAAAGGAAATTTTTTCAAAAATTTCTTATTTTTCTAGGAAAATTTTCAAAAAATTCGTATTTTTTTTAGGAAATTTTTCAAAAATGTATTATTTTTTTGGACATTTTTAAAAAATTTATTATTTTGATAAGAAATTTTTGTAAAATTTCATATTTTTGCCACAATTAATTAATCCTAAAACTGTCTCTAAATATTTCATCAGTTTTATTTGATCTAATCTAAACAAAATTAATTAATTATTTCTGTAAATTAATTAACTGACAGTTTCTTTGAATATTTATTAATTTGATAATCCAGATCCTTTTTTATTACTCACTTTTTCTCTCTTTCTTTACTCTCTTAAAACTTTACGCCAGCTGTAATTATATAACAAATTTTTTGAATTGTTTACTTTTTATTCAAATAAAATGATTCATTTCAATTAAAAGTTCAATGTTTCTTACAAATTAGGGGTAAGTTTTTAAATTCCCTTTCAACCAAAACAGATGAAAATTCACCACACCATCACTCATGCTCTTGCTCTCTTTTGAAACTTAACACACGTGCTCTTCTCCTCATACTCTTTCGCAAACAAACCGAGAGAAACTTCCCTAATTTATATAGCAGTTTCCTTATATCGTCTAATGGGGGAGGTTCGTTCTTCTTCTAACATTTAGTTTGTTCTAACTTCTATCCCTTTACACCAAAATAGCCAGCCGTCGTCAGTTAGACAGACGTTCGTTTGGTGTTTGATCGCGTGCAAATTGTCAATAAAGCCGGAGTCTTATAGAAAAAAAAAAAAATTAATAGACCTTCATTTTTTTGTGTGTGTTTACAAATTGTGTTTTTGTTGTTTCTCTGTTTAACATTGACATTCAAAAAAGGAATAAATTTTTAATGGACTTTAAAAAATAACAACAAATAATGTTGGAAATAAATTCAAAATTTAAATTATTTTAGAATTTAAGTGAATTAAGTTCTTATTTTGAATTTAAAAATTTTAAATTATGGTAAAACACCAATTTCTTTAATTTAATTTTATAAAATTTCTATTAAATTTTTTGAGTGTAATAAAAGTGAAATAAAAGTGAAGAAATCAAATATCTTGCAACTAAGGAAAAATCTGTGATTAACTTGTTTTGAAGGATTAAAGTGAAAGAATTGTATTTTTTTATTGCTGCCAATAAAATTTTTAAAAAAATTTCCTATTAAAATAAGAAATTTTTAAAAAAATTTCCTATTAAAATAAGAAATTTTTGAAAAATTTCCTATAAAAATAAGAAATTTTTAAAAAATATCCTATAAAAATAAGAAATTTTTGAAAAATTTCCAATAAAAATAAGACATTTTTGAAAAATTTATAATAGAAATATGAAATTTTTAAAAAATTTCAATAAAAAACAAAGAAATTTTTGAAAAATTTCCTATAAAAATAAGAATATTTTAAAAAATTTCATATAAAAATAAAAAATTTTTGAAAAATTTCCTATAAAAATAATAAATTTTTGAAAAAATTAATATAAAAGTAGAAAATTTTTGAAAAATTTCCTACAAAAATAAGAAATTTTTGAAAAATTTCCTACAAAAATAAGAAATTTTTGAAAAATTTCCTATAAAAATAAGAAATTTTTGAAAAATTTCCTATAAAAATAAGAAATTTTTGAAAAATTTCCAATAAAAATAAGAAATTTTTGAAAAAATTAATATAAAAGTAGAAAATTTTGAAAAATTTCCTATAAAAATAAGAAATTTTTAAAAAATATCCTATAAAAATAAGAAATTTTTGAAAAATTTCCAATAAAAAGAAATTTTTGAAAAATTTATAATAGAAATATGAAATTTTTAAAAAATTTCAATAAAAAACAAAAAAATTTTTGAAAAATTTCCTATAAAAATAAGAATATTTTAAAAACATTCATATAAAAATAAAAAATTTTTGAAAAATTTCCTATAAAAATAAGAAATTTTTGAAAAAATTAATATAAAAGTAGAAAATTTTGAAAAATTTCCTATAAATTTTTTAAATTTTTCAAAAATTTCTTATTTTTATAGGAAATTTTTCAAAAATTTCTAATTTTTATAGGAAATTTTTCAAAAATTTCTTATTTTTATAGGAAATTTTTCAAAAATTTCTTATTTTTATAGGAAATTTTTCAAAAACTTCTTATTTTTATAGGAAAAATTTCAAAAATTTCTTATTTTTATAGGAAATTTTTCAAAAATTTCTTATTTTTATAGGAAATTTTTCAAAAATTTCTTATTTTTATAGGAAATTTTTCAAAAATGTCTTATTTTTATAGAAAATTTTTCAAAAATTTCTTATTTCTGTAGGAAATTTTTCGAATTTTTTTTTTTTTAGGACATTTTTCGAAAATTTCTTACTTTTGTAGAAAATTTTAAGGAAAGTTTTCGAAAATTTACTATTTTTATAGGAAAATTTTCGAAAATTTACTAATTTTATAAGAAATTTTTCGATTTCTTGCTGGTCTTTTAAATTGATTTTGTACATTCTAGGCCACCCTGTAGCTACATATAATATTTAAAGATATTATTATTATGCATAACGTTTATTGCTCTTTTGATGGCTCCTCATTACCCCAAATAAATAAATTATTAAATTTTTTCCATACGAAAATTTTCTCTTCTCCTCGCCCACTTGGAAGACCAAAACAAATTTTTATTTCAAAATTATTCTTGAAATGACCCTCATTCCAAAATAAATATTCTTTCAAATGTTCTTCATGGCTCTTAAAGTAAAACTTCATGTTCCCGCATCTGAACGCAATAATGACTTTGATATGATCAAACCACAACCGCAGACAGAGTGAGAGAAAGAGAGCGATCGATGCGAGAAATAGGCGATTTATTTTCAAAACAAATGTTCACATTAAATGATTATAGCTGGAGATAAGAAACATTTAAGCTGGAGATGAACATGATGTGATGATGATCATTGTTTCTTTTTTTATACAAAGATAATGACTTTAACTACCCACCAGCTCCACAAAAAGACATTCATGGAAAATGAAGCAGAATTAGTAGAGGAAACAGAGGAAAAAAGAAAAATTGATTGTTTTAAAACGCGTGCGCGCCAACTCTCTCAAAAGACTCGCACAAACAAACAAACATTTAAACTTGTCTATTGTGTTCAATGAATTTTCAAAAACACAAAAGAAACCAAATCGAAGTGATGAGTGACACAAATGTTAAGTCAGTAGAGTTAGACAGAAAGACATACGGACAGACAGACAGAATGTTTAAAAGTGGGACTTGTTGTTAACTTAACTCGAAGACAGAAAAACTTAAACGTTTGATGGGAACTAAGCTTCTTGGGATGCATTTTAATGACAGCTTTTGGGTCAGAGGCAACTGGGAGGGGGGAAGACTAACAATTCCAATTGTCTTCTAAATGTTTTGTTGATATTTTGACGTTTTGGTTTCTTTACAAAGATCACACGACAAGATAATTTTTCTGTTGACAGTAGAGAGACTTGAGATCTGCCTCTGACTCCTTTGCAAAGTTCTTGATAGAAAGTGAAATATGTTGTTTGTAGCTGTCTGCTGCTGCTGCTGCCTCCACTGTCACAAAAGTTTGTTTTCACTTTTCTACAGCTGTGGGATTTTTACAAAAGGCAATTTTTAATCTTTGATAACATTTTTCTGATTGTTTTTTCTACAAGTTGGGGAATTCCTTTGGAATATTATAAGATAATTTTTTGTCTTATGATATAAAACCAAATTTGGCTTTTGATTGAGTTTCCATAGACCTGATGATGACTTTGCGTGATTGTTGGTGTTATAGCATTGCTGAAATGTTTTTAAAGCAACACCCCTTAATCCGTATAAGGATTTTTCATAATTACACTTTGGTGCTTGTCTAAATGTATGGCAAAAAATACTTTTAACACTATAAATTATTAACTTGTCAAATGAAAGAATAACACCCTATAGCCGGAATATCAAATGCATAGTAAATACTTCAATTGCTATCCAGCTCGAAAGACCATCAACTTTTTTACACCACAAACTTATTCATTAGTTAAAGAAGACTTCGTCAATAATATTTTGCTTCAAGTAGAGTGGAAAAGAATGCTTAGTGCCATTCCGGTGTATTTAGTACGAGTATTCGGCGCAATGGACCAAAAATCAAGTCGTTTTCTAAACCTTCTTCTTAAATATCTTGTGGGAGAGCTAAAGAAGAGTTTGTAGTCTAGAGCTGAGTCAAATCTTCGATCATACGCATTAGCACACAATTAAGTTGTAATGACGTAAATGCTAACATTGCAATCCAACTCGAAGGACCATTAACGGGTCTTACTTATCACAATGTTTTATCAGTTTGTAAGAAGAGATTGTCGACAATAATTTGCCTCAAATTGACCAAAAATCTAACCGTTTTCTAAACATTCTTCTGAAAAATGTTGCGGAAGAGCTAAAGGAGAGTTCGTTTTCTAGAGCAGAGTAAAATGGATGTCGATTCTATTCGTTAGAGCAAATTTTTAATTGTAATAACGTTACAACATTGAAATCCGACTTGAAAGACCATTAACTGGTCTTCCTTATCGCAGTGTCTCATCTGTTTGTAAGAAGAAATCGTCGACAATATTTTACCTCAATTAGAGGAGCAGCTAAAAAATAGTTTGTATCCTAGAGCTGAATAAAGTGATTGTCGATCCTATCCCTTTTTTAAACCTTCTTCTTAAATTTGTTGCGAAGGAGCTAAAGAAGAGTTTATATTCCAGATCTGAGTAAAATGGAAGCCGATCCTATTCGTTAAGTCAAAGTTTTAGTTGTAATAACGTTACAAAATTGCCATCCGGTTCGAAGGACCATAAACTGGTCTTATTTATCGCAATGTTTCATCTGTTTGGAAGAAGAGATCGTCGACAATATTTTGCCTCAATTAGATCAAAAACCAACTAATTTTCTAAATCTTCTACATAAATATTTTGCGAAGGAGCCAAAGTATTGTTTGTATCCTAGAGCTGAGTAAAATGGTTGTCGATCCTATCCCTTTTTCAAACCTTCTTCTTAAATATGGCCCGGAGGAGCTAAAGAAGAGTTTGTATCCCAGATCTGAGTAAATTGGAAGCCAATCCTATTCGTTAAGTCAAAGTTACAGTTGTAATAACGTTACACAATTAAAATCCGGCTCGAAGGACCAAAAACATGTCTTATTTATCGCGATGTTTCATCTGTTAGATTGTATTTTGCCTCAAAGACCAAAACCAACTCGTTTTATAGACCTTCTTCTTAAATATGTTTCGAAAGAGCTAAAGAATAGTTTGTATCCTAGAGCTGAGTAAAATGGTTGTCGATTTTATTCCTTTTTTAAACCTTCTTAAATATGTTCAGGAGGAGCTAAAGCAGAGTTTGTATCCCAGATCTTAGTAAACTGGAAGCAAATCCTATTCGTTAAGCCAAAGTTGTAGTTGTAATAACGTTACACAATTACAATCCGGCTCGAAGGACCATAAACATGTCTTATTTGTCACAATGTTTCATTTGTTTGGAAGCAAAGATTGTCGACAAATAATTTCCGTCGACTAGAGATTAAATCTATATTTCCTACTGGTTTCTTGATATTTTAGTACGCGATTTGCCAAAACCTTACTTTGTAAGCAAATTTTATTGCGATTGAGTTGAAATTCGGTATCGCTGAATTTTGTTTGTAAATTGTAAACAATTAGGATACGGTTCGAGCTGGTTCTAAGATCCGGCTCGAAGGACCATAAGCAAATTCATTTTCTTCTTAAATTAAAAATCATAGACTCCTCAACTTGAATACACCTTAAACGGTCTATGATTAGCTTTAACTTTTGCAAATTGTATCAAGTGTTTGTCGGATTAAAATAATAATTTGTGGACTATTAGTAAACATTAGCCGAATAGACCTAACATGAGCCAATAAAGGAATAGAAAGCGTATTTCCTTGTGGCTCAATACCTTTAACTTTGTTCCGGTTCGAAGGATTTTAATCTGAGTTAGTCTTCTCAAAACATCGTCCTCTGGCGTTCAAAGCTTATAAACGTTTTTCTAGCTATATTGATCAAATTTAGTATTTTCGAATATAACTAGTCACCAGGAGATGGAAAGAGTAATCTTGTTATTACAGTGTCAACATTAACGATCCAGCATGGAGGACCAAATCCATCTCGTTCTGTCACTGAAGTATTTTCTTCGTTCAACGCAATCAAAGAGGAATTTAGGGACTATAATGAGACTACAGCAGAAATGAAGGCGTATTTTCTCCTTAATGTCTTCAATCCATCTCGCCAGATCCAGCAAAAATTCGCTTAACTTTTTGATCCGGCTCGAAGGACCAACAATTTATTTGATCGTTTAGGGAGAAGACTCCGACCTTTTAAATTGAGCAAAAGTTTGACGACTTCTACCAAATACTAAAAGATTGGAAAAAGTATAAGCAATGCTACTAACAAGAACGCATAACAGAATCCAAGAAGTCTTAACAACCAATCGGAACATAGATTATTTTTTCGCAATAGAGAACTAGACACCAGGAGAATGAAAGAGTAGTTACTCTTATCCACAATGACACCATTCACTATCCGAATTTGAAGATCAAATTGGACTATAATTACACTACATTCTAACCGACGAAATATTTTTTCTGTATCGCAAAGTCTTCAACAGCAGAGGGATAGCCAGATCTAGTCGTGTGAAAGATGAAAAACGACTCTCTTTTCATTAATATGTATCCGGATCGAAGGAACAAATATCGACAAGAACATGTACTAAACAAACAAGTGCTAATTTCCCGTTATGCCACCCCCACATTCGTCCTAATCATATTCTTTATTAACACAAATAAGGTTCAAATGGTAATAAACCTATTCGATCTTTTCGTCATAATTAAATAACAAATTATTTGAATAGCCAAATTTAGGCTCATGTTATCAGATCAGGCTCGATGCTCCACAGTCAAGATCCGACTCGAAGGACCAACAATTTATTTGATCGCTTAAGGAGGAGTAATTGGTTCGACAAAAGCTTGACTTGACTTCTACAATTTATTAAAAAAACAATTGAAAAAGTATCTTTAATTCTCTTCCTTAACAATGATCCAGTTCGAAGGACTAAATAGATTATGCTATTGCTCGATGGACCACAATCAACTTTAATCAAAATATTGTCCTGCAGAAATGATTCTGGAGAGCCTTCTCCTTCCGTTATCCCTGACTCCCACTGGAGCATAGGGCCTCTGTAGAGCCTTGAGCTAAGATATATAAAATTTATCAAAATTGCCTTAAATCTTTCGTCTTAATAAAAAAAAAAAAAACAGATCAGGCTTGATGGACCACTTAAAATAACCATTCTAGGCTCATCTCATCTGATCAGGCTCGATGTATTATATGTAAAATTATATGTAAAATTCTTCTCAAATTTACCTTAAATCTTTATTAAAAACAAGGATTATTAATTCTTCAGAAAAAAGATCAGGTTCGATGGACCAAATTTAAAATGTAGCGAAATGTTTTGATAGAAGATCAAACGAAAGAAGAACAGTGTCAAACGTTTGAAATATGATGACTTTTACATTTGATATCAAACGTTTTTGAAACCTGAACAGATGTTTGAGATTCACATTCATTTTTAAATGAGGGTTCATTTGAGAATAAAGTTTGAAAAAAGATAGTTTCTCAAACTGAGAATAAAGATTATTCTCAAATCATTATCAAACCCTAAGATGATTTGAGAGATAATTTGAAAAATGGTGTAATATAAATTTGATTATTTCAAACTTTTTTCAAACATTAAAACATTAAAAAAATTAATGTTTAAGATATTTTAATGGAATGGCATTGTATTTCTTTCGGATTTTTTAAAATTGATCCATATTTGACCATAAAACCTGGCTTAAAAAATGTCAAGATTAAAAATTCAATAATATTCATATGCATAAGTAAATTTTCTTTGTTTCTTAAATTTTTTTTTTACCTAACAATAAAAAAATTATATTTTAAACAAACTCAAAAATACAACGCCATTTTATTTATGTTCCACATGTAGATGATATCCACATTTGAAAAACCTTTGAGAATGAGGTTTGATAATGATTTGAGAATAAAGGCATTTCTCAATTTGAGAATAAAGTCCCCTTTTTGTTGAGAACGCTATTATTCTCAAATCAGTATCAAATCAGTATCAAATGTTTGACCTTTGAAAAAAGATTTATTTTCAAATCATCCTCAATTTGAGAATAAACCCTTTTTCTTACTGGGAAGAACCCTGTGATAAGCATTAGGTATATGTTTAAGTCTTATCAAATTTGTCTTTAATCTTTGCTCTGAATAAAAAGGATTGTTCATAATTTTAGGGGTACTTTGTGTATTACTTCTATCAGCTATCTACTCATTGATAAGGATGCGGCTCGAAGGATCAAGAAACTTATATCGACGTTTTTTGTAGCAGTGACACAACCAAAATTGAGCTCAAATAAGGGATTATTTCTAACTCTAGGGTTATCTTCTATTCGTCTTAAACAATTTCTCTTTAGAATTTAGAATTAGATCCGGCTCGAAGGACCAATAACTACATCAAGCGTTTAGCGAAATTCTTTGTAGCAAAAACGCAGCCATCTTTAGGGTCCTCTAATATTCGTCTTCGATCTTTTCATCTTCATCTTCACTTTTACTTTTTCTTGTGACTCATATTAAAAGATATTTTTCCATTTGACAATTACACACATATTTTTTCAAATAAAAGCAAATAATTACTTGAATGCATCCATCCACTGGCTTAAAGACTCTAAGAAAGAAATAGTTGTTAATGATAACTCCACAAATCAGACAATAATTTATTATATACAATTCATCTTTAAACTCTTATCAAAACATTTTGAACAAAAAATCCTAAAGAAACATAACTTTTCCATCTAAAAAGTAACTCGAACATGTAAAAAGGCTGGAAGTTTTTTTTTGTCTCATGGGAGAGTTGGGGAAACATTGTGATAAAATGTTGATGATAATAAATGTTTTAGTGACCAAGTTTTTTTAAATTATTTTTTTTTTGTTAAGGCAATAATTATTTGAAAGCAATAAAAAATGTAATAAATATGGTCTTCAAAAGAAAATTATAATATTACTTTTTATAGTTTTATTTTTTTAACATCTTTTTTTTCTAAGATTTTAATTTAATTGAGTGAATCTTAATTTATGGCAACGACTGACTTATTTATGTCTTTAAGTTTTCTTAAATTGATTTCAAACTGAAATAAATAAAGTGTTTTTCTTAAGTGTTTGCAATTAATTTAATTGTTTAATAATTTTTGTTAATATTTTCTTTTTCTTCTTCTATTTCAGGTAATTATTAAGACATTTTGTTCATTGAGGGTATGTTAAACAATTTTTATTAAAATTTGAGTAAAATATGTCATTTTTTTTTAGTAAAATTTTCAAAATTCTGGACTTTTTAGTTAAATATTCAAAATTCCAGTATTTTTAGTAAAATTTTCAAAATTTTTAGTAAATTTTCAAAATTCTAAAATTTTCAAAATTTTTAGTCAAATTTTCAAAAATTTTAGTCTTTTTAGTAAAATTTCCAAAATTTTAGTCTTTTTAGTAAAACTTCCAAAACTTTAGTCTTTTTAATAAAATTTTCAAAATTTTAGTCTTTCTAGTAAAATTTTCAAATTTTTGTCTTTTTAGTAACATTTTCAAATTTTGGTCTTTATAGTAAAATTTTAGTCTTTTTAGTAAAATTTGCAAAATTTTAGTCTTTATTAAAATTTTTAAAATTTCAGTCTTTTTAGTAAAATTTTCAAAATTTTAGATTTTTTAGTAAAATTTTCAAAATTTTAGTCTTTTTAATAAAATTTTTAAATTTTAGTCTTTTTAATAAAGTTTTCAGAATTATAGTATTTATAGTAAAATTTTTGAAATTTCAATCTTTTTAGTAAAATTTTCACAATTTTAGTCTTTTTAGAAAAATTTCCAAAATTTTAGTCTTTTTAATAAAATTTTCCAAATTTGAGTCTTTTTAGTAAAATTTTCAAAATTTTATTCTTTTTAGTAAAATTATCAAAATTTTAGTCTTTTTAGTAAAATTTCCAAAATTTTAGTCTTTTTAGTAAAATTTTCAAAATTCTAGACTTTTTAAAAGAATTTTCAAAATTCTGGTGTTTTTAGTAACATTTTCAAAATTTTAGTTTTTTCTGTAAAAATTTCGAAACAGTGTTTTAGTAAAAATTTCCAAATTTTAGTCTTTTTAGTAAAATTTTCAAATTTAGTCTTTTTAGTAAAATTTTCAAAATTTTAGTCTTTTTAGTAAAATTTTCAAAATTTTAGTCTTTTTAGTAAAATTTTCAAAATTTTAGTCTTTTTAATAAAATTTTTAAATTTTAGTCTTTTTAATAAGTTTTCAGAATTATAGTATTTATAGTAAAATTTTTGAAATTTCAATCTTTTTAGTAAAATTTTCACAATTTTAGTCTTTTTAGTAAAACTTCCAAAATTTTAGTCTTTTTAGTAAAATTTTCAAATTTAGTCTTTTTAGTAAAATTTTCAAAATTTTAGCCTTTTTAGTAAAATTTGCAAAATTTTAGTCTTTTTAGTAAAATTTCCAAAACTTTAGTCTTTTTAATAAAATTTTCAAAATTTTAGTCTTTCTAGTAAAATTTTCAAAATTTTGTCTTTTTAGTAACATTTTCAAATTTGTGTCTTTTTAGTAAAATTTTAGTCTTTTTAGTAAAATGTTAGTCTTTGTAGTAGAATTTTGCAAAATTTTAGTCTTTAGTAAAATTTTTAAAATTTTAGTCTTTTTAGTAAAATTTTCAAAATTTTAGTCTTTTTAGTAAAATTTTCAAAATTCTAGACTTTTTAAAAAATTTTTCAAAATTCTGGTGTTTTTAGTAAAATTTTCAAAATTTTAGTTTTTTCTGTAAAAATTTCGAAACAGTGTTTTAGTAAAATTTTTAAAATTTTAGTCTTTTTAGTAAAATTTTCAAATTTAGTCTTTTTAGTAAAATTTTCAAATTTAGTCTTTTTAGTAAAATTTTCAAAATTTTAGTTTTTTTAGTAAAATTTTCAAAATTTTAGCCTTTTTAGTAAAATTTGCAAAATTTTAGTCTTTTTAGTAAAATTTTCAAAATTTTAGTCTTTTTAGTAAAATTTTCAAAATTTTAGTCTTTTTAGTAAAATTTTCAAAATTTAATCCTTTTAAGTAAAATTTTATTTTTACTAAAATTTTCTATAGTCTTTTTTAGTAAAATTTTGAAAATTTTATAGTCTTTTTAGTAAATTTTCAAAATCTTAGTCTTTTTAGTAGAATTTTCAAATTTTATTTTTTTTCAAAATTTTAGTTTTTTTTAGTAAAATTTGCAAAATTTTAGTCTTTTTAGTAAAATTTTAAAAATTTTAATTTTTTTTAGTAAAATTTTCAAAATTTTAGTCTTTTTTATAAAATTTTCAAAATTTCAGTTTTTTTTTAGTAAAATTTTCAAAATTTTAGTTTTTTCACTAAAATTTTCAAAATTTTAGTCTTTTTAGTAAAATTTTCTAAAGTTTTAGTATTTATATTAAATTTTTTCGAAATTTATTCTTATTGGTAAGTTTTTTAAAATTTGAGTCCTTTTTCTAAAATTTTCAAAATATTTGTCTTTTTAGTAAAATTTTAGAATAAAATTTTTTTCTTTTAGTAAATTTTTTTTTTGCTCTTTGTAATGAAATTTTATTTCAATAAAATTTTTTGCTACATAATATCTAAAACGGTATATGATTAATTTTCTTATTAACATCTCAATACTTTCTTCCTCCTCGTGTATGAAAGAAAATCTAAGATAAAGTAATTAATTCAAATGTAGATTTTCTGTAAAGTATTTTCAAAAATTAACATAAATCAATGAACATCTTCTGTTTTTTACTTAAATTGTTTAACAAAAGATTTCCCCATTGTTGTCAAAATGCCGATGAAAAGAAAAAGTAACTGAAAATACTTTTCAAAAATAAAACTTCAAATATTTATGTAGATTTTGGTTTTGAAAATCTTTTATTTCTCTTTCGACGCTATTAATCGTTACTTTGGCTTTGTCTGGTCATAAAAACTACGCAGTCATTGTAAGTTCTTCTGATTGGGACAATAAAGTCCGTCTGTCCATCCCTATTGTCGATTTTACATTCAAACATTCAATTGTCGTCTATCTGTCCGTCTATTTATATGACTAACTGTCTTTTTTTTATCTATTATTACTCCGAATTATTGTTGCAGTTGTTGGTTTTTTTTATTATAATTTTGAATTTGGTTAAATTGTTGGTGGCTTAGAGATTTATTATGGTTGTTACAGCCACTTTGTAACTGGAAAAAAATCAAAATTTTTATAATGTCATGATTTTCAAAAAAAATATAAAAATTTTTAGTAATTTTTTTCCTACTGATTTTTTCATGTATTTCTGTTATTTTATTGCTTCTCTGTCTACTTTGAAGTTGTTCTAATTTTAGTCAAATGAGACTAAATCAAGAATACAATTTTAAAATTTTACTACAAAGACTTAAAAAAAAAATTTTAAAAATTTTACAAGAAAGACTAAAATTTTGGAAATTTTACTTAAAAGACTAACATTTTGAAAGTTTTACTAAAAAGGCAAGAATTTTAAAAATTTTACTAAAAAGACTAAAGTTTTAGAAAAAGGACTCAAATTTTAAAAATTTTACTAAAAAGACTAAAATTTTAAAATTTGACGAAAACTAGAATTCTAAAAATTTTACTGAAAAGACTAGAATTTTAAAATTTTATTTAAAAAAATACTAAAATTTTGTTAAAAAGACTAAAATTTTGAAAATTTTACTAAAACGATAGAAATTTTAAAAATTTTATTAAAAAAAAAACGTTTAAAATTTTACAAAAAATACTACAATTTTAAAAATTTTAGTAAAAGACTAGAATTTTGAAAATTTTACTAAAAAGTCTAGAATTTTAGAAGTTTTATTAAAATGACTAATATTTTACTAAAAAGACTAAAATTTTAAAAATTTTACTAAAAATACTAAAATTTTAAAAATTTTACTAAAAAGACTAAGATTTTGAAAGTTTTACTAAAAAGACTAGAATTTTGAAAATCTTACTTAAAAAACTAAAATTTTGAAAACTTTACTAAAAAGACTAAAATTTTGAAAATTTTACTAAAAAGACTAAAATTTTGAAAATTTTACTAAAAAGACTAAAATTTTGAAAATTTTACTCAAACGACTAAAATTTTGAAAATTTTACTAAAAAGACTAGAATTTTGAAAATTTTACTAGTTCTAAAAACTTTTCTAAAAACACTAGAATTTTTAAAATTTTGATGAAAAGACTAAAATTTTGAAAATTTTACTAAAAATACTAGAATTTTTTAAATTTTACTAGAAAGACTAGAATTTTTTGAATTTTACTAAAATGACCAGAATTTTTAAAATTTTACAAAAAGACATAATATTGGAAATATTACTAAAAATCCTAGTATTTTGTAATTTTACAAAAAAGACTATTATTTAAATTTTTTTTGAAAATTTTACTAAAAAGACTAAAATTTTGAAAATTTTACTAAAAAGACTAATTTTTTGAAAATTTTACCAAAAAGACTAGAATTTTGAAAATTTTATTAAAAAGACTAAAATTTGGAAATTTTACTCAAAAGACTAAAATTTTGAAAATTTTACTAAAAAGACTAAAATTTTGAAAATTTTACTAAAAAGACTAAAATTTTGAAAATTTTACTAAAAAGACTAAAATTTTGAAAATTTTACTAAAAAGACTAAAATTTTGAAAACTTTACTCAAAAGACTAAAATTTTGAAAATTTTACTCAAAAGACTAAAATTTTGAAAATTTTACTCAAAAGACTAAAATTTTGAAAATTTTACTAAAAAGACTAAAATTTTGAAAATTTTACTAAAAAGACTAAAATTTTGAAAATTTTACTAAAAAGACTAAAATTTTGAAAATTTTACTAAAAAGACTAAAATTTTGAAAATTTTACTCAAACGACTAAAATTTTGGAAATTTTACTCAAAAGACTAAAATTTTGAAAATTTTACTCAAAAGACTATAATTTTGAAAATTTTACTAAAAAGACTAAAATTTTGAAAATTTTACTAAAAAGACTAAAATTTTGAAAATTTTACTAAAAAGACTAAAATTTTGAAAATTTTACTAAAAAGACTAAAATTTTGAAAATTTTACTAAAAAGACTAAAATTTTGAAAATTTTACTAAAAAGACTAAAATTTTGAAAATTTTACTAAAAAGACTAACAGCCTGTTTTTGAAACTACAATTTTTTCAAATTGTACGTCAACTTACGAAAAAATTGAACTTTTGGTTTTTGAATTTTTTTTTTTGAGTGAAACTAGAAAAAGCTTTTACAATTTTGGTTCGTAAATGAAATGTATAGACGAAAGTAAATGTCAAATCAGGCAATTAAAAAATTCTAATCGCCTGGGAGACAAGAAAACGGTTATTTAATTTTTTTTTGTTTAGGACCTGAACACAATATAATGCATTGTGTTAAAACTAGGAAAAGGTTGTGGGAGGCGAAATAGGTAGTGTTTGTGGACATTTGATTTAAACACCCCTATATTGTAACTGGTTGGAAAAACTTCTGCGGGAAGCAAATTCTACATATCGTCTATCTGTAGAGTATCGTCTGTCTACTGGTCAATCGACTACGAAGAGATGAGCTCTAAAAGATAGACGTGTATTGCGGAAGAAAGTTCATGTATCGATAACGAGTTTCCTGATTTTGATAGAGCACATTCCAAAGTAGTAACAATGGAACAATAGAGTTGGATAACCTACTGTTACCGATGAGCACTTTTGCTCTCTCCTGTACTCGGTCAAGAAGTTCCGAAATAAACTTTGAAGCACCGGCCCATATATGAGAGTTGTATTTCACCGGTACGCAATACATGTTTCGGAATAGGGTCTATATAAGAGTGCAAGAGATGGCGAAAGTGCTCATTGATGACAGCATGGTATCCAATTCTATTAAACCACTGGAGTGTCACACTTTTCTATCGTTTTTACTTTGAAATGTGCCCTAAACTCAAATGTTCCCAAACTCAAATCTTCTTACGCAGTAGGGTCTTTGTAAGAGCTACTCGACCGAGTGTAGGAAAGGGCGAACGTGCTCGTCGGCCACTGGAGTGTCACAATGTTTTATTGTTTCTAGTTACTTTGGAGTCCGGTCTATCGAAATCAGGGAACTTGTTCCTAAAACCGAACTTTTTTACTTAATACTTGTCTTTCTCATACCCAGAATATCATTGAAAAAATGTTTGATTTAATTTTGAAAAAAAAATGTTAAATTTTTTATTTTTTGTTTTTATTTATTTTTGATATTATTTAACATCATTTTACAAAATTCTTAAGTTTTACAGGAAAAGCTTTCAGAAAAGTAATAAAATATATCATGGCAATACTATTATTTGATATTTCATTACGAAGCTTTTACTTCCAAACGAAAAAAGAAAATGAACTCAATTTAGAGCTTAATCGTTAGGCTCGTATTCGATTGCCTTCTAACGTATGACAGTTTTGTGAACAGGCTGTAAAATTTTGAAAATTTTACTCAAACGACTAAAATTTTGGAAATTTTACTCAAAAGACTAAAATTTTGAAAATTTTACTCAAAAGACTAACCCCCTAATTTATAAAAGAATTATAAAATTATCAAAGTCTTATAGTTTGAATTTTGTATGGAAAATTTAATTTATAAGCTTGTCATAGCAATATTTTTTGTTTATAAATTTGGGGGTTAAATTTTGAAAATTTTAGCAAAAAGGCTAAAGTTTTGAAGATTTTACTAAAAAGACTAAAAGTTTGAATATTTTACTAAAAAGACTAAAATTTTGAAAATTTTAAAAAATTTTCAAAAAAATAGTCTTAAAAATTTTTTTTTAAGACTAATATTTTACTTATTTTTTCAATTTAAAAATTTTTTTTAAAACTAAAAAAATTTGAATGAATGACATTTTATTGCATTTTTGAAAAGCAAATTTCTTTTCTTATTTCTAAAATTTCTTGGTTAAATCATTTTTTATGAAAAGCTAAGTCAGCCATTCAAATAAAGATTATCATGTTGGGGTTGATGATGACGATGATGACTATGATCATGACGATGACAGGCCTCATTGATTGAGACTGATGAAATGATTTAGTTTTGGTTACACAAAAATTAAATTCGTTATTTGTTTGTTGCCAACAAATAATTGTTGATAATAATGCGTTTAAATGAAAATGATCGTTTTTATTGCTGTGGCTTTTGCTTAGGCCTTTTTTTGTTGTTGTTGGGAAATATGGCTTAAAGTTGTTAACGATTTAAGACATCTTTGTAAAGAAATGAAGGCTCTTACAAAAGTCAACAATTGAATGTTTTATTTGGACCGGTTGGTATTTTGATTTAGTTTTTTTATTTAGACGGTCGCTCTGTCCCATCAGTCAGACTTTCAGTCATTTCCAACATTTGGCTGTTTTGTTGTCTATTTACGGGATTTTTTTTGGTATTTTGTATTGGCTGGTTGGTGGCATCTGAACAATCTCATCTTCTCAATTTACTTTCTACTGTTTAAATATTCCACTTTACCTTGTTGTAGACACTGGGACTGCATCAGAGTCTTTCCCCTCTAGAGTTATCATGGAAGTAAGAATTCTCTTTTTTTTTAGTTGGAACCGTCTTTCAGCGAATTGATCATACTCGTACTGTGTGTAGGCACCTCAATTACCTCCAATAATGCATTTTCCGTTCATTCAATATTTTATTTTATTTCTTCTTCAGATGATGTTTAGTGTTTTTTTTTTCGTTACTGTGTCAATAAAAGTGTGTAAATTTTCGAATCGAAACTGCAAGTGGAATTTCTTTTGTTGTTAAATTTTTTATATCGTGTGAAGTTGTGAAGAAATTCAAAAAAAAAATTAAAAAAAATTTAAACATAGAAAACCAAGTGAAAAATGTTCGTTTGTGAGAAACGGGTCCGTATGAATTGCATTTTTAGCATAAATAATGAAATGCTTCATTATATCAATATTTCGAGTGAAATGAATTCCTTAAAAAAACGGCCCAAGGAAATAAGTAAGAAAGTCAATTGAAATGTTGGCAATTGCAAGAAAAAAGTAGAAAGAAAAACTTGAAATGCAAATTAGAAATTATTGCATGATAAAATGCAAATAAATAAATAAAACAATAAAAATATAACTTTTTTTTAAATTTATTTATGATATTTTTAAATAGAAAAAAATCAAAATCACAATAAATAGCCTCTTTGGTAATTTTTTTTTGTTTTAAATAAAATTTTTAATTTTAAAATTTCTAGTCTTTTCAGTAGATTTTTCTAAATACATATTAGTCTTTGTAGTAAAATTTAAAAATTTCCTAGTCTTCATTATTTCTTTTTTCTAAATATTATTAGTAAAATTTTAAAAATTCTAGTCCTTTTAGTAGAGTTATCTAAATTCTGGTCTTTGGAAAAACATTTTAAAATTCTAGTCTCTTAAACAAATTTTTCAGAATAATAATATTTTAAGTATAATTGTTAAAATTCAAGACTTATTAGTAAAATTTATCAATTTGACTAACAACATTTAATTAAAATTTTCAAAATTCAAGTCAAGAATTTTTAAAATTCTATTCTTGGGTACAATTATCAAAATTCTAGTCTTTTTAGTAAAATTTTAAGAATTCTAGTCTATTTAGTAAAATTTTAAGCTTTCCAGTATTTTTAGTAAAATTTTTAAAATTCTATTCTTTTTAGTAAAATTTTAATATTCTTAGTAAAATTTTCAACATTGTAGTCTTTTTTAGAAAAAAATTCAAAATTCTTGTCTTTTTAGTAAAATTTTTAAAATTCTAGTATTTTAAGTAAAATTTTTACATTCTATTATTTATTTAGTAAAATTCTCAAAATTCTGGACATTTTAGTAAATTTTTCAAAATTCTAGTCTTTTTGGTAAATTTTTCAAAATTCTAGTCTTTTTACTGAAATTTTTTAAATTCTAGTCTTTTTAGTTAAATTTTCAAAATTTTAGTTTTTTAAGTGAAATTTTTGAAATTCTAGTCTTTTTTAAATAAAATTTTTCAATTTCTAGTATTTTTTAGTAAAATTTTTTAAATTCTTGTCTTTTTAGTAAAGTTTTCAAAATTATAGTCTTTTTAGTAAAATTTTCAAAACTCTAGTCTTTTTGGTAAAATTTTTAAAATTTTTGCCTTTTAAGTAAAATTTTGAAAATTCTAGTGTTATCAGTAAAATTTTCAAAATTCTAGTCTTTTTAGTAAAATTTTCAAATTTCTCGTGTTTTCGTAAAATTTTCTTTTTAGTAAAATTTTAAAAATTCTAGTTTTTTTTTAGAAAAATTTTCAAAATTCTAGTCTTTTTAGTAAAATTTTCCAAATTCTAGTATTAGTAAAAGTAAAAAAAGTTTTAGTAAAATTTTCAAAATTTTAGTCTTTTGAGTAAAATTTTCAAAATTTTAGTCCTGTTAGTAAAATTTTCAAAATTTTAGTCTTTTTAGTAAAATTTTTGAAATTTTAGTCTTATTAGTAAAATTTTTAAAATTATAGTTTTTTAGGTAAAATTTTTAAATTTCTAGTCTTTTTAGTAAAATTTTTAAAATTGTAGTCTTTTAATTAAAATTTTTACATTCTATTATTTTTTAGTTAAATTCTTAAAATTCTGGTCATTTTAGTAAATTTTTCAAAATTCTAGTCTTTTTAGTAAAAATTTCAAAACTGTAGTATTTTTGGTAAAATTTTTAAAATTTTTGTCTTTTAAGTAAAATTTTGATAATTCTAGTGTTATCAGTAAAATTTTCAAAATTCTAGTCTTTTTAGTAAAATTTTGAAATTTCTCGTCTTTTCGTAAAATTTTCTTTTTAGTAAAATTTTAAAAATTATACTTTTTTTTAGAAAAATTTTCAAAATTCTAGTCTTTTTAGTAAAATTTTCTAAATTCTAGTATTAGTAAAAGTAAACAGTAAAAAAAGATTTTTAAAATTCTAGTCTTTTTAGTACAATTTTTAAAATTCTAGTCTTTTAAGTAAAATTTTTAAATTTCTAGTCTTTTTAGTAAAATTATTAAAATTCTAGTTTTAAGTAAATTTTTTAATAAAATTCTTAAAATTCTGGTCATTTTAGTAAATTTTTCAAAATTCTAGTCTTTTTGGTAAATTTTTCAAAATTCTAGTCTTTTTACTGAAATTTTTTAAATTCTAGTCTGTTTAGTAAAATTTTCAAAGTTTTAGTTTTTAAGTAAAACTTTTGAAATTCTAGTCTTTTAAATAAAATTTTTCAATTTCTAGTATTTTTTAGTAAAATTTTCAAAATTCTAGTGAAATTTTGAAAATTCTAGTCTTTTTTTTAAATTTTTGTCTTGACTAGAATATTTTCAAAATTCTGGTCTTTTTATCAAAATTTTCAAAATTCTAGTCTTTACTAAAAGACAAAATTTTTGTGTTTTTAGTAAAATTTTCTAAATTCTAGTCTTTTTAGTAAAATTTTTAAAATTCTAGTCTTTTAAGTAAAATTTTCAAAATACTAGTCTTTTTAGTAAAATTTTCAAGTTTTAGCCTTTTCAGTAAAATTTTTAAAATTTTAATGTTTTTAGTAAAATTTTCAAAATTCTTATCTTTTTAGTAAAATTTTTTCTATTTTCTAGTGAAATTTTTAAAAATCATCAAAATTCTAGTAAAATCATTAAAATTTTAGTCTTTTTATTGAAATTTTCAAAATTCTAGTCTTTTTAGTAAAGTTTTGAAAATTTTATTATTTTTAGTAAAGTTTTCAAAATTTTAGTCTTTTGAGTACAATTTTCAAAATTTTAGTAAATTTTCAATATATAAATAAAATTTTAGTCAATTAAAATAAAATGATAAAAATTCTAGTCTTCTCAGTAAAATTTTCAAATTTCAAGGATTTTTAGTAAAATTTTTAAAGTTTTAGACTTATTAGAAAAATTTTAAAAATTTTAGTCTTTTTAGTAAAATTTTCAAAATTTTAGTCTTGTTAGTAAAATTTTCAAAATTTTAGTCTTTTTAGTAAAATTTTCAAAATTTTAGTCTTTTTAGTAAAATTTTCAAAATTTTAGTCTTCTAAGAAAAATTTTATAAATTCTTGTCTTTTAAGAAAAATTTTATAAATTCTTGTCTTTTTACTAAAATTTTCAAAATTCTATTTTTTCAGTTAAATATTTAAAATTTTTGTATTGTTCGTAAAATTTTCTAAATTCTAGTAAAATTTTCTAAATTTTAGTCTTTTTATAAAATTTCAAATTGCTAAAATTCTGGTCTTTTAACTGAAATTTTCAATAAAAATTAAAATTTTTTTAAATTTCAATCCTTTTTTTTTTGCATTTCAAACTACCAAATTTTGAAACATTGTTGTTTCTCCATTAAATTAAAAATTCAACTTCCTGTAATTTCTGTTTAACAAATTCAAAATTTAACAAAGCAAATGTTTTTATGGCAGTGGGTCTTTAGTTCAAAAATCTAATACTTTTGTAACTCCAACAACGTCTGAGACTGACTTGACTGCATTTATAATTATCAAATTTCAACCTTTGATTTCAATTCATCAGCATATGTAATTTTACAACTTCTGCATTAGCATTAGCAACAGCAGCAGTAGCAACAAAATCATCATCAGCAGCAGCAGTTGCTACTTAACCAGTAACAACAATTTTAAGCCAAATACAACAAGACAATCAAATGATTGTATTACAAGTTGGTGGCAATTGTCTAATCTTTCAAACATAACGAATCGAATAATACAGATACAGATAGACAGACCGACCGACCGACAGACTCTTTTCATATTTGTTTTCATTTTCAGTTTTTTTTTTCGAAAACCTTTAAGGAAATGAAATCTTAAAACATATAAAAAAAGATTTAAAGAAAAAAAAAAAAAAAAAAGTTAAAACCCAAATGAAAAAAAGGTTATTAGAGCTTAACATAATGAAACGGGAGTTAAGGGCTGAGCTTTAAAGTCTTTAACTATAGTATAGTCTGGTCAACTATAGTAGAGTCTTGTCGTCTATAGTATAGTCTTGTAGACTATAGTATAGTCTAGTCGACTTTAATATAGTCTTGTCGTCTATAGTATAGTCTTGTAGACTATAGTATAGTCTAGTCGAGTATAGTATAGTCTAGTCGACTATAGTATAGTCTAGTCGACTATAGTATAGTCTAGTCGACAATAGTATAGTCTAATCGACTATAGTATAGTCTAGTCGACTATAGTATAGTCTAGTCGACTATAGTATAGTCTAGTCTTGTCGACTATAGTATAGTCCAGTCGACAATAGTATTGTCTAGTCGACTATAGTATAGTCTAGTCGACTATAGCATAGTCTAGTCGACTATAGTATAGTCTAGTCGACTATAGTATAGACTAGTCGACTATGGTATAGCCTAGTCGACTATAATATAGTCTAGTCGACTATAGCATAGTCTAGTCGACTATAGTATAGTCTAGTCGACTATAGTATAGACTAGTCGACTATGGTATAGCCTAGTCGACTATAGTAAAGTCCCGTCGACTATAGTAGAGTCTAGTCGACTATGGTATAGTCTTGTCGAATATAGTATAGTCTAGTCGACTATAGTATAGTCCAGTCGACTATAGTATTGTCTAGTCGACTATAGTATAGTCTAGTCGACTATGGTATAGTCTAGTCGACTATAGTAAAGTCCCGTCGACTTTAGTAGAGTCTAGTCGACTATGGTATAGTCTTGTCGAATATAGTATAGTCTAGTCTATTACAGTATAGTCTAGTCGACTATAGTATAGTCTAGTCGACTATAGTATAGTCTATTCGACTATAGTATAGTCTAGTCGACTATAGTATAGTCTAGTAGACTATGGTATAGTCTAGTCGACTATAGAATAGTCTAAACGACTATAGTATAGTCTGATCTATTATAGTATAGTCAAGTCGACTATAGTATAGTCTATTCGACTATAGTATAGTCTAGTCGACTATAGTATAGTCTAGTCGACTATAGTATAGTCTATTCGACTATAGTATAGTCTAGTCGACTATAGTATAGTCTAGTAGACTATAGTATAGTCTAGTCGACTATAATATATTCAAGTCGACTATAGTCTAGTCTATTATAGTATAGTCAAGTCGACTATAGTATAGTCTAGTCGACTATAGTATAGTCTAGTCGACTATAGTATAGTCTAGTCGACTATAGTATAGTCTAGTCGACTATAGTATAGTATAAACGACTATAGTATAGTCTAGTCGACTATAGTATAGTATAAACGACTATAGTATAGTCTAGTCTAGTAGACTATAGTATAGTATAAACGACTATAGTATAGTATAGTCTAGTCGACTATAGTATAGTCTAGTCGACTATAGTATAGTCTAGTCGACTATAGTATAGTCTAGTCGACTATAGTATAGTCTAGTCGACTATAGTATAGTCTAGTAGACTATGGTATAGTCTAGTGGACTATAGAATAGTCTAAACGACTATAGTATAGTCTGATCTATTATAGTATAGTCAAGTCGACTATAGTATAGTCTAGTCGACTATAGTATAGTCTAGTCGACTATAGTATAGTCTAGTCGACTATAGTATAGTATAAACGACTATAGTATAGTCTAGTCGACTATAGTATAGTATAAACGACTATAGTATAGTCTAGTCTAGTAGACTATAGTATAGTCTAGTAGACTATAGTATAGTCTAGTAGACTATAGTATAGTCTAGTCGACTATAGTATAGTCTAGTCGACTATAGTATAGTCTAGTCGACTATAGTATAGTCTAGTCGACTATAGTATAGTCTAGTCGACTATAGTATAGTCTAGTCGACTGTACTGTAGTCTAGTTGACTATATTATAGTCTAACGGACTGTAGTATAGTCTAGTCGACTATAGTATGGTTTAGTCGACTGTAGTGTAGTCAAGTCGACTATAGTATAGTCTAGTCGACTATAGTATAGTATAGTCGACTATAGTATGGTCTAGTCGACTGTAGTGTAGTCAAGTCGACTATAGTATAGTCTGGTCGACTATATTTTAGTCTAGTCGACTATATTATTGTCTAGTCGACTATAGTATAGTCTAGTCGACTATAGTATAGTCTAGTCGACCATAGTAAAGTCTAATTGACTATAGTATAGTCTAGGCGACTATAGTATAGTTTAGTCGACTGTAGTATAGTCTAGTCGACTGTAGTATAGTCTAGTCGACCATAGTATAGCTTAGTCGACTATAGAATAGTCTTGTCGTCTATAATATAATCTAGTCGACCATATTATAGTTATAGCAAAAACTGGCTCTATTTTCCTTGATCTCTGTCCTTAATCGTCTGCCTTTAATACGTTGAGGTTGATGCTGCTGTTGGACGTTTAACACTTTAAAATTGTTTTCTTTTGCCACTTTTACTCTGTGTCTCAAATTGGCTGATTGGAGTATTTTTCAATCATTTTCTTCTGTCTTCGAAAGACTAATTGTTAACTCTTCAGTCTTTCAGTTTTCAATCTCAAAGTGGGCGTCTGGTTTTATTGAAAATAGAAGGAGTCATAATGATGGATTGTTGGCGTGCAATAGAAAAGAAAATTGTGATTTTTTGTATTTCTATCTCCACAAAATCGATCTGGGTCTATCTGCCTTAACGTCCGTCCGTCCTTCTGCCTATTTGTCTGACGAAAAGAAAAGTTGGTATTACTTTTCCTTTTTGCTGTTATTATGGCAAATTGTGGTTTTTTGCATAAATTTCATCATCAACTGAGAAGATGACGACGACGTATCGTCATCATCATCATCATCTCATCGTCATATTTGTTAACAAATCCCATAATCCTCTGCATCTAATTTCAGCATTAAATCCTATGGCTTTATCCATCCATCCATCCATCTCTTACTCATTCACATTAAAACAATCGTTAACAAGTTGCCCGTTAAGTTGTTTTACAAATTACCAATAAATGATATTTTTCTGTTGTTTTTGTTTTTCCAATTTTTTTGAATATATCTTTAGTTTTTCTATGTTTGACTATTTTTTTTTGCAATTTAATCAATCACACGTTCAATTTTTATGCTTTTTCGTAGATTATGCGAATCTACGAACAAAAAAGGTTTGCTTTCCTGGTTTGAAGTCAAAAGTTTCTGATTGGAAATATAAATATTTTGAAATAAACTAAAAGTAACAAATAACCGATAACCTGGTCAGTATTAAACGTTGGTCAGTCAAAAAGTCTGTCAGTCATTCATTCATCGGCAAATCATGAGATATTTCCATCAAGTTTTTTTTTTGGAAAAAACTAACTTTTTGGGAAACGACTGACGGACACATTTTTATTGCTTTGAAGGATAGAGTTAGTGCAATATTCTCAATAGTAAAATACTTTGTATAGAACAGTGGTTATAGGATTTTTTTTTTAAATTATTTTTTTAAGGAAATTATTAAAAATTTCATATTTTTCTATAGGAAATTTTTCAAAAATTTTTTATTTTCCTAAAGAAAAGTTTCATATTTTTATAGGAAATTTTTCAAAAATTTCTTATTTTTATTGGAAATTTTTCAAAAATTTCTTATTTTTCTAAAGAAAATTTTTCAAGTTTCATATTTTTATAGGAAATTTTTCAAAAATTTCTTATTTTTATTGGAAATTTTTCAAAAATTTCCTATTTTTATAGGAAAATTTTTTAAAAATTTCCTTTTTTTAGGAATATTTTAAAAAAATTCCTATTTTTATAGGAAATTTTTCAAAAATTTCCTATTTTTATAGGAAATTTTTCAAAAATTTCCTATTTTTATAGGAAATTTTTCAAAAATTTCCTGTTTTTATAGGAAATTTTTCAAAAATTTCCTATTTTTATAGGAAATTTTTCAAAAATTTCCTATTTTTATAGGAAATTTTTCAAAAATTTCCTATTTTTATAGGAAATTATTCAAAAATTTCCTATTTTTATAGGAAATTTTTCAAAAATTTCCTATTTTTATAGGAAATTTTTCAAAAATTTCCTATTTTTATAGGAAATTTTTCAAAAATTTCCTATTTTTATAGGAAATTTTTCAAAAATTTCCTATTTTTATAGGAAATTTTTCAAAAATTTCCTATTTTTATAGGAAATTTTTCAAAAATTTCCTATTTTTATAGGAAATTTTTCAAAAATTTCCCATTTTTATAGGAAATTTTTCAAAAATTTCCTATTTTTATAGGAAATTTTTCAAAAATTTCCTATTTTTATAGGAAATTTTTCAAAAATTTCCTATTTTTATAGGAAATTTTTCAAAAATTTCCTATTTTTATAGGAAATTTTTCAAAAATTTCCTATTTTTATAGGAATTTTTTCAAAAATTTCCTATTTTTATAGAAAATTTTTCAACAATTTCCTATTTTATAGGAAATTTTTCAAAAATTTCCTATTATTATAGAAAATTTTTCAAAAATTTCCTATTTTTATAGAAAATTTTCAAAGTTTTTTATTTGTATGGCACATTTTTCCACCCACTGTCATTTTTGATCATAAAGAAATATCTTCATGTTTTGGCTTTAATTTTTATTATGACCAAAATGTCTTGAGATCTCGCCCCATTTGACCAGTTTGAGTGAGTGATAGATGCCGAAGAGTGAGAGTTCGTAAAGGTTAATAACGCTAATAAATATGATCTTTTTTCCTCTGCTGTTTTTGTTGTTGTTATTGATCAAAAAACATTTTTCTTTATGTTTTTTTTTTGAGATTTTCCTTTCAATCATAACAATTTTTGTCAATTTTCGTATTTGTTGAACAATTTAAAAAGTTTAAATTTATTTAGATGATGATTAAATTTTGATGTTTTTGGGTCTCAGGTCTTTCGTTTTTTTAGTGTAAATAAAATTGATGAAAATTTATTAAAAGTTATAAAACTTAAACTAATTTCCTTTTAAAAACTTTGTTGTAATCAATTTAAACCCTCTAGGGGAAGTAGGAGTTAGTGGGTGAAATAGGGGACTGTGCGGGAGTTTGGTTCATAAATAAATTTCCCTTGATTTTTTTTTGTTGTTTGTTTCGTAGTCAAGACATTTTAGCCAATGGCCATTTAATGAGTTTTAAATTTTTATTGATTTCCTTTTGTTTAGTTGAGATCTGGCTGTGGTAGCTTAGCTTGGCTGACTGATCGTTTGGTGGGACTTAGCTCTGGTGAGCCTAGGAGAGCTGAGAATTGGATACCATTCATTCATTGCTTGGAATTATATTTGCATTTACTTAGTTGTTATTTAGTTAATAATTTATGATCTCCCCGAGTCACTAAGTCTGCTGCTTAAGGTATGTTGGAAGTGATAGTGGTGGATGGTGGTATTTTTATTAAGGTGGGTGGTTTGATTTATTCCCCATAATGAGTTGAAACTCGAAGAGACCGCAAAAAAAAAATATGGAAAATACAACGTTTTCCAACATTTGTGACCATGATGCAATTTGTTAGAGGATCTTAGTTTTTATTGGGTTGATCACTATTTTCCAAATTATGGTATTTAAATAATTTATGGTTTATTTTACGCGATCATAAATGTAAAAGGTGTCAAATTTGGTTAAAGGCTTAAAGAAATAAACCCTTGGAAAATTTTAATTTTATAGGCAAATTATAGTTTTGTTTTTAGTATAAACATTTTTCTAAAAAAGTAGGTAAAACAATTTTCAATAAGAAACTTTTGAATAAAATTAAAAAAGTTTTTCTATAAAAATAGGAAATTTTTAATATTTTTTTTTTAAATAGGAAATTTTTGAGAATTTTCCTATAAAAATAGGAAATTTTTGAAAATTTTCCTATAAAAATAGTAAATTTTTGAAAATTTTCCTATATAATTTTCCTATCTATAAAAATAGGAAATTTTTAATATTTTTTTTTTTTAAACAGGAAATTTTTGAAAATTTTCCCATAAAAATAGGAAATTTTTGAAAATTTTCCTATAAAAATAGGAAATTTTTGAAAATTTTCCTATAAAAATAGGAAATTTTTGAAAATTTTCCTATAAAAATAGGAAATTTTTGAAAATTTTCCTATAAAAATAGGAAATTTTTGAAAATTTTCCTATAAAAATAGGAAATTTTTGAAAAATTTCCTATAAAAATAGGAAATTTTTGAAAAATTTCCTATAAAAATAGTAAATTTTTGAAAAATTTACTATAAAAATAGTAAATTTTTGAAAAATTTCCTAAAAAATAGTAAATTTTTGAAAAATTTCCTATAAAAATAAAAAAATTTTGAAAAATTTCCTATAAAAATAAAAAAAATTTTGAAAAATTTCCTATAAAAATAAGAAATTTTTGAAAAATTTCCTGTAAAAATAAGAAATTTTTGAAAAATTTCCTATAAAAATAAAAAATTTTTGAAAAATTTCCTATAAAAATAAGAAATTTTTGAAAAATTTCCTATAAAAATAACAAATTTTTGAAAAATTTCCTATAAAAATAAGAAATTTTTGAAAAATTTCCTAAAAAAATAAGAAATTTTTGAAAAATTTCCTATAAAAATAAGACATTTTTGAAAAATTTCCTATAAAAATAAGAAATTTTTGAAAAATTTCCTATAAAAATAAGAAATTTTTGAAAAATTTCCTATAAAAATAAGAAATTTTTGAAAAATTTCCTATAAAAATAATTTTTTTTTAAAATTTCCTATAAAAATAAGAAATTTTTGAAAAATTTCCTATAAAAAAAAGAAATTTTTGAAAAACTTCCTGTAAAATAAGAAGTTTTTGAAAAATTTTATTGTACATTTTTTTCACTATTTGAGTTTTTGTTTAATTATTTTAAATAAATTTTACTAATTTTCCCTTTTTCTTCCTTCTTTCTATTTCAGCGTTTATTAATGTCAAAGTCCGGTTTTAAATCATTTTAAAAAATCGTTAATGTATTTTGTCAAATAATACGTATGTCTATGCGATGCACCATTTACTTGTCTCTAAGTCGTCTGTCTTTCCCTAAACGTTTCTGCGACCGTCTTCTTTAAACATAAACAAATTTTCAAAATTTGTCGTCCTCATTTGAAAGTCCAAACTTAAAGAAAATTTGCAATTTAAAGCTCAGCTCCGCGTCAAATCACATTGATCTTCTTAACAAACAAATTGTCATAAAAAGAAATTGCTAAAACGTTAACAAAAAGAAGATAAATTGTGTTTTATATTTATCATTTTGACCATGAACACGTGCTCTGCTGCTGCTTTTACTAAATTTAAATAATCAAATTTTTTAAAATCTAATTTTCACTTCGTTTTGGAAGATCACTACAGCTCAAGGAAAAGGGTAAGTGACAAACATTTAATTTTTTGGTTTAATCAATTAGTTTTACAAAAGGAAAGTTGTCATCAAATTTAGTACAAAGTTTCCTTTAACAAAATATATATGAAACTTTAATTTATTCCTATAAAAATAGGAAATTTTTGAAAAATTTCCTATTAAATTGAGAAAATTTTGAAAAATTTCCTATAAAAATAAAAAATTTTGAAAAATTTCCTATAAAAATAAGAAATTTTTGAAAAATTTCTTATAAAAATAAGAAATTTTTGAAAAATTTCCTAGAAAAGTAAGAAATTTTTAAAAAATTTCCGAAAAAATAAAAAATTTTTGAAAAACTTTGTTATAAACGTAAAAAATTTCCTATAAAAAAAATAAATTTTTGAAAACTTTCCTATATAATAAGAAATTTGTTAAAAATTTCATATCAAAATATGAAATTTTTGAAAAATTTCCTAAAAAATTATAAATTTTTGACAAATTTCCTATAAAACTAAGAAATTTCCAATAAAACTGACAAATTTCCCATAAAAATATGAAATTTTGAAAATTTTTTTTTCAAAAATATGAAATTTTGAAAAATTTCCTATAAAACTAAGAAATTTTCAAGGAAAATTTCCTATAAAAATAAAAAATTTTTAAGAAAAATTTCCTATAAAAATAGGAAATTTTTGAAAAATTTCCTATAAAAATAAGAATTTTTTTTTTAAATTTCCTATAAAAAAAAAAAAATAAATTTTTGAAATATATCCTAAAAAAATAAGAAGTTTTTGAAAAATGTCCCAAAAATAAGAAATTTCCAATAAAACTGACAAATTTCCCATAAAAATATGAAATTTAGAAAAATTTCCTTCAAAAATATGAAATTTTGAAAAATTTCCTATAAAACTAAGAAATTTTCAAGGAAAATTTCCTATAAAAATAAGAAATTTTCAAGGAAAATTTTCTATAAAAATAAGAAATTTTTAAGAAAAATTTCCTATAAAAATAGAAATTTTTTTTAAATTTCCTAAATAAATAGTAAATTTTTGAAAAATTTCTTATAAAAATAACAAATTTTCGAAAATTTCTTATAAAAATAAGAAATTTTTGAAAATTTCTTATAAAAATAAGAAATTTTTTAAAATTTTTCATAAAAATAAGAAATTTTTGAAAATTTCTTATAGAATTAAGAAATTTTTGAAAATTTCTTATAAAAATAAGAATATTTTTAAAAAATTTCCCATAAAAATAAGAAATTTTTGAAAAATTTCCCATAAAAATAAGAAATTTTTAAAAAAAATCCTATAAAAATAAGAAATTTTTAAAAAATTTCCTATAAAAATAAGAAATTTTTAAAAAATTTCCTATAAAAATAAGAAATTTTTAAAAAAATTTCCTATAAAAATAGTATATTTAAAAAAAAAAACCTATAAAAATAGTAAATTTTTTTAAAATTTCCTAAATAAATAGTAAATTTTTGAAAAATTTCCTGTAAAAATAAAAAAAATTTGAAAAATTTCCTACAAAAATGAGAAATTTTTGAAAAAATTCCTATAAAAATAAAAAAATGTTCAAAATTTTCTATAAAAAAGAAATAATTTTTGAAAATTTTTTTTATAGAAATAAGAAATTCTTCAAAATTTCCTGTAAAAAGCTTTAAAAAATTTCGTATAAAAGAAAAAACTTTTTGAAAAATTTTCTTAAAAAAAATGAAATTTTTAAAAAATTTCCTATAAAAATAAGACGTTAAAAAAAAAATCCTATAAAAATATAAAATTTTTCAAAATTTCCTACAAAAAAGATTTTTTTTTAACTTCCTATAAAATTAATAAATTATTGAAAAATGTTCTCTTAACATATACATTTTTATAAATAAATTTCTATAAAAATAAAATATAAAAAAAAATTCCTATAAAAATAAGAATTTTTTGATATATAAATAATATACCCAATTTGGAATTTTTATTAATTAGCGCCGATTTTATATTAACGTTTTTATAAAATTTCAATTAATCTCTATTAAATGTCCATTTATGACATAAAATCTAATTAACAAAAAAATTGTATAATTGTTTGGGGGTTTCGTATTTGATCTATTGAATTGAAATTCTATTTAATATAAATACATTTTGTCAATTTAAAAGATAATGAAATACAAACTAAAATAATCAAATGCTCAAACAACTGAGTTTTTAAAATACCCTACAGCATCATCAGTGGGTTTAGGACATTGGTTCGACATCGATCAATTTTTTATCACTTCTAGAGGCAAAGTTAGCAATGTCTGATTATAAAACGTTTGTAATCAAGGTAAAGTTCAACATTTTAAAATGTATCCATTAGGTACCTCAAATGGATCTGACTCTTAGAGAGTCTGGCGCAGGCACAAATAAAAATAGTTCTTAAATAATATTCACTAGAAATATTTCTGGTATAACAAGAGACCAATGTGCACTAAATTTCTACGAAATTGGTCTATATATGAACATATTTCCCAAAGAAAACCTACTATCTGAGGCTTCTTAACTACCCTTAAATAAAATGTTTAAGTTTTTCTATACTCAACTTCATGACAGTCGTTCAATCATGATTAAAGAAAAATACTTCAATCCCGATTATATTTGGAATCGGTCTCTATATAATCTTGAAAATTTTTTTATCAAAAATTTTTCTGTAGAAATTTTTTTTATTAAAAATTTTTCTATAGAAAATTTTTTTATCAAAAATTTTTCTATAGAAAATTTTTTTATCAAAAATTTTTCTATAGAAAGTTTTATTAGCAAAAATTTTTCTATAGAAAATTTTTTTATCAAAAATTTTTCTAAAGAAAGTTTTTTTTTTATCAGAAAGTTTTCTATATTTTTTTTTTTGTCAAAAATTTTTCTATAGAAAATTTTTTTATCAAAAATTTTTCTGTAGATAATTTTTTTTATCAAAAATTTTTCTATAGAAATTTTTTCTTTAAAAACTTTTCTATAGCTAATTTTTTGTCAAAAATTTTTCTATAGAATTTTTTTTTATCAAAAAATTTTCTATAGAAAAACTTTTTTTATCAAAATTTTTTCTATAGAAAATGTTTTTATCAAAAATTTTTCTATAGAAAATTTTTTTATCAAAAATTTTTCTATAGAAAATTTTTTTATCAAAAATTTTTCTATAGAAATTTTTTTTATCAAAAATTTTTCTATAGAAAATTTTTTTTATCAAAAATTTTTCTATAGAAAATTTTTTTATCAAAAATTTTTGTTTTTCATTAAGAAATTTTCTATAGAAAGTTTTTTTAGCAAACATTTTTCTATATTTTTTTATGAAAAATTTTTCTATAGAAAATTTTTTATAGAAACTTTTTTATCAAACTTTTTTTTATAGAAAAATTTTTCTATATAAGAATTTTTATCAATAATATTTTAGAAAATTTTTCTACAGAAAAATATTTCTATCAAAAATTTTCTATTATATTTGGAATCGGTCTCTATATAATCTTGAAAATTTTTTTATCAAAAATTTTTCTATAGTAAATTTTTTCATCAATAACTTTTCTATAGAAAGTTTTTTTTATCAAAAATTTGTATATAGAAAGTTTTTTTTATCAAAAATTTTTCTAAAGAAAATTTTTTTATCAAAAATTTTTGTTTTTCATTAAAAAATTTTCTATAGAAAGTTTTTTTAGCAAAAATTTTTCTATATTTTTTTATGAAAAATTTTTCTATAGAAAATTTTTTATAGAAAATTTTTTATCAAACATTTTTTTATAGAAAAATTTTTCTATATAAGAATTTTTATCAATAATATTTTAGAAAATTTTTCTACAGAAAAATATTTCTATCAAAAATTTTCTATAGAAAAATATTTTATCAAAAATTTTTCTATAGAAAAAATTTTTCACAAAAATTTTTCTATAGAAAAAATTTTTCACAAAAATTTTTCACAAAAATTTTTCGATAGAAAATTTTTTTTTGATAAAATTTTTTGATAGAAAATTTTCACAGAAAAATATTTTTATCTACAAATTTTCTATAAAAAGTAATTTTTATCGATCAATTTTCTGAAGAAAAATATTTTTATCAAAAAATTTTCTATAAAAAAATGTTTGTATAGAAAAAGGTTTGTTCTTCTGTTTTGAAAAATATTCCCTATTCGGTTACACTTTTTTCTAATGTTACCAAAAATAATAGTGTAGTGGCAACAATGTTCGAGATTTTATTTCTTTGTTCTCTAGAACCATATATTTTGTTGCTATAAATTGTATTTTGATTCTGTTTCTTGCCTATTTTGTTTTGGACTTTTCTTTAACTTAAAGCGGCACCAACCAACTCTGTTAACATCCAAATTTCAACTGAATGATTTTAGTACTCATTTTCACGTGTTTCATTAATGATCGTGGTATTTACGAAAATTATAAAAGTTCTTCGGCTTCTGGTGGTATGTGCTGCCTACTCTTGCTCATAACTAGCAAAAATGCCAAAATTTTGTCTAACACTAGAAAATTTTTCTGTTATTTTTGGCTACATTTAGCAATTATTTTGTTAATCTTTTGAAAAGTTTCATAACTAATTTAAACATTTCCTTAACCTTTCCCTAATCCTCCATACCTGTTACGCCTTTCTCGTTAAGATGTAAAAAATCGTTTTCTTTAACTGACAATATGTCACATGGCGCTTGACTCTCCACTTTAATTTGGAGCATAAATTTATTTTTAAGTTCATTTTATTGTCGTTTATTTTTCATTAAGAAAAATGTCAGCTATTAAAATAACGAAGGCAAAAAAAAAAACTTTCGCTTCTTTCTAAAAGTCTTTCCTTAACTTGGAAAAGGGGAGCATTTTTGTCAGAAATTTCAGAGGAGAGCTCAGTTCAGGAGTTGTTGGTTGGTCCTCCGCCGTTGGTAAGTTTTTAAGATTAATATTGAATAACCTCTGTCTAAGCGCTAATTACTACCACTTGTAACATGTTGGTTGGTTGGTTGCTTGCTTGGCTGATTGTAGGAACGTTCAGTCAATGATACCTTAACTCTTGGCTCCAAATGTTTGATCCAAATATAAGACAGTTCATATATGCCTGGACGGACTCTAAACTTGGTTAAAGTTTTTGATTTGTCTTTGTATTTTAAAGGTTTTTAAAATCTTTAAATATTTGCTTTAGTTTCTTAAACTTAAGTCAACTGTTAACTAAAACTTTGTCTTATCTTTTAGGTAAATATTTTAGAGTTAAGTTTTTTTGTGAAGTTTAAGCTAATTTTGTTTTGTTTGCTATTTTGGTTAACAGAAAAATTTTTAAGATTATTTTTGGTTTTATTTTTCTTTATTAAATAAAAGAAGTTTTTGCAAAATAACAAAAAAAAAAAAAAAATCAATGACTTTAACTCGTAACTAATTTGCATTACAAATTAGAAAGTGTGCTTTATTTTCAGAGATTTTTTATTTTTGTATATTTTTTCTTCAAGGAGATAATAACCGGGGCTTTACAAAATTGGTGGGCTTTAAATTTTCTTTTCATTAAGGCATTTTTTAGATTTAACCTCTTTTTTTTTTTGTTTGGTGTCTAAATGACGCTAAAGTGGCTGCAGTTTGTCTTAAATACATTAAAGAAAATACCATGATTAATTCATTGTTGCAAGTTTAAATTGAGTTAAAGCTAGACGAGGCTAGTTCCAGAAGTTATTAAAAATTTTGTACATTTTAATCTAGAAAATTAGATAATTTGAGTACTTAAAGAAAATTTCTCCTAATTTGCTATTTGCTGCAAATTCTGCTACTTTTGCTAAATTTTACAAAATATTGGCTGCAAAAAAAAAGTCAAACAAAAGTACAAATAAAGAGTGCTCTAAATAAAATTTGTAGTTGGAAATTCTTAAATAAAAATCAAACCTTTTAATATAAAAACTCTACAAAATACGCAAATATAATAACATATTATACTAAATCATTTAGCATTAAAATGTTTACTTAGTACTCGGGTTTTGCAAAATTATCGACTTTTTTCGGAAACCCTCCCATTAAAGATTTTACAGTTGCTTCTGATACCTTTTTGGAGCATGTGTTCCACCTGCGCTTAAAATCGGACATGTTCTTGGAAATCTTTCCTGTGTTCTTCAATTCCTTTTTTACCAGAGCCCAATACCTTTCCACAGGCCGAAGTTCTGGACAGTTAGATGGATTTGCCTCTCGTGGTACAAAAATGACATTATTCTTTGAGTACCACTCAAGTGCCTTTTTTCCATAATGGCATGATGCCAAATCGGGCCAAAAAAATGTAGTCACTCTGTGCTCTCTTAAAAACGATTGTTACGTTTTTGTAGGCACTCCTTTATATAAATTTCTGTGTTTGTTGTGCCAGATGCCACAAATACTTTACTTCTTTTGCCACAACTGCAAATAGCTTGCCACACGAGAAACTTCTTAGGGAATTTTGTTTGTTTTTTTGTGCGAAACTCTTGCCGTTGCCCCGTTTATCAGCAACATAAAAATCTTGACCAGGAAGTTGAGAAAAGTCTGCCAGTAAGTATGTTTCATCATCCATCACACAACAGGTGTATTTTTTTATAAAATCAGACTTCAATTTTTTCGCTCGTTTTTTTGCTTCTAAGTTCTTTATAGCATTGCGATCTGGAACCTTTTGGACTTTGTATGTCTTCAGTCCAGCATAAGCTTTGACTCTATGTGCAAAATTCGTAGAACATTTCACCGTACGAGCTGCTTTTCTTAAAGAAGTGTTAGGCGCTCTTCGAAAGAGTCGCTCGACTTCTTTTGCCTTACCAATATCTGTAGGACCTTTTTTCCTCCCTGATCCAGGTTTTCTTTCAATGCTCAGGTTTTCTTTATACCGTCTGATGGCATTAGAAACCGTTCGAGGGTCAGCTTTCAAATTTTTAGCTATTTTTTTAAAAGTCCATGACGGATTTTTTGAAAAGTTTTAATTATATTTTCACGAACTTTTTTTTCGCAGTCCATTTTGATTGAAATAACTATTGAAAATTAATAATTTCTAAAATAATAGTATCTGACATATCTATAGAAACTAACTTGATCAAAAAATAAATTATTTCTTGCACTATGGATAAATTTTGTCTAAAATAGTAAATGCATATTTTTTTTAGAACACTCTTTATTTGACGAAACGACTCAAAACTTGCTAAAAAATTTAGCTACTTTTGACTTTTAATTAAAAACCCTTTTGAAAATTTCTTAATATTTGCTATTTGTAGCAAATTTTGCTACTTTAAACAATTTTTATACCCTTCACCACCATAGGTGGAAAGGGTATTATAATTTTGTGCTGATGTATGTAACGCATAGAAATATTTGTCTTAGACCCGACCCACCTTTTAGTATACCAATAGACTTAGAATCACTTTCTGAGTCGATTTAGCGATGACAGTCCGTCCGTCCGTCTGGCTGGCTGGACCCTAGAGTGGTTCGAAAAAAAAGTTGAGTCAGTCACCCTACGATTAAAGATAATGTCAAAATAAACCTAAAAATATTTATTTTTATTTGTTTTTACCACGCCTACAAATACCGCCCTTTTTGTATTTTGTTAGCTGTGTAACCGTCTTTAGTCCCCTCATATCACTTTATATATCGGTGTTCACGTCTCTGTTAGGGCTACATTTTTCTCTTTGATAGTTCTTTACTAACACGTCAATTTCTAGTCATCATTTTTTAATTATTTTTCTATTCGTGCCCACCCTAATCGAATCGAGTACAAATCTAGTTTTTAAAAGTTATGACTATAAATTGACGTGGTAGTAAAAAACTATCAAAGAGAGAAGTGTAGCCCTTACAGAGCCGCGAACATCGATATATAAAATGTTATGATCGGACTTAAAATGGCGGTACAGTGAACAAAATACAAAAAGGGCGGTATTTGTAGGCGTGGTAAAAAAAAAAATGATTTTTTTTTTAAATTGTTTTAACATTATCTTTAATCCTAGGGGGTGACTGACACAACTTATTTTTCTCTACTGGACCGCCATGTAAGCCATGTAATCTAAGTACAAGTCGCAATTCTAAAGATAATTTGATGAAATTTGGCACGGGTCATTTTTTTGATAGTGGGACCATGGCTATTGAAATTCTTCAAAATCGGTCCATTATTTATGGTATCGGTCCACATTTGACCATAGCTCCCATACAAACTCTTCCGTCAAAACTCACAAAATCAGACAAAAAACACTAGTATACCAATAGGCTTAGAATCACTTTCTGAGTCGATTTAGCGATGTCCGTCCGTCCGTCCATCTGGCTGGCTGGACCCCCATGTAAACCTTGTAATCAAACTACAGGTCGCAGTTCTAAAGATAATTTGATGAAATTTGGCACAGATAATTTTTTTTATAGTGGGACCATGGCTATTGAAATCAAAATCGGTCCATTATTTATGGTACCTCCCATAGGTCCCACTTCCCGGAATTGATATATAGGCCACAAATATCAATAATTTTTCATGAAATTTAAAATAAATACTGCTTATGTAAACTAAAATAACTGTACCATATTTCGTTGAAATCGGTCCACATTTGACCATACCTCCCATACAAAATCTTCTGTCAAAACGCACTAAAAAAGAAAAAAACACTAAAACGCTCGTAAATCTGTAGATAATGGTAATTTAAAGCTTATTTTTTTGTACAATTTGTTGCAGATCATTTTTTTGATAGTGGGACCATGGCTATTGAAATTCTTCAAAATCGGTCCATTATTTATGGTACCTCCCATAGGTCCCACTTCCCGGAATTGATATATTGGCCACAGATAAAAATATTTTTTCATGAAATTTGAAATAAATACTGCTTATGTAAACTTAAATAACTGTACCATATTTCGTTGAAATCGGTCCACATTTGACCATACCTCCCATACAAAATCTTCTGTCAAAACGCACTAAAAAAGACAAAAAAACACTAAAACGCTCGTAAATCTGTAGATAATGGTAATTTAAAGCTTATTTTTTTGTACAATTTGTTACAGATCATTTTTTTGATAGTGGGACCATGGCTATTGAAATTCTTCAAAATCGGTCCATTATTTATGGTACCTCCCATAGGTCCCACTTCCCGGAATTGATATATTGGCCACAGATAAAAATATTTTTTCATGAAATTTGAAATAAATACTGCTTATGTAAACTTAAATAACTGTACCATATTTCGTTGAAATCGGTCCACATTTGACCATACCTCCCATACAAAATCTTCTGTCAAAACGCACTAAAAAAGACAAAAAAACACTAAAACGCTCGTAAATCTGTAGATAATGGTAATTTAAAGCTTATTTTTTTGTACAATTTGTTACAGATCATTTTTTTGATAGTGGGACCATGGCTATTGAAATTCTTCAAAATCGGTCCATTATTTATGGTACCTCCCATAGGTCCCACTTCCCGGAATTGATATATTGGCCACAGATAAAAATATTTTTTCATGAAATTTGAAATAAATACTGCTTATGTAAACTTAAATAACTGTACCAAATTTCGTTGAAATCGGTCCACATTTGACCATACCTCCCATACAAAATCTTCTGTCAAAACGCACTAAAAAAGACAAAAAAAAACACTAAAACGCTCGTAAATCTGTAGATAATGGTAATTTAAAGCTTATTTTTTTGTTCAATTTGTTACAGATCATTTTTTTGATAGTGGGACCATGGCTATTGAAATTCTTCAAAATCGGTCCATTATTTATGGTACCTCCCATAGGTCCCACTTCCCGGAATTGATATATTGGCCACAAATATCAATAATTTTTCATGAAATTTAAAATAAATACTGCTTATGTAAACTAAAATAACTGTACCAAATTTCGTTGAAATCGGTCCACATTTGACCATAGCTCCCATACAAAATTTTCTGTCAAAACTCACTAAATGAGAAAAAAACACTAAAACGCTCGTAAACCTGAAGATAATGGGAATTTAAAGTTAATTTTTTGTACAATTTGTTACAGATCATTTTTTTGACTCACTAAATACGAAAAAAAAACACTAAAACGCTCGTAAATCCGAAGATAATGGGAATTTTAAGTTAATTTTTTGCATACATAATTTTTTCGAGATAATCGGTCCACATTTGACCCCAGCTTTAATATATAAGTTTTGAGAAAATGTTTGTATGATGGCAAAATTTAGCTAATATTTGTCTTTATACAGAAAAAAGAACACCTTCGACCTTAGTGGTGAAGGGTATCGTATGGTCGGGCTTGACCGACTACAGCACTTTCTTATTTGTTTTAAAATTGCTATTAGCTGTTAAAGTGACTATTGATACCCATAGGTTAAAAATATATGAATACCTTGCTACAAACATTTAAAATTTGAATATTTGCTACAAATAGTAAAAACTCAAAAATTTGCTACAAATTGCAGCAGTTGCAGAATTTACTAGAAAAATGCAGTTGTTCGAAGTTTGGAGCAAAAAGAAGAAATATTTGCTACTTGCTACAAGTAGCAGCACTTAAAATATTTACTAAATACTACAATCCAGATTCTAAAAGTTTTGATTAAAATTAAAATTTTTCCCCCAAATTGTTTTCTCTAATTTTGTACTTTTTGGCTGGTTGCTACTGAATTTTTTTATTTTCGCTGCCGCTGGCAACTAACATAAACTTGGAGACATTGAACATACGAGTAGTATGTTGCTCTTTAAGCCATATTTAGTTGGCCAGGTCGATAATGAAAAAATCCCCAATACTTTTAGTATTTTATGAGTGTAGCAACATTTTATTGATATTTTGCCATTTTGTCAATTTTGTGTGTGTCATTAATGACACATTTTTTTTGGTTTACTATTGAAGATTTTAGAAATACATTGTATAAACGATGTGTGAGTGCTACGTCGAAAATGACGACTCGAGCAATAAAATTAAATTTTATAGTGTGATGGTGCAACATGTCGTTAAACACCCAACAAATTCATTAGACAGTGATGACAGGCGATATAAATATTTTAAAGGGGTAATAATAGATTTATGAGGCAACATTGATCTAGGGATTTCATTCTTATTTCAAGCGAGACTAATTCGAATGAGAAAGATATATCTGGGTGTTTTTTTTTTTTTAGCAAATTTTATGGTAAAAAGATTAAAATCTAAGACCTCGGAATCAGATTCTTAAAAGTGTCGATACAACATTCTCTCTAGATTATTATTGCTAAAGCAATAAAGAAAGTTGGTTTATTAGTTTCCGAGATATACCCAAGCGAGACTAGCTCGAATGCGACAGATATTTATTCGCTTTAATGTAAGAATGTTTAAATTTTAATCGAAATAGTTAATCTTTCGATGTTTTAAGATCTAGGAATTGGATTCTTGACGAGATTAATAAAAAATCTCTTTAGATTGGTTTTTGATGAAACAGTCAAATAAATCGCTAAATTAATATTCGAGATATAGCCACAACTGAAACTGTTTTATTCCAAATTTTGTATTAAAAGCTAATTTGCCTTATTGTCCATATCTCAGAAACTTTTGAACCTCTTTTTTTTAATCCAAGATTATCACTTTATATATTTTTTTTTTTTTTTGAATAAATCGATCCAATCGAAATGTAAACAACACCTATTTAAACATTACAATACCAAAAAATTATATTCGTTTAGATCTCAATAACTTTTGAACCGATTTTTGTGATTTGTTTAGCAAATGTTAAGAAGTATTATGGTAAAATGATAAAGATGTAAGATTTGGGAATCAAATTCTAAAAGACATTGCTGCAACAATCACTCCAGACTTTCTTTGCTAAGCCAGCCAATAAAATCGGTTAATTAGTTTCTGAGATGTAGAAAAATTTTGATATACCGAATTTTAAGTAAATTGAATTTAAGCTTTATTGATAATATCTTCGAAGCTTTTACAGCGATTTTAATACAAAAAGGTGTTCCCACTTTATCGTTTATATCTCAGAATTTTTTAAACCTATTTTGGGGATTCAGCAAATGTCAAGAAATGTAATATTAAAAATATTGAGATGTAAGTCTTGGCAATCAAATTCTTAAAGATATCGACACAACAATCTTTCAAGACTATCTTTGATGAAGCAGTAAAGAAAATCGGTTAAGAAGTTTCCGAGATATAGACAAATTTTCTGACATCAAATTTAAAGTAAAATGTATTTGAACTTTATTGTTCATATCTCTGCAGCTTTTAAATCGATTTTAATAGAAAAAAAGTGTTCGCACTATATTGTTTATATCTCGAAATCCTTTGAACCGAAAATGTTAAAAAATATTATGGTCAAAAAATTAAGAAGTAAGATTTGAGAATCTAATTCTTAAAGCCATCGATACAGGTATCTTTGCTTAAGCAGTAAAGAAAATCGGTAAATTAGTTTTTAAGATATAGACAAATTTTACAATATGAATTTTTAAGTTAAATGTAATTTTTCCTTTTTGTTCATATCTCTGCAGCTTTTGAACCGATTTTGATAAAATAATATTCTTTGGCTTTCAAGTTATCGACAAGTATCAAGGAAACCATTCAAAAATGTGTATTACCAGATTAGGGCTTGATAATTTCTTCATCAACGTTAATAAAAAATTCTCTCTTCTCAACGTTAATAAAAATTCTCTTCCTTTCCATTGTGCTGCCCACCACGAATAGATATCTATTCAATTTTTTTTGTTTTTAAGGCCCTGTTTATGGATCCATTTCGACATTTCGATAGAAAAATCTCTTGATGTTATCTTTCTTGATAGATTCTTGATAATATCAAGTAACAATACAAATTTTAACAACCTCTCGATATTATCTTTCTTGAATGATTCATTAAAATCGATATCAAGTATCAATAACCATTTAAAAATTTGTAATACCAAATGGGCCTAAATGTGTGCATTTTTGTTTTATTGCCTATATCTCAAAAATTTATTAACCGATTCTAATGATTTCTTTTAAAAAATTATTTTTTCCTTTCTGCTGCCTATTACGACAGCTATTTAAATTTATATTTCTTTAAGGTCTTTTTTAAAGAATTAAACAAAATCGGTATGAAGGTTTTCGAGATATCGAAAAGTTAAATACCAAATTTGGGATTTAACGTGTTTGTGTTTTATTATCTATTTCTCGAAAACGTATTAACCGACTTTGACGATTTCTTCAGCAATTATAATCTAGACATAGTTTTCTAACAATTTTTTTCAAAATGTCGGCCATATTTTTGTCATGGGTTTCTACCCATTGTGCTGCCCCAATAGTTAGCAATTATTTAAATATGTTTCTTCAAGGTCTTTGTTATAAATCTTATAAGTCTGCTTTATCAACCTATCGATGAAAAAATCGCTCAATATAAACTTTCTTGGAAGAACCATTGAAATCGGTACAAAGATTTTCGAGATATCGACAATTATCAACAATTTCTGATACCAAATTTAGGCTTAAGTGCGTTTGTGTCTTAATGTCTATATCTTGAAAACTTAGTAACCGATTCTGATGACTATGTCTAGATTATAATTGCTAAAGAAATTAGCATCTAGACATAGTTTTCTTAAAAACTTTTTAAACATTTCGGTCTTATATTCGTGTTGCCTTAATAATAATCAACAATTTAAATATCAATTTCTTCAAGGTCTTTGTTATGAATCTTATCAACATATAGATAGAATAATCGCTCAAGATTTTCGAGAAGTCGACAATTATCAACTATTTGTGATACCAAATTTGGGCTTAAGTGTATTTGTGTCTTATTGTCTTAATAGTAAGCAACCATTTAAATATCTATTTCCTCAAGGTCTTTGTTAAGAATCTTATGAATCTGCTTTATCAACATATCGATGAAAAAATCGCTCAATATAAACTTTCTTGAAAGAACCATTGAAATCGGTACAAAGATTTTCGAGATATCGACAATCATCAACAATTTGTGATATCAAATTTGGGCTTAAGTGTATTTGTGTCTTAATGTCTATATCTCACAAACTTAGTAACCGATTCTGATGACTTCTTTAGAAATAATAAACTAGACATAGTTTTCTATCGAACTTTTAAATTTTTGAAAAATTTTGGCCATATTTTCTTGTTTTATACCCATTGTGCTGCCCTAATAATAGATAAATAAATGTCTATTTCTTCAAGGTCTTGTTAAATAGTCATTTTTGTTGCTTTTTTTTTTGATTTTTTGTATCCATGTTCTTAATTCTAAAAGAAATCGAAATCTTTTTTTTCCAAAACACTCTCACAATCTATGATTTATGACTTAATTGCAACAAAATTGCAAGGCAAGACAAAAATAATAAAAAATCACACAATCTTTTCGTAGTCGTTCCCCAAAAAAACAAAAAGTCTGAAAATTAAAACCAGCCAAGAATTAATATGATCTGATAAGACTTTCAAACTGCAAAAATATGAGTCAACTCTCGCTCGTCACATACACGACTTAAGGCTGTCGCCTAACATTCAGCAAATGTTCGTTTTGTGGTTTTCAACTATTGACGCTTTTTTCAAGAAGAAAAAATCCTTAAAAAAATAAAATGTCTTAGAAAAATATAATAAAAACTATAAAGTTCTTTAACATAAATGGATGGGGCATGTGTGCGCATGTTGTACTTACAACACCATTCTACACATATTAAAACATGCCTCATGCATCCATATGTCATTGTTGGCAAAAAAATAACAAAAATCTGAAACAAAAAAACTTTAACAAAAACTAAATCTAAAACCATTAAACTTTTCACAAAAAAAACTTTAATTTTGAGTCATTGCTTGAGTTTTTTGTTTTCAAATTTCAATTTTAGTTTTTTTTTTTTCTAGTAAAAATGCAACAGCTCAACATTTAATATTTTATTTTATTCATTTGGGGGACACACAACACATGTGTGTTTATTATTAACAACCATTAAACCATTGTGGTTTTTTGTTATATTTTCTGTTTTTTTCTAATATTTTTTTTTTTTGTAAATGTTATGTTTTTCTTGGCTTTTCCACAAATACTCAATAGACGACTGACCACAAATAGTAAAAAAAATGCTCACAAAAAATGGAAAATAACTTTGTGAATGAATGACTGAATGGTAGGAAAAAATGTATGTTTTAGATACAAATTTAAGTCGAATTAAAAGGACTCTAATTGAGTATTTGTTGAAAATGGACAAAGATGAAAAATTTTCTCACCAAAACCTTAATTTTTGCTGAAAAATGCACTTCTATACATTGATTTGGCGTATGGTCGTTTTGAAAAGTCCCATAAAAAATAGAGGTAATAGCTTTTACTCTAATTCGGAAACAACTAATGGGGACGATTACTACTTAAGAAATTTTTACTACTTAAGCAATTTGAACTACTGAGCAATTTTTACTACCAAAACGATTTTTTTTAACTACTAAAGCAATTTTTACTACTTAAGCAAATTTTACTACTAAAGCAATTTTTACTACCAAAACTATTTTTACTACTAAAGCAATTTTTACCACAAAAGCAATTTTTATCACAAAAGCAATTTTTACTATTAAAGCAACTTTTACTACAAAAGTAATTTTTACTATTGAAGCAATTTTTACTACTTACTAGTAGCAAAAATTGCTTTAGTAGTAAAAATCTAAAGCAATTTTTGCTACTAAAGCAATTTTAACTACTAAAGCAATTTTTACTACTTAAGCAATTTTTACTACTAAAGCAATTTTTACTACTAAAGCTTTTTTACTACTATAACGTTTTACTACTACAGCAATTTTTACTACTAAATCAATTTTTACTATTAAAGCAATTCTTACTACTAATAGCAGTTTTTACTACTACATCAATTTTTACTACTAAAGCTATTTTTACCACAAAAGCAATTTGTACTAAAGCAATTTTTACTACTAAAGCAATTTTTACTACCAAAGCAATTTTTACTACTAAAGCAATTTGAACTACTAAAGCAATTTTTACTACCAAAGCAATTTTTACTACTAAAGCAATTTTCACTACTGAAGCAATTTTTACTACTAAAGCAATTTTTACTACTAAAGCAATTTTTACTACTTAAGCAATTTTTACTACTAAAGCAATTTTTACTACTAAAGTAATTTTTACTACTAAAACAATTTTTCTACTAAAGCAATTTAAACTACCAAAGCAATTTTTACTATTAAAGCAATTTTTACTACTAGTAGCAATTTTTACTACTAAAGCAACTTTTACTGCTAAGCAATTTTTACTATTAAAGCAATTTTTACTACTAGTAGCAATTTTTACTACTAAAGTAATTTTTACTACTAAAACAATTTTTCTACTAAAGCAATTTAAACTACCAAAGCAATTTTTACTATTAAAGCAATTTTTACTACTAGTAGCAATTTTTACTACTAAAGCAACTTTTACTGCTAAGCAATTTTTATTACTAAAGTAGTTTTTACTACTAAAACAATTTTTACTACTAAAGCAATTTTTACTACTAAAGCAATTTTACTTCTAAAGCAATTTGTGCTACTTAAGCAATGTTTACTACTAAAACAATTTTTACTACTAAAGCAATTTTTACTACTAAAGCAATTTTACTACTAAAGCAATTTGTGCTACTTAAGCAATTTTTACTACTAAAGCATATTTGGCTTGACTTATACCAGATTTCGAAAACTTTGGTACCAATAGCAAATTTTTTGTTATTATTTAAAATTGTTGACTACAACCAGGTCTGCTACAAGCAAATTTTCTAGCGTATTTTGCTATTAATAGCTGCAAAATATAGCAAGTTTCTAAACTTTGTTGGCCATTAATATCATATTTTGCTACTACTAGCTAATTTTTCTACTAAAAGCAAATTTTGCTACTATTAGCAAATTTTGGTATTAACTGCAAATTTTGCTACTAATAACCAATTTTGCTTCTAATAACAAAACTTTCCTACTATTAGCAAATTTTGATATTCGTTTTGCTGCTATCAAAAAATTTTGCTACTAATAGCAAACTTTAGTACAAATATCGAATTTTGCTATTGAGTGCAAATTTTGCTACTAATAACAAATTTTGCTACTAATAATAAATTTTACTACTATTAGCAAATTTTGCAATTAATTTTGCTACTATTAACAAATTTTGCTACTAAAAGCAAATTTTGCTACTAATAGCAAATTTAAGTACTAATATCAAATTTTGCTATTAACTGCAAATTTTGATACTAATAACAAATTTTACTACTATTACCAAATTTTGGTATTATTTTTGCTACTAATAATAAATTTTGCTACCAAAAGCAATTTTTGCTACTTATATCAAATTTTAGTACTAATATCAAATTTTGCTTTTAACTGCAAATTTTGCTACTAATAACCAATTTTGCTACTAATAACAAATTTTACTACTATCAGCAAATTTTGCAATTAATTTTGCTACTATTAAGAAATTTTGCTACTAAAACCAAATTTTGCTACAAATATCAAATTTTACTATTAACTGCAAATTTTGCTACTAATAATCAAATTTGCTACTAATAACAAATTTTGCTACTAATAGCAAATTTTGGCACTAATATCAAATTTTGCTATTAACTGCAAATTTAGCTACTACTAACCAATTTTGCTAATAACAACAAATTTTACTACTATTAGCAAATGTTATCATTAATTTTGCTACTAATAACAAATTCTGCTACCAAAAGCAATTTTTACTACTAATAGCAAATTTAAGTACTAATATCAAATTGTGCTATTAACTGCAAATTTTGCTACTAATAACAAATTTTACTACTATTAACAAATTTTGGTTTTAAATTTGCTGCTATTAAAAAATTTTGGTACTAAAAGCAAATTTTGCTACTAATAGCAAATTTTGCTACTAATAGCAAATTTTGCTACTAATAGCTAATTTTGCTATTAGTTGCAAGTTTTGCTACTAATAACAAATTTTGCTACTAATAACCAATTTCGCTACTAATAACAAATTTTACTACTATTAACAAATTTTGGTACTAATATCAAATGTTGTTATTAACTGGAAATTTTGCTACTAATAACCAATTTTGCCACTAATAACAAATTTTAGTACTATTAGCAAATTTTGTCATTAATTTTGCTACTAATAACAAATTTTGCTACTAATAGCAAATTTTAGTACTGATACCAAATTTTGCTATTAATTGCAAATTTTGCTACTAATAACCAATTTTGCTACTTATACCAAATTTTACTACTACTAGCAAATTTTGCTATTTATTTTGCTGCTATTAAGAAATTTTGCTACTAACAGCAAATTTTGCTACTAATAGCTAATTTTAGTACTAATACCAAATTTTGCTATTAATTGCAAATTTTGCTACTTATAGCCAATTTCGCTACTAATAGCAAATCTAACTACTATTAGCAAATTTTGCTACTAAGTGAAGATCTTTCTACTAACAACAAAATATGCTATCAATTGCAAATTTCTTTATTTTTTCTAGTTGTAGCGAAATGTTGGAGATTATCCCAACTCTTTGCCACTTACGTCATTTTTTTAAAGAAAGAATTTATGGTAATATATAGCTAATATTTGTTATTTTAGCTGTTTGTAGCTATTGTTCTATTTTAATTAAATTTTTTCTTTTTTGACCACTTCTAGCTATTTTGGTAGTTGGTAAATATTTTCGTATAGCGTACCTTTTAGTGTTGTTTTTCTGCTGTAAATTTATATTGTTTGATGTCTGGTTGATTGTTAAGAGTTGTCTGTTAAATTTTCTTAAGACACGGTAGCCGCCAGCCAGTCATTTAGCCAGCCACATCGAGCCAAGGTAAATTTGCATTTAATTTTGTACTTTTTTTTGTGTTTTTTGTGTATTTCTTCCTCAGTTTTTTGGTTTTTAAGTTTTTCTAAAGACTTTAACGAAGCTACAACAACAAAAAAAGGTTATGTTTTAACTTAAAACCATAGACGTCTTGATATAACAGTTTTGTCACAAGATAATTGCAACATTTTGTATTTTTAATCGAACGGGCCAGACAGACAGACGAACCGAACAAACGGACGGACTAATGATAATGAGTTGTAAAAGAACAAATTGTAAATTAGAAACGTTTAAGATAGAAAATTTATTTATGGTTAGGAAAATATATATGTATCTTTTAGGGGTGTCGAATTAAACTGTCATCATAATTTTCTTAGAAAACTGGAATTTTGAAATAAATTATTGAAATTAATTTATTCAAATTTATTTACTCAAAACATTTACGAGTACTTTATCATGTACTTTAAATCTATTTAATATTCAACAAAACCCTCTTTACGAATTTATTATTCCATGATGTAAAACAATTAAATTTTGCAATATTTTACCTGTAAATTGTGGTCGGCGTAGGCTGTTGTTTTGGTTAAAGCAACTCTTCTAACTTCTTGGACTGGACAATGATGGGGATTTTAAGGGAGCTTAAACGATTATTATGACTACGACGTAAATCAAGCATGTTACTCATAGTCTAAAGCCCTAAATGTAAACGTGTTAATGTTTCTAATACATAAAATTGTGGAATTTCCATTGTGGGTTTAATGGGAGGGGGGATGACAGAGGTAGGGGGAGTACTAGTCACTTAGTCAGAGTCAGTTTGGTGGTCTTAGTTTGATAGTCAATACACAATACACACAATTTTGCTATTGAATTGTATTTAAAAACCTTTTAATGTGCTTGTCATAAGTGTTTAAACACTGTATTTAAAGCTTTAAGTTAACCAACTATTTATTGGTGGCAGACATTTATGGCAAACATTTTTTTGTATGCAAACATTTTTGTTTTTGCTCCCTGTAAATGTTTGTGGTGCTTTAGCTCCTTCTAATGGTATCGCTGGTAAAGAGCAGCTAGAGTTGTCTGTAGTAATAAGTAGTAATTTAATAACTCCAAAGTGTTTAGGTTTCTAAAACCATAAACATTTCAGTGAAAGAGTATTTTTGTGGCTATCAAATACCTAGAAGAAAGATAAGTAAAAAAAATGTTATGAAGACAAAAAACTGATATAGTAAATACCCGCAAAAAAAGTGTTAATAAACGATTTTGTGGTAAGAGTAACGTTTTGTGTGATGTCTGTCTAGGCTCAGAGAAAGACGGACAGAAAGAAAGACAGACAGACGGACAGAAATATATTTAAAAAATTTCCTATAAAAATAAAAAATTTATGAAAAATTTCCTATAAAAATAAGAAATTTATGAAAAATTTCCTATAAAACTAAGAAATTTATGAAAAATATCCTATAAAAATAGGACATTTTTGAAAAATTTCCTATAAAACTAAGAAATTTTTGAAAAATTTCCTATAAAAATAAGAAATTTTTGAAAAATTTTCTAAAAAAAAAATACGAAATTTTTTAAAATTTTCTTAAAAAAATAAGAAATTTTTGAAAAATTTCTTTAAAAAACATTTGAAAAATTTCTTATAAAAGTTAGAAATTTTTGAAAAATTTCCTATAAAAATAAAAAATTTTTGAAAAATTTCCTATAAAAATAAAAATTTTTTAAAAATTTCCTATAAAACAAGAAATTTTTGAAAAATTTCCTATAAAAATAAGAAATTTTTGAAAAATTTTCTATTAAAATATGAAATTTTTGAAAAATTTCCTATAAAAATAAGAAATTTTTGAAAAATTTCCTATAAAAATAAGAAATTTTTAAAAAATTTCCTATTTTTATAGGAAATTTTTGAAAAATTTTCTATTAAAATAAGAAATTTTTAAAAAATTTCCTATAAAAACAAGAAATTTTTGAAAAATTTCCTATAAAAATAAGAAATTTTTGAAAAATTTTCTATTAAAATATGAAATTTTTGAAAAATTTCCTATAAAAATAAGAAATTTTTGAAAAATGTCCAATAAAACTATGAAATTTTTAAAAAATTTCCTATAAAAATAACAAATTTTTGAAAAATTTCCTATAAAAATCAGAAAATTTTGAAAAATTTCCTATAAAAATAAAAAAAATTGATAAATTTCCTATAAAAATAAGAAGTTTTTTTAAAATTTCATATAAAAATAAGAAATTTTTGAAAAATTTCCTATAAAAATAAGAAATTTTTGAAAAATGTCCAACAAAACTACGAAATTTTTGAAAAATTTCCTATAAAAATAACAAATTTTTGAAAAATTTCCTATAACACAAATAAGAAATTTTTGAAAATTTTCCAATTAAAATAAGAATTTTTTTAAAAATTTCCTTTAAAATAAGACATTTTTAAAAAATTTCCTATTAAAATAAGAAATTTAAAAAAAATTCCTATAAAAATAAGAAATTTTTGAAAAATTTCCTTTAAAGATAAGAAATTTTTGATAAATTTTCTATAAAAATCAGAAATTTTGAAAAATTTCTTATAAATATGAAATTTTGAAAAATTTCCTAAAAAAATAAGAAATTTTTGAAATATTTCCTATAAATATAAAAAAATTAAAAAAAAATTTTATAAAAGTAAGAAATTTTTGAAAAATTTCCTAAAAAAAAAGAAATTTTTGAAAATTTTCTTATAAGAATAAGAAATTTTTGAAAAATTTCCTATAAAATAAGAAATTTTTGAAAAATTTTCAATAAAAATAAAAAAATTATGAAAAATTTGCTATAAAAATAAGAAATGTGTGAAAAAATTCCTATAAAATAAAGATTTTTATAGGAAATTTTTCAAAAATTTCTTATTTTTACAGGAAATTTTTCAAAAATTTCTTATTTTAATAGGAAATTTTTTAAAAATTTCTTATTTTAATAGGAAATTTTTCAAAAATTTCTTATTTTAATAGGAAATTTTTCAAAAATTTCTTATTTTCATAGGAAATTTTTCAAAAATTTCTTATTTTTATAGGAAATTTTTCAAAAATTTCTTATTTAAATAGCAAATTTTTAAAAAATTACTATTTTTATAGGAAATTTTTCAAAAATTTCCTATTTTTATAGGAAATTTTTCAAAAATTTCTTATTTTTATAGGAAATTTTTCAAAAATTTCTTATTTTTATAGGAAATTTTTCAAAAATTTCTTATTTTTATAAGAAATTTTTCAAAAATTTCTTATTTTTATAGGAAATTTTTCAAAAATTTCTTATTTTTATAGGAAATTTTTCAAAAATTTCTTATTTTTATAGGAAATTTTTCAAAAATTTCTCATTTTTATAGGAAATTTTTCCAAAAATTCTTATTTTTATAGGAAATTTTTCAAAAATTTCTTATTTTTATAGGAAATTTTTCAAAAATTTCTTATTTTTATAGGAAATTTTTCAAAAATTTCTTATTTTTATAGGAAATTTTTCAAAAATTTCTTATTTTTATAGGAAATTTTTCAAAAATTTCTCATTTTTATAGGAAATTTTTCCAAAAATTCTTATTTTTATAGGAAATTTTTCAAAAATTTCTTATTTTTATAGGAAATTTTTTTAAAAATTTCTTATTTTTATAGGAAATTTTTTTTAAATTTCTTATTTTTATAGGAAATTTTTTTAAAATTTGTTATTTTTATAGGAAATTTTTAAAAAAATTTTAATTTTATAGGAAATTTTTTTTAAAATTTTTTATTTTAATAGGAAATTTTTTAAAAATGTCTTATTTTAAAGGAAATTTTTTAAAAATTTCTTATTTTAATTGGAAAATTTTCAAAAATTTCTTATTTTTATAGGAAATTTTTCAATTTTTTTTATTTTTATAGGAAATTTTTCAAAAATTTCTTATTTTAATAGGAAATTTTTCAAAAATTTCTCATTTTTATAAAATTTTTTCAAAGATTTATTTGTGTCATAGAAAACTTTTCAAAAATTTCTCATTTTTATAGAAAATTTTTCAAAAATTTCTTTTTTTATTGATTTTTTTTTAAATTTCTTATTTTTTTTTGGATTTTATTTTAAAACTCCTTATTCTTATAGAAATTTATTCTAATGCCTTAAGAAGCAAAGGTCTTTTTGCTTTCTTACATCATACTTTTGATTTGTCCTTTTTCATAATTACCATATTTATGACAGGAGTGACCATAAATCACCTCACCAAAGTGTTGCTTTAAATGACCACCACTTGTATCAAGCGGCAGGTTCTAACTTACCTCATCCACTTGGCCACTTCCTGAGATTATAAAAACCACTAAATTCTAATTAAAATTCAAAGAACATGTGTTCTATCAACCAAACAGTTAAAGCACCAACCAACTATATTTTATTACGTAATATCCGTTTTAATTGCAAAATTTTATGTTATTTTTCCTTTTTCATTTCAGTTTGAAAGAACCCAATAGCATTTATAATGCCAACAACACTCACATTGCAAAGCAACTAAATGAAAACCTAAAAAATATTCCGCTATGGATTCCATTACGTCAAATATTGAAAAAATTCCAAATGAAACTCTTAGCAATGAACAGGAGAAAGATTTAACTCCTACATGCAGTAGTTCCAATCAAAGTAATACTGCTACCAAATCGGCTATAGCCACTTCAAACATTAATAATACCAGTAACCAAGAGACTGATTTAGCGGCCATGTCTAAAGATGATTTAGAAGAATCACCTATTCCTTCTGCTCCTCAACAACAAAATGAAATTTCTAATACAACGACGAATTCTTCTACATCTGCAGCAACAAATTCTAGCAATTCTAATACTATTTCGTCAGTTAATTTATGTGAATCGTCCGCAACAACAACGGCAACAACAACATTATCATCAACATCTGCAACAGCAACATTTTCTTCTAATCAATTTGTAACTCCTCAAAAACCAGAAAATAAATCAATGCAATTACATGCATCAGCTTCAACATCATTGAAGAAAAAACGTAATAAATTTTCCAAATGTCTTAACAGCAACACTGGCTTTAATGGCAGCAGCGGTGGCGGCATTTGTGGCAGCGTAAATGATGATGATCATGAGCCATCATCATTGTCTTCGAGTATAAAAACTTCTTTGTCGATGACTTCATTGCCACCGGATGAGAAACAGGAAAGTCGTGATTGCATTAAGGCGAAATTGAAGGTGGAAAGGCCTTATAACAGTCTAAAGGTGAGTGAGAAAAGAAACATAAAGAAAACACGGCAAGACTTATAAATACAATTTTGGAAAAAATAAGAAACTTTTCAAAAATTCCGTAAAAAATAAGAATTTCTTGAAAATTTTAAAATTCCATATAAAAATTTAAAAAAAATTTGTAATATTTCCTATAAAAATAAGAAATTTTTTAATAATTTCCTATAAAAATAAGAAATTTTTGAAAAATTTCCTATAAAAATAAGAAACTTTTGAAAAATTTCCTATAAAAATAAGAAATTTTTGAAAAATTTCAAAATAAGAAATTTTTGAAAGATTTCAAAATAAATTTTTGAAAAATTTCAAAATAAATTTTTGAAAATTTCAAAATAAATTTTTGAAAAATTTCAAAATAAATTTTTGAAAAATTTCAAAGTAAGAAATTTTTGAAAAATTTTAAAATAAGAAATTTTTGAAAAATTTCAATATAAGAAGTTTTTGAAAATTTCCTATAAAAATAAGAAATTTTTGAAAAATTTCCTATAAAAATAAGAAATTTTTGAAAAATTTCCTTTAAAAATATAAATGTAGGAAATTGTTGAACAGTTTTTCAACTGGGTTACTGTATCAACGAGTTTACAATCACTTTTAATTTAATATACATATTCCCAGTAGATTTTATTAAACTTAAAAAAACTCTGTAAATTTTAACTTAATTATTAAAATATCACTTATGAAAAATTATTAAAAATTTTCTCACACTCGCTAATAGACGAGAGTGGAAAATTGATAAAACCTCGTCGCACATACAGTCACTTAAGCTTAAAAACTGCTACAGAAACAATAATTAATCAGAGACCGTTAACTACTTGTAATTAACAGACATCTCGTCATCGTGGAACTGCTACTAAAAGTTGCTAAAATGATTATAAATAAATATTATAGCAAGAAAATCTCTAACAGCCAAAAGGCTAAATATGCCCACGATCATATGAATGAATAAATTGAGATTAATTAGTTTAAGCGCAAAAACGAACAGTAGTAGCAACAATTGAAAATTATAAAAAAAGGCCTAATAAAAGCAATAGCAACTACAGCAGCAACAACAATAGCGACAGTAACAGCAATTATTGCTATTATTAACTACAATGTCGTTGGTGCTGTTGCTGCTACTGTTAGTAACACTTAAATTATTTAATATGTTTGGATTCGATGGTGATAATGTTATGACTACTTTGTAAGAAGTGTTTGCACAGTGGGTTATTTACACAAAATTTTACGAAAATTTCTTAGTTTTCCATACAAAATTTAAAAAAAAAATCGTATTTTTTATAGAAAATTTTTTAAAAATTTCTTATTTTATAGAAAATTTTTAAAAAATTTCTTATTTTATAGAAAATTTTTAAAAAATGTCTTATTTTATAGAAAGTTTTTAAAAAATTTCTTATTTTATAGAAAGTTTTTAAAAATTTCTTATTTTATAAAAAAATTTTCAAAAATTTCTTATTTTATTATTTAAAAAAAAATTCAAAAATTTCTTATTTTTATAGGAAATTTTTTAAAGATTTCTTATTTTTATAGGAAATTTTCAAAAATATCTTATTTTTATAGGAAATTTTTCAAAAATTTCTTATTTTTATATGAAAATTTTCAAAAATTTCTTATTTTTACAAGATCATTTTCAAAAATTTCTAATTTTTATAGGAAAATTTTCAAAAATTTCTTATTTTTATAGGATATTTTTCAAAAATTTCTCATTTATTGGAAATTTTTCAAAAATCTCTTATTTTTATAGGAAATTTTTCAAAAATTTCTTATATTAATAGGAAATTTTTTAAAAATTTCTTATTTTTATAGGTAACTTTTCAAAAATTTCTTTCTGTTGTAGGAAATTTTTCAAAAATTTCTTATTTTTATGGGAAATTTTTCAAAAATTTCTTATTTTTATAGGAAATTTTTCAAAAATTTCTTATTTTTACAGGAACATTTTCAAAAATTTCTTATTTTTATAGGAAAATTTTTAAAATTTTCTTATTTTTATAGGATATTTTTCAAAAATTTCTTATTTATTGGAAATTTTTCAAAAGTTTATTATTTTTATAGGAAATTTTTCAAAAATTTGTTATTTTTATAGGAAATTTTTCAAAATCTTCTTATTTTTATAGGAAATTTTTCAAAAGTTTATTATTTTTAAAGAAAATTTTTCAAAAATTTCTTATTTTTATAGGAAATTTTTCAAAAATTTCTTATTTTTACAGGAACATTTTCAAAAATTTCTTATTTTTATAGGAAAATTTTTAAAATTTTCTTATTTTTATAGGATATTTTTCAAAAATTTCTTATTTATTGGAAATTTTTCAAAAGTTTATTATTTTTATAGGAAAGTTTTCAAAAATTTGTTATTTTTATAGGAAATTTTTCAAAATCTTCTTATTTTTATAGGAAATTTTTCAAAAGTTTATTATTTTTAAAGATAATTTTTCAAAAATTTCTTATTTTTATAGGAAATTTTTCAAAAATTTCTTATTTTTATAGGAAGTTTTTCAAAAATTTCTTATTTTTATAGGAAATTTTTCAAAAATTTCTTATTTTTATAGGAAATTTTTCAAAAATTTCTTATTTTTATAGGAAATTTTTCAAAAATTTCTTATTTTTTAAAATTTTTTTAATTTTATAGAAAATTTTCAAAAATTTCTTATTTCTATAGGAAATTTTTCCAAAAATTTCTGATTTTTATAGGACATTTTTCAAAAATTTCTAATATTTATAGGAAATTTTTCAAAAATTTCTTATTTTTATAGGAAATTTTTCAAAAATTTCTTATTTTTATAGGAAATTTTTCAAAAATTTCTTATTTTTATAGGAAATTTTTCAAAAATTTCTTATTTTTATAAGAAATTTTTCAAAAATTTCTTATTTTTATAGGAAATTTTTCAAAAATTTCTTATTTTTATAGGAAATTTTTCAAAAATTTCTTATTTTTATAGGAAATTTTTTAAAAATTTTCTCATTTCTATAGAAAATTTTTCATAAATAACTTAATTTTACTGGAAATCTTTCGAAAATTTTTCATTTTTATAGGAAATTTTTCAAAAAAATCTTATTTTTATGGGAAATTTTTCAAAAATCTTTGTCCCACTGTATGTTACTGTTTTTAACAAAACAACATTCATGAATTAATACAACTAATAAGGTTTTATGATTTTAATGACTCCAAAGTTGGTGTTGGATTTTGTTGGCTGTTGCAGGCGTTAGGCACAAGAAAATCTCATATGTAGAAAAACCTCCTCAGTCAAAGCTGCGTAGCTATGATTTATTGGCCTAAGCTTTAAGTAAGCCAAAATAGTAGTTTTTGTTTAGGAGATTTAAGGCTTCTAAAGTTACTAGTGGAGCTGGATGATAGTAACTGTATAAATATAAACAATTTTAATGCAATCAATTTTTTTTTTAATTTTTAACATTCTAGTAGTGGACACTTGAAAAGAACATCCATTAAACTCTATAAAACATAATGTTTTTTAATCTTGATTTTAAAGCTTGAGAGCTTTTATCGTACCTCTTTTATGCCAGTAACTCGTAAAAAGTTTTTAAAAATTATTATTCCGAAAAAATATGAATTCCTGTTTTTTGTTTCTGAAAATGTGTTGTCAACACAATTTTCAGGTTTATTTTGTTTAATGTTAACTTTAAGTATGTGGGAATTTTTGTTTATTAAAAGCTATTAATGCCACACAATGGCAACAGCAACAGCATCAGCGCCACAACCATAACTGCAACATTCAATGCTGCAACATTTTTTTTATAGCAGCAATAACTACCAACATGCAATTTAGGCTGTTGGTGACAATTGATTGCATAATCATTCACAATTAGGATTTATTGCTGAATTTATTACCAACTCGTTCCGTTTTGTACTTGTATATGATTTCATACATACGAGTCGAGTATAGGAGTAAAAAAGTAATATTTGAAAATTACAAAAATTTCATGCCTGAAGACTATTTGTTACAAAATCATTCAATTTTTATTAGTTTCTTGTTTAATCGTTGAAAGAAAGTGTTGATTAACTCTAGGATTTGATATTTTGTTAAGAGCAATTAAAAAGCAAAAATGATGCAAGAAACTTGATTTTGATTTCTTATTAAAATTATAAATTTTTGAAATGTTTTTTTTTATAAAAATAAGAAATTTTTCAAAAATTTTCTATAGAAATGTGATAATTTTTGAAAAATTTCCTATAAAAATAAGAAATTTTTGAAAAATTTCCTATAAAAATAAGAATTTTTTGAAAAATTTCCTATAAAAATAATAAATTTTTGAAAAATTTCCTATAAAAATAAGAAATTTTTGAAAAATTTCCTATAAAAATAAGAAATTTTTGAATAATTTCCTATAAAAATAAGAAATTTTTGAAAAATTTCCTATAAAAATAAGAAATTTTTGAAAATATTTATATAAAAATAAGAAATTTTTGAAAAATTTCCAAGAAAAAATATAAAATTAAAAAAAGACACTTCTGAATTTTTTTTTAAATTTCTTGTTTTTATAGGAAATTTTTCAAAAATTTCTTATTTTTATATGAAATTTTTCAAAAATTTCTTATTTTTATAGGAAATTTTTCAAATTTTTTTTATTTTTATAGGAAACTTTTCAAAAATTTCTTATTTTTATAGGAAATTTTTCAAAAATTTCTTATTTTTATAGGATATTTTTCAAAAATTTCTTATTTTTATAGGAAATTTTTCAAAAATTTCTTATTTTTATAGGAAATTTTTCAAAAATTTCTTATTTTTATAGGAAATTTTTCAAAAATTTCTTATTTTTATAGGAAATTTTTCAAAAATTTCTTATTTATATAGGAAATTTTTCAAAAATTTCTGTAGGAAAATTTTCAAAATTTCTTATTTTTATAGGAAATTTTCCAAAATTTCTTATATTTATAAGAAATTTTTCAAAATTTCTTGTTTTTATAGAAAATTTTTAAAAATTTCTTATTTAAATAGGAAATTTTTCAAAATTTTTTATCTTTATAGGAAATTTTCCAAAAATTTCTCATTTTTATAGGAAATTTTTCAAAAATTTCTTAGTTTTGTAGAAAATTTTTCAAAATTTTCTTATTTTTATAGGAAAATTTTCAAAAATTTCTTATTTTTATAGGAACTTTTTCAAAAATTTCTTATTTTTATAGGAAATTTTTCAAAAATTTCTTATTTTGATAGGAAATTTTTTTTTAATTTTTTATTGTTATAGTAAATTTTCCAAAAATTTCTTATTTTTATAGGAAATTTTTCAAAAATTTCTTATTCTTGTAGAAAATTTTTCAAAATTTTCTTATTTTTATAGAAAAATTTTCAAAAATTTCTTATTTTCATAGGAACCTCTAAAAAAATTTCTTATTTTTATAAGAAATTTTTAAAAAATTCTTATTTTTATAGGAAATTTTTAAAAAATTTCTTATTTTTATAGGAAATTTTTAAAAAATTTCTTATTTTTATAGGAAATTTTTCAAAAATTTCTTATTTTTATAGAAAATTTTTCAAAAATTTCTTATTTTTATAGGAAATTTTTCAAAAATTTCTTATTTTTATAGGAAATTTTTCAAAAATTTCTTATTTTTATAGGAAATTTTTCAAAAATTTCTTATTTTTATAGGAAAATTTTTCAAAAATTTCTTATTTTTATAGGAAATTTTTCAAAAATTTCTTATATTTATAGGAAATTTTTCAAAAATTTCTTGTTTTTATAGGAATTTTTTCAAAAATTTCTTGTTTTTATAGGGAATTTTTAAAAATTTTTTTAGTTTTATAGAAAATTTTTAAAAATTTCTTAGTTTTATAGAAAATTTTTAAAAATTTCTTATTTTTATAGGAAATTTTTCAAAATTTCTTATTTTTATAGGAAATTTTTCAAAATTTCTTATTTTTGTGGGAATATTTTTCAAAATTTCTTATTTTTATAGGAAAAAAATTCCCATAAAAATAAGAAATTTTTGAAAGTTTGCCTATAAAAATAAAAAAAATTTTTAAATTTCCTATAAATTCCTATGTTTAAAAAATTTTCTATAAAATAAAAATTTTTTACAAAATTTCCTATGAATTCCTATTTTTGAAAAATTTTCTATAAAATAAGAAATTTTGGAAAAATTTTGTATAAAATTTCAATAAAATTGTGAAAATTAACAGCAACATAATATTTTGTTAGCAATTCAATAAAATTTAAATGCTTTAACATAATTTTATCGGTCATGTCTTTCTTTTTAAAGCGCTCAACAATTAGAGGAAAATGACTTTTCAGTTAAACGATCACAATTATTTGTTTATTATGCGTCCAAATGAACTGCATCGGAAACACGTTTGTTAAACATTTAACGCCAAGTATTACCGCCACACAGAAAGCCAGAGAGGCATACTCATGTGTTTTCTATTGTTTCTCCGTTGGGGAATTTGCTCCCCATTTTAATGCTCATACATTAGCAATTGCGCGCATGCGCATCATAAATTCTAATAATTGCACTTGTTTGTAATAACAAAAAAGTTTTTGCGATAAGAAACACTTAAATCCAACTATCAATGATTTTGATCAGGCAGTTAAAATTAGAAACTAAATTGAGAATCAAATACCCCAAAAACCAGTTACTGATCGGACAGATGGAATTTGAGAAAACAGCTAAAATATTTGCGTTATAGAGCAAAAACTATTAATACCAAATTGTTGTCGATGTCGATCAATGTAACGATGTTCGTCGTTACATTGACAGCATTTAAACGTCATTTTGAAGGACGATTTATAACAGCAAAATAGCAGCAGCGATCAGTGCTTTAACACAATATGAAACTGGTAGAAAAATTGATGTAAATTTCAAAAAAACTGGTAAAAACTTGTAGGTATGAAAATGTTATGGTTGTATTCATTGGGAGGATTAAAGAGTGTTTCAAAAACTGATACTTTAGAATCGTTCGTTGCTTAATGATCTCTTGTTTATTGTACTTTTTGCATAACCCTTTTACTGCAACAATTTCCGAACGTTGCACAGTGTAGCAAATCTTAAGAAAATTGCAATTTTTTAAGCGGATATTAATTTTTATTGCGCCTTTTTATTTATATTCACCCACTGTGCATCTTTACGTCCGAAAAACGTCATGTCAATAAAAATCTTGTCTATTTAATTTTTACACATGCTTGATTTTTTAAAAAATGTTTTGCTATTTTTTTATTATCGGACGGCTTCATGCTGGGCCTAAGAATTTTTATTTTTACTTAAACAAATCTGTAAGAATGTAAGATTATGTTTGTCTTACTTATAGCCAAGACAAGTAAAATTACCCAGAAGGTGTATGGTAAAGCCAGCGAGAAAAAAACTATACAAATAATTGAAGATCAAGTGTAGATCAAGTAGAGAAAAACTAAGTAAACGTAGGGTGATTCGCAAAATTAAAAAAAAAAAACACGATTATTTTTCATACAAAATTTAATTTTTTTTTTCTTAAATAAAAACCTTTTTCAAAATTCTTTATCAAAAGTTTTAAAAAATGTACATATATAACAAACAAATTTTAATTTACTGTGGAAAAATCAGTTATTTTTTAAAAATGTTCCTATAAAAATCAGAAATTTTTGAAAAATTTCCTATAAAAATAAGAAATTTTTGAAAAATTTCCTATAAAAATACAAAATTTTTCAAAAATGTCCTATAAAAATTGGGAATTTTTAAAAAAGTTCCTATGAAAATAAGAAATTTTTGAAAAATTTCTTATAAAAATCAGAAATTTTTGAAAAATTTCCTATAAAAATAAGAAATTTTTGAAAAATTTCCTATAAAAATAAGAAATTTTTGAAAATTTTCCTATAAAAATAAGAAATTTTTGAAAAATTTCCTATAAAAATAAGAAATTTTTGAAAGATTTCCTATAAAAATAAGAAATTTTTGAAAAATTTCCTATAAAAATAAGAAATTTTTGAAAAATTTCCTATAAAAATAAGAAATTTTTGAAAAATTTCCTATAAAAATAAGAAATTTTTGAAAAATTTCCTATAAAAATAAGAAATTTTTGAAAAATTTCCTATAAAAATAAGAAATTTTTGAAAAATTTCCTATAAAAATAAGAAATTTTTGAAAAATTTCCTATAAAAATAAGAAATTTTTGAAAAATTTCCTATAAAAATAAGAAATTTTTGAAAAATTTCCTATAAAAATAAGAAATTTTGGAAAAATTTCCTATAAAAATAAGAAATTTTTGAAAAATTTCCTATAAAAATAAGAAATTTTTGAAAAATTTCATATGAAAAAAAGAAATTTTTGAAAAATTTCCTATAAAAATAAAAAATTTTTGAAAAATTTCCTATAAAAATAAGAAATTTTTAAAAAGTTTCCTATAAAAATAAGAAATTTTTGAAAAATTTCCTATAAAAATAAGAAATTTTTGAAAAATTTTATATAAAAATAAGAAATTTTTGAAAAATTTCCTATAAAAATAAGAAATTTTTGAAAAATTTCCTATAAAAATAAGAAATGTTTGAAAAATTTCCTATAAAAATAAGAAATTTTTGAAAAATTTCCTATAAAAATAAGAAATTTTTGAAAAAGTTCCTATAAAAATAAGAAATTTTTGAAATTTTTCCTAAAAAAAATAAGAAATTTGTGAAAAATTTCCTATAAAAATAAGAAATTTTTGAAAAATTTCCTATAAAAATAAGAAATTTTTGAAAATTTTTCTATAAAAATAAGAAATTTTTGAAAAATTTTATGTTAAAATCAGAAACTTTTAAAAAAATGTTATAAAAACCTAAAGCTTTAAAAAATTTCCTATGAAAAAAGGGTTTTTTTTTAATTTACTTTCAATAAAAATGTGAAAATTTTTATAAAAAATTTTAGATAAATGTAAAACAAAAAAATTTTTTTTTTAGTTTCTGTGAAAAAATTAGTAATTTTTAAAAAAATTTCCTACATTTTTGAAAAAGTTAAATTTAAACCTCCCTAATGCATATTTTTTTTTTATATTTTGTCTACAATTTGTAAACGATAATGTTTTTGTTGCTGTTCTGTTAACTTTTTGTTAATAGATATTGCAATTGTTTAGCATGTGAATCTGTCCGTCTCGCAAAATGTCTGCCTGCTTATGTGTTGGTTATTGAACATTTTACCGCTATCTGTTAGAATTTTAATGGTTAATTTTAAAAGCTGAGTTAGTCAAATATCTTTTTTTATGAAAAAATTAGTTAATGTTCCAATAAAACTAGAACAAAAAAAATTATGCACACCATCAAAAATAATTGATACTATCATTCCCACAATATGTATTTGCTTCAAAAGCAAAAATAATATCCTGGATTTCTTATGGAATTCGGAACGATTGAGAGATGAGTTCTGTGCATATCAAATTATATGGGCATCGATTCACATTTGACTACAGCCTCTTTTATAAATCCACCCTCGGAAACCATTTAACCCCTTATTGGCATTTGTTGCTTATGAGCAACATTGTACATTTTTGATCATAGTTCCATAAGTTTTTGTTGTTTTTGCAAACTGTTTTTTTGCCCAACTGAAATTATCATTTGAGAGCAATCAAATAATAATTTGTCAGTTAGTTTAAGTTTATGTAAGTGGTGTAAAAACGTGTGAAAAAAATTGTAAAAAGTTGTTTTACAAAAATTTAAATAAAAACGAAAAGTGAGAGGCTTTTTTCAAAAAAATTAATTTTGTTATAAATTACAATTAAGAAAATAAGATAAAGTTGGTAAAACTTAAAAATAGTTCTTATTTTTGTGTCAGGAATTTCACTAACACAATGTTGCTTATAGGCAACATTTGTTCATTGCAGCAATATGACTGTCTGTTTGCGAAATTGTTTTAAAAGAAAAAACAATTTGTCGAAAAGTCAAACTTCTTCACACTTCCACACAAAATTAAAGGCAATTTTCTCAAAATTAGCGGTTATTCAAGTAATTTTTTAAAAAGCCCTAACGTATTTCTAAAACAAATATATTTTTTAATAGCCCTATCTCGCCAAATTATGTGTCGTTGCATCGACAAATAATAGAAAACTTTCGAATCGGTTTAATGTATAATGATTTCTTATATAAACCTTTTGTCGCCAAAATATTTTGGACAGAAAACTTTCGTATAGAAAATGTTTGCATAGAAAAATTTCCTAAAGAAAACATTCAATATCAAAAGCTTTCCCATAGGAAACTTTTAACATCTAAAGCTTTCTACTAAAAACATTAAACGTCGAAAGCTTTCTAATTAAATACTGCCATTAAAGAGTGCTCTAAATAAAATTTGTAGTTGGATTTTCTTAAATAAAAATCAAACCTTTTAATATAAAAACTCTACAAAATACGCAAATATAATGACATATTATACAAAATCATTTAGCATTAAAATGTTTACTTAGTACTCGGGTTTTGCAAAATTATCGACTTTTTTCGGAAACCCTCCCATTAAAGATTTTACAGTTGCTTCTGATACCTTTTTGGAGCATGTGTTCCACCTGCGCTTAAAATCGGACATGTTCTTGGAAATCTTTCCTGTGTTCTTCAATTCCTTTTTTACCAGAGCCCAATACCTTTCCACAGGCCGAAGTTCTGGACAGTTAAGTAGATTTGCCTCTCGTTGTACAAAAATGACATTATTCTTTGAGTACCACTCAAGTGCCTTTTTTCCATAATGGCATGATGCCAAATCGGGCCAAAAAAATGTAGTCACTCTGTGCTCTCTTAAAAAGGGTAACAACCGTTTTTGTAGGCACTCCTTTATAAAAATTTCTGTGTTTATTGTGCCAGATGCCACAAATACTTTACTTCTTTTGCCACAACTGCAAATAGCTTGCCACACGAGAAACTTCTTAGGGAATTTTGTTTGTTTTTTTGTGCGAAACTCTTGCCGAACATTGCCCCGTTTATCAGCAACATAAAAATCTTGACCAGGAAGTTGAGAAAAGTCTGCCAGTACGTATGTTTCATCATCCATCACACAACAGGTGTATTTTTTTTATAAAATCAGACTTCAATTTTTCGCTCGTTTTTTTGCTTCTAAGTTCTTTATAGCAATACGATCTGGAACCTTTTGGACTTTGTATGTCTTCAGTCCAGCATAAGCTTTGACTCTATGTGCAAAATTCGTAGAACATTTCACCGTACGAGCTGCTTTTCTTAAAGAAGTGTTAGGCGCTCTTCGAAAGAGTCGCTCGACTAATTTTGTCTTACCAATATCTGTAGGACCTTTTTTCCTCCCTGATCCAGGTTTTCTTTCAATGCTCAGGTTTTCCTTATACCGTCTGATGGCATTAGAAACCGTTCGAGGGTCAACTTTCAAATTTTTAGCTATTTTTTTAAAAGTCCATGACGGATTTTTTTGAAAAGTTTTAATTATATTTTCACGAACTTTTTTTTCGCAGTCCATTTTGATTGAAATAACTATTGAAAATTAATAATTTCTAAAATAATAGTATCTGACATATCTATAGAAACTAACTTGATCAAAAAATAAATTATTTCTTGCACTATGGATAAATTTTGTCTAAAATAGTAAATGCATATTTTTTTTAGAACACTCTTTATCTTAAGTTTTCTTATACATATTAAACTTTCGATGTCGAAAGATTTCCTATAATAAACTTTCGAATCTCAAGAGCTTTTCTATAGACTTTTAATGTAAAAAGTTTTCAACTTAAAATATTATTTCCAATAAAATAGATTTCTTATATAAAACTTCCGATGTAGAAAGGATTTCTATAATTTTGATATAAAAAAATTTCCTATAAAAAACTTTTGTTGTCGAAGTATTTGGGATAGAAATCTTTTTTATCAACTGATTTCCTAAAGCTTAATTTTAATTAACAAACATTCCTTATCAAAAGCTTTTCAATATAAAACTGGCAATACCTTAAGATTTCTAATATAAAACTTTCGATATCGAAAGATTTTCTATAGAAAACTTTTGAACTTTTGTAGCGACAATAATGGACGCTTATGGCACATTCCCCTAAGGATCACTCTGAATCAAATTTATCGTCTTACGAACCCTTCCCACAACTCTGTGGGATCCTCCCTTTAATCGAAATAAGATTAACAAAGATATTCCACATTAAAAATTAGCTGCTTCCTCGGAGATATCTGAGATATTTGTACTTATAAATTTGACAAGATTTTTATGATATATAAAATTAAATGTTTCGATTAATTTTTTTATTTTTAGAAAAACACCGAACGCAATTTAACCAACCAATTGGCCCAAATGGCTCACCCCTCCAAGAGTCCTCATACAAGCCATGGCAACACTAAATACAATCGCTATTCTTGGGGTAGTGGTCACAGTTCATCGTCCATGCACAGCAGTGCTGCCACCTTGGGCATTGGTTCGGGTAAAGATGATTTTTGGGCTGCCATCCAAACGAATTACAATTATATCATGGACACCAACCTCTTGGATACATGCAAAGAGGCCAGGTGTGAGATTGAAGGCGCCACTAGTGTTTTGGAGCATAATTTGGATAAAAGTTTTAAGGTGAGTTTGACATGGGTGAAAATCTTAGGTTAAACCTGTTCTCATGGTGGGTTTAATTAAGAAGAACAGATAAATGGTTATTGTCCCAACTATATATGCCTTGGATAAGTTGAAGTTGAGTTTCATGGGTTGATGACTTTGTTGTGGATATATTTTTAGTATGTTAAAAAAACCATTTAAAAGTTGAAAACTCGATAAGGTGAATTTTACCCACACTTGTTTAATGTTTGTTTAACTTTTTACTAGTCAATGACGCAGTTGTCTAGGATTATTGTTCTTGGGTTTTTAGGCTCTTGTCTTGGCTAATTATAAATTTCATTAAAAATTTATTGTATTATTTTCTTTTGTCTAACTTGCAGCTGCTGGATGATAACAGTCGTAATGTGGGCTCCTGTGAAGATCCCAAAGAATTACGTAAATGGTTACGTGACATGGAACATAAAATGGAAAATTCACCCACCCTATCTGAAGCCACTATGTTGACTTGTGCTGAATTGGAATCGCATCTAAATGAACATTCGGTAAGTACAATGTTTTGTTTTGATTTCAAATATTCTAAAAACTACATTTTTAATATCGTCTAACAATAAGGAATTTTGAGAAAACTTCCTTTAATAAGAAATTTAAAAAAAATTCTTATTTTTCTTTACGAAATTTTTCAAAAATTTTTATAATTTCATATTTTTATACGAAATCTTTCAAAAATTCTTATTTATATAGGAAATTTTTCCGAAATTTCTTATTTTTATAGGAAAATTTTCAAAAATTTCTCAGTTTTATAGGAAATTTTTCAAAAATTTCTTATTTCTATATTGAATTTTTTTAAAAATTTCTTATTTTTTATCGAAAATTTTTAAAAAATTTCTTATTTTTTTCGAAAATTTTCAAAAATTTCTCATTTTGATTTAAAATTTTTTTATTATATAGGAAATTTTTCAAAATTTTCTTATTTTTATAGGAAATTTTTCAAAAATTTCTTATTTTTATAGGAAATTTTTTAAAATTTTCTTATTTTTATAGGAAATTTTTCAAAAATTACTTATTTTTATAGGAAATGTTTCAAAATTTACTTATTTTTATAGGAAATTTTTTAAAAATTTCTTATTTCTATAGAAAATTTTTCAAAAATTTCTTATTTTTTATAGGAAATTTTTCAAAAATGTTTAATTTTTATAGTAAATTTTTCAAAAAAAAACTTATTTTTTGATAATAAATTTTTCAAAAATTTTTTTAGTTTTATAGGAAATTTTAAAAAAATTTCGTATTTTTACAGAAAATTTTTCAAAAATTTCTTATAGGAAATTTTTTAAAAATTTCTTATGGGAAATATTTCAAAAATTTCTTATTTTTATAGGAAATTTTTCAAAAATTTCTTATTTTTATAGGAAATTTTTTGAAAATTTCTTATTTTTAAAGGAAATTTTTAAAAAATTTCTTATTTTATAGGAATATCAAAAATAATATCAAAAATTTCTCATTTTGATATTAAATTTTTTTATTATATAGGAAATTTTTCAAAATTTTCTTATTTTTATATTAAATGTTTCAAAATTTTCTTATTTTTATAGGAAATTTTTCAAAAATTTCTTATTTTTATAGGAAATTTTTCAAAATTTTCTTATTTTTATAGGAATTTTTTAAAAATTTCTTATTTTTATAGGAAATTTTTAAAAAATTTCTTATTTTTATTGAAAATTTTTCTAAAATTACTTATTTTTATAGGAATTTTTTTAAAAATTTCTTATTTCTATAGAAAATTTTTCAAAAATTTCTTATTTTTATGGGAAATTTTTCAAAAATGTTTAATTTTTATAGTAAAATTTTCAAAAAAAAAAACTTATTTTTTTATAATAAATTTTCCAAAATTTTTTTTTAGTTTTATAGGAAATTTAAAAAAAATTTCTTATTTTTATAGAAAATTTTTCAAATATTTCTTATAGGAAATTTTTTAAAAATTTCTTATGGGAAATATTTCAAAAATTTCTTATAGGAAATTTCTTATTTTTATAGGAAATTTTAAAAAAATTTCTTATTTTTATAGGAAATTTTTTGAAAATTTCTTATTTTTAAAGGAAATTTTTAAAAAATTTCTTATTTTATAGGAAATTTTTCAAAAATTTCTTATATCTATATTGAATTTTTTTTAAAAATTTATTATTTTTTATAGAAATTTTTTAAAAAATTTCTTATTTTTTTACGAAAATTTTCAAAAATTTCTTATTTTTATAGGAAATTTTTCAAAAATTTCTTATTTCTATATTGAATTTTTTAAAAATTTCTTATTTTTTATCGAAAATTTTTAAAAAATTTCTCATTTTTTACGAAAATTTTAAAAAATTTCTCATTTTGATATTAAATTTTTTTATTATATAGGAAATTTTTCAAAATTTTCTTATTTTTATAGGAAAATTTTCAAAATTTTCTTATTTTTATAGGAAATTTTTCAAAAATTTCTTATTTTTATAGGAAATTTTTCAAAATTTTCTTATTTTTATAGGAAATTTTTCAAAAATTACTTATTTTTATAGGAAATTTTTCAAAATTTACTTATTTTTATAGGAAATTTTTTAAAAATTTCTTATTTCTATAGAAAATTTTTCAAAAATTTCTTATTTTTTATAGGAAATTTTTCAAAAATGTTTAATTTTTATAGTAAATTTTTCAAAAAAAAACTTATTTTTTGATAATAAATTTTTCAAAAATTTTTTTAGTTTTATAGGAAATTTTAAAAAAATTTCGTATTTTTATAGAAAATTTTTCAAAAATTTCTTATAGGAAATTTTTTAAAAATTTCTTATGGGAAATATTTCAAAAATTTCTTATTTTTATAGGAAATTTTTCAAAAATTTCTTATTTTTATAGGAAATTTTTTGAAAATTTCTTATTTTTAAAGGAAATTTTTAAAAAATTTCTTATTTTATAGGAATATCAAAAATAATATCAAAAATTTCTCATTTTGATATTAAATTTTTTTATTATATAGGAAATTTTTCAAAATTTTCTTATTTTTATAGGAAATGTTTCAAAATTTTCTTATTTTTATAGGAAATTTTTCAAAAATTTCTTATTTTTATAGGAAATTTTTCAAAATTTTCTTATTTTTATAGGAATTTTTTAAAAATTTCTTATTTTTATAGGAAATTTTTAAAAAATTTCTTATTTTTATTGAAAATTTTTCTAAAATTACTTATTTTTATAGGAATTTTTTTAAAAATTTCTTATTTCTATAGAAAATTTTTCAAAAATTTCTTATTTTTATGGGAAATTTTTCAAAAATGTTTAATTTTTATAGTAAAATTTTCAAAAAAAAAACTTATTTTTTTATAATAAATTTTCCAAAATTTTTTTTTAGTTTTATAGGAAATTTAAAAAAATTTCTTATTTTTATAGAAAATTTTTCAAAAATTTCTTATAGGAAATTTTTTAAAAATTTCTTATGGGAAATATTTCAAAAATTTCTTATAGAAAATTTCTTATTTTTATAGGAAATTTTTCAAAAATTTCTTATTTTTATAGGAAATTTTTTGAAAATTTCTTATTTTTAAAGGAAATTTTTAAAAAATTTCTTATTTTATAGGAAATTTTTCAAAAATTTCTTATATCTATATTGAATTTTTTTAAAAATTTATTATTTTTTATAGAATTTTTTTTAAAAAATTTCTTATTTTTTTACGAAAATTTTCAAAAATTTCTTATTTTGATATTAAATCTTTTTTATTATATACAAAATTTTTCAAAATGTTCTTATTTTTATAGGATATTTTTCAAAACTTTCTTATTTTCATAGGAGATTTTTGAGAAATTTCTTATTTTTATAGGAATATTTTCAAAAATTTCTTAGTTTTAAAGGAAATTTTTCAAAAATTTCTTATTTTTATAGGAAATTTTTCAAAAAAAATAATAAAAATAATATAGCAAATTTTTCCAAAATTTATTATTTTGATACGAAATTTTTCAAAGATTTCTTATTCTTAAAGGAAGTTTTTCAAAAATTTCTTATTTTTATAGAAAATATTTACATTTTTTTTTTATAGGAAATTTTTCAAAAATTTCTTATGTTTTTAGGAAATTTTCAAAAATTTCTTATTTTTATAGGAAATTTTAAAAAAATTTCTTATTTTTATAGGAAATTTTAAAAAAATTTCTTGTTTATATAATAAATTTTTCAAAAATTTCTTACTGTTTTTTTAAGGAAATTTTTCAAAAATTTCTTTTTTTATAGGGAATTTTTCGAAAATTTCTTATTTTAATAGAAAATTAAAAAAAAAATTATTTTTATGGGAAGTTAAATTTTTTTTAGGAATTCTTTAAAAATTTTTTATTTTTATTGGAAAATTTTCAGAAATTTATTGTTTTGATAGCAAATTTTTCAAAAATGTTTATAGGAAATTTTTCAAAAATGTTTATAGGAAATTTTTCAAAAATTTTTGTAGAAGATTTTTCTTTAGGAATTTGAAAAATTTCTTATAAAAATTAGAATTTTTTTTTTTTAATATAAGATATTTTTGGAAAATTTCTTTAAAAGAATAAAAAATTTCCTTTTGGCAAAATAAAAAATTCTTGAAAATTTTTCAAAAATTTAAATTTTTTTTATAGAGACAAAAAATGTTTGCTCTTGAGCCTTTTCTACTCGTATCTTAAGAAACGTTTTAAAACACAAATGATTGCATTTGACCTAATTAAATCATTAATTTTTTTCTCCACATGCAAACTTTTCTTTTTTAAAGCTTTTGTTTTGACTGTAAAATATTTAAAATTTTTCTTTAAACTTTTACCTGCCATAAATGAAAATTCTGGGGCTGTTCTTTGCTTCCTCATTCAATAAAAAAAAGAAGCATGTGGCATGCTATGCGCAAAGAATGAAAATTGCACTCGTTTTTGTTTTTTCTAGATGAATGAGAAGCTTTTTGAAAAATGTTCCACTATTTTTTCTACTTCAATTTCATTTTCACCTTATGTGTCCCACTAACTTCTATTACTGAACTGAACCGATCTGTAGCTACAACTCTCAAGCGGCAGAATGTTAATGCAACTTTTATGTTCTTTTGTCTTGTTGCCGCACGATTAGAAAGAAATTGCAACAAATAGAAAAAGGAAAACATTAGCAGCGGATTTTTAAACTAAATAACTTATAAATCGAGGAAAACTCTTTTAAAGTTATACAAATATTTAATAATTTGATTTTTATAAAGAAGAACAATTTTTAAATTTTATTTTCTTATAAGGAATTTATTAGCTTTTAGTATCATACGAAAGCAAAATATGTTAAAAAATTTTCTCACACTCATCGTAAAACTTTTAATAAATAAAATTTATTGTAAAGAAGTTTTCACATTTGCGGTTTAACCCGCAAATTCCATTTAAAATAGTAAATACAAATTGGAAAATTAAATTGAATTACAAATATTAATAAGTGCTAAAGTTGCTTAAAGTGAAATTTTAAAGCTTAAAATTAATTCCATAATTTCTTTCTTCAAAAGAAAATTTTTTTAAAATTATTTTTATAGGAAATTTTTCAAAAATTTCTTTTTTTTTTAGAAAATTTTTCAAAAATTTCTTAATTTTATAGGAAATTTTTCAAAAATTTATAATTTTTATAGGAAATTTTGCAACAATTTCTTTTTTTTATAGGAAATTTTACAAAAATTTCTTATTTTTATAGGAAATTTTTCAAAAAATTTTATTTTTATAGGAAATTTTTCAAAAATTTCTTATTTTTATAGGAAATTTTTCAAAAATTTCTTATTTTTATAGGAAATTTTTCATAAATTTCATATTTTTATTGGAAATTTTTCAAAAATTTCTTATTTTTATAGAAAATTTTGAAAAATTTTCTATAAAAATAAGAAATTTTTGAAAAATTTCTTATTTTTATAGCAAATTTTTCAAAAATTTGTTATTTTTATAGGAAATTTTTCAAAAGTTTCTTATTTTTATAGGAAATTTTTCAAAAATTTCTTATTTTTATAAGAAATTTTTCAAAAATTTCTTCTTTTTATAGGAAATTTTTAAAAAATTGATTATTTTTATAGGAAATTTGTCAAAAATTTCTTATTTTTATAGGAAATTTTTTAAAAATTTCTTATTTTTATAGGAAAATTTTCAAAAATTTCTTATTTTTATAGGAAAATTTTCAAAAATTTCTTATTTTTATAGGAAATTTTTCAAAAATTTCTTATTTTTATAGGAAATTTTTCAAAAATTTCTTATTTTTATAGAAAATTTTTCAAAATTTTCTTATTTTTATAGGAAATTTTCCAAAAATTTCTTATTTTTATAGGAAATTTTTCAAAAATTTCTTATTTTTATAGGAAATTTTTCAAAAATTTCTTATTTGTATAGGAAATTTTTATTTTTATAGGAAATTTTTTAAAAATTTCTTTTTTTATAGGAAATTTTACAAAAATTTTTTATTTTTATAGGAAATTTTTCAAAAAATTTTATTTTTATAGGAAATTTTTCAAAAAATTTTATTTTTATAGGAAATTTTTCAAAAATTTCTTATTTTTATAGGAAATTTTTCAAAAATTTCTTATTTTTATAGGAAATTTTTCAAAAATTTCTTATTTTTATAGGAAATTTTTCAAAAATTTCTTATTTTTATAGGAAATTTTTCAAAAATTTCTTATTTTTATAGGAAATTTTAAAAAAATTGATTATTTTTATAGGAAATTTGTCAAAAATTTCTTATTTTTATAGGAAAATTTTCAATAATTTCTTATTTTTATAGGAAATTTTTCAAAAATTTCTTATTTTTATAGCAAATTTTTCAAAAATTTCTTATTTTTATAGGAAAAATTTCTTATTTTTATAGAAAATTTTTCAAAATTTTCTTATTTTTATAGGAAATTTTCCAAAAATTTTTTATTTTTATAGGAAATTTTTCAAAAATTTATTATTTTTATAGGAAATTTTTCAAAAATTTCTTATTTTTATAGGAAATTTTTCAAAAATTTCTTATTTTTATAGGAAATTTTTCAAAAATTTCTTATTTTTATAGGAAATTTTTCAAAAATTTCTTATTTTTATAGGAAATTTTTCAAAAATTTCTTATTTTTATAGGAAATTTTTCAAAAATTTCTTATTTTTATAGGAAATTTTAAAAAATTTCTTGTTTTTATAGAAAATATTTCAAAAATTTCTTATATTTATAGGAAATTTTTCAAAAATTTCTTATTTTTATAGGAAATTTTTCCAAAATTTCTTGTTTTTATAGAAAATTTTTCAAAAATTTCTTATATTTATAGGAAATTTTTCAAAAATTTCTTATTTTTATAAGAAATTTTAAAAAAATTTCTTATTTTATAAGAAATTTTTCAAAAATTTCTTATTTTTATAGGAAATTTTCCAAAAATTTCTTATTTTTATAAGAAAATTTTCAAAAATTTCTTATTTTTATAAGAATTTTTTCAAAAATTTCTTATTTTATAGGAAATTTTTCAAAAATTTCTTATTTTTATAGGTAATTTTTAAAAAATTTCTTATTTTTATAGGAAATTTTTAAAAAATTTCTTATTTTTATAGGAAATTTTTCAAAAATTACTTATTTTTATAGGAAATTTTTCAAAAATTTCTTATTTTTATAGGAAATTTTTCAAAAATTTCTTATTGTTATAGGAAATTTTAAAAAATTTCTTGTTTTTATAGAAAATATTTCAAAAATTTCTTATATTAATAGGAAATTTTTCAAAAATTTCTTATTTTTATAGGAAATTTTTCCAAAATTTCTTGTTTTTATAGAAATTTTTTCAAAAATTTCTTATATTTATAGGAAATTTTTCAAAAATTTCTTATTTTTATAAGAAATTTTTAAAAAATTTCTTATTTTTATTAGAAATTTTTCAAAAATTTCTTATTTTTATAAGAAATTTTTCAAAAATTTCTTATTTTATAGGAAATTTTTTAAAAAGTTCTTATTTTTATAGGAAAATTTTTAAAAAATTTCTTCTTTTTATAAGAAATTTTTCAAAAATTTCTTATTTTTATAGGAAATTGTTCAAAAGTTTCTTATTTTTATTGGAAATTTTTGAATAATTTCTTATTTTTATAGGAAATTTTTTTTAAAATTTCTTATTTTTTAGGAAATTGTTCAAAATTTTTTTGATTTTTAGGAAAATTTTCAAAAATTTCTTATTTTTATAGCAAATTTTTCAAAAATTTCTTATTTTTTTAGGAAATTTTTCAAAAATTTCTTATTTTTATATGAAATTTTTCAAAAATTTCTTATTTTTATAGGAAATTTTTTAAAAATTTCTTATTTTTATAGGAAATTTTTTGAAAAATTCTTATTTTTATAGGAAATCTTTGAAAATTTCTTATTTTTGAAGAAAATTTTCTGAAAATTTCTTATTTTTATAGAGAATTTTCTGAAAATTTCTTATCTTTATAGGGAATTTTCTGAAAATTTCTTATCTTTATAGGGAATTTTCTGAAAATTTCTTATTTTTATAGAAATTTTTCGAAAATTTCTTTATTTTATAGAAATTTTTTTTTTTCAAAAAAGAAAAAAAAATCCAAAATTTCTTATTTTTCTTGGGATTTTTATTATGAAATTTTTAATATCTTGAAAAAAGGCATCATTTTAGTGTTTCTGTCTTGTTAAATTCGAAATTGAAAACATTTTGGTGTTTCGATAAAATCATTTTGTTGTTTTTTGTCTCCAGATCTTCTAATCGAGATATTGTCAATTTTCACTTGATTTCTTTTTTTGTTTTTGGGGTCCACCACCACCATCCAAGTGAAAGGTCTTTAACACAATAAAAACTACCACGAGCGCCTGGATTGGCTGGATAAGACTAAAAAGTCCCATTTACAAAAAAAAAAAATAATAAATAAAAACATATTTTATCAAAAACTCCGTTAAATTTAACTTTTTTTGTCTTTCCCGTTTTAAACAATTTAAATTTTTTTTTTTTAATTTTTTTTCGGTGTCATATTTAAACATTACAAAATCCAATATTTATTTATCTATTTTTGAGCTTAAATCGTCCATATTTGGTTAAACAAGGATGTGTTGACATCGTTCGTCCGTCCTGAAAAAAGTCAATATTTTGCCTTAAAAAAGGCCAAAGAAGACCATAATCTCAAAAAAAAAAATCGCCAAAAAACTGAAGCAATTTTATGGAATTGTAACAAGTGTTTCAGTTTTTTTCAAAGGGGATTTTTATTGTCTTTTTATTAAAATCAAAAAAAAAATGACAAAAAAAAAACTTTAAAATATTAGAAATAAACCCCAATAAAAAAACAGAATTTAAAAAGTGAAGGTGGATTGTTTTTTTTTGTTTTTCTTCTGCTGGTCGGTCGATCGTTTATCGTTGTTTTGTCTTTCAATAGTTATTTTGGCAGTTACAATTTAGTGATCATTTTTGTTACCAAGAAAATCTACTTTAAAATTTTGTTACTTTAACCAAAAAAAAAAAAAAAAATCAAATGACAATAAACTCCAACCAAAAAAAATAAAATATATTACAAACCGTTTTCAAACCATTGTAGAGCACTTTTTTAGATTTCAACTTATTACAACCTTTTTTTGTTTTGTTTTCTTAAATAAAACTCATTCAATTGTTGTCTTTCGCCTTGTAATTTTTTGAACTAAAGCACGAGCCAAATTATAATAAAAAAAATCTGTTTCTCTATTCGAACCGTACAACTGCCACTTGACTTTATTTTAATGCTTAGCTTTTTTCTATTTAGTTTGAGTAACCAACTCTCCGCCCAACCCCTTTCCGCTTTAAGCCTCGTCCCAAAATCCAAATTACCATTAAGCCATTATTACATGATGTTATGTCTTTTGGTGTTTTTTTCTTGCTAGATCTTAGACTTAGTTTTTGTCATATTTTTCCTTCAATAAAAGCCATAATTCAAAAGCTGCATTAACAATTTATTGTCTTTTTTTGAAATTGTCTTAAAAACATCGCCTAAAAGTAGACTAAAAAATGTATAACCTAAAAATTCATAATAAACATTTACTTTTGAAGCACAAAAGCTTAAAATTTGACCAAAATATAAAGGTATTGCACTCCATATTTTTTTTCTGCCAAAAGTGAAGTTAAAATGGGTAAAGAACAATAAAAAACAAACATACATTTCATGAGCACGTGTGTGTGTCTTAGCTTACTCTCATTGGATAATCGTCTCTATTAGTTGTTTCCAAATGGGACTTCTCAAAACGACCATACGGCAAATCAATGTATGGAAGTGCAACATCTTTGTTTTGACTAACCAGATAAGCTAAACAACGTATTTGAAAGTTTTTACATGTCATAACAGGAATTTTACTATGATCTTTTATAAGATCCCCACATAAGGTCAAAACTTTGATTTACATGCCTCTAAAGTTAAGAAAATTCTTTGTATACATAGAAAAAAATGAACTTCCACAGTCTCCAGTTTTTAGGTCAAAATCTGTGTTATAAAACTAAAAATGCAAATAAAATCATATATCCAAGTGTAACCGAGATTTTTACAAACTTCATCTGCTTTAACTACAAGTCACATAATTTAATCATATAACAAAAGACCATTAAAAATTTGCAGAATAAAGAAATCTGTAGAAATCATGTCAAAAGAATAAAAACTGTGTCAAAAAAATAAAAACAATTTTTTATGAAAAGTCTCATATCTATTTCATACAAAATAAACTAACATTCAAATTTAAAAATAAAAAAATTTTAAAATATCCTACAAAAATAAGAAATTTTTGAAAAATTTTCAATAAAAAAAAGAAATTTTTTAAAAATTTTCTATAAAAATAAGAAGATTTTGAAAATTTTCCTATAAAATTTAGATATTTTTTAAAAATTTTCTATAAAAATAAGAAATTTTTAAAAAATTTCCTATAAAAATAAGAAATTTTTAAAAAATTTCCTATAAAAATAAGAAATTTTTAAAAAATTTCCTATAAAAATAAGAAATTTTTAAAAAATTTCCTATAAAAATAAGAAATTTTTAAAAAATTTCCTATAAAAATAGGAAATTTTTCAAAAATTTCCTATAAAAATAAGAAATTTTTGAAAAATTTTCTGTAAAAATACGAAATTTTTAAAAAATTTCGTATAAAAACACGAAATTTTTCAAAAATTTCGTATAAAAATACGAAATTTTTAAAAATTTTCGTATAAAAATACGAAATTTTTAAAAAATTTCCTATAAAAATAAGAAAATTTTAAAAAATTTCCTATAAAATTTAGAAATTTTTGAAAAATTTCCTATAAAAATAAGAAATTTTTGAAAAATTTCCTATAAAAATAAGAAATTTTTGTAAAATTTCCTATAAAAATAAGAAATTTTTGAAAAATTTCCTATAAAAATAAAAAAAATTTAAAGAATTTCCTAAAAAAATAAGAAATTTTTTAAAAATTTTCTATAAAAATAAGAAATTTTTGAAAAATTTTCTATAAAAATTAAAAATTTTTGAAGAATTTCCTATCAAAATAAGAATTTTTTTTTAAATTTTCTTAAAAAATAAGAAATTTAGGAAAAAATTCCTGTTAAAATAAATTTTTGAAAAATTTCCTATAAAAATAAGAAATTTTTGAAAAATTTCTTATAAGAATAATAAATTTTCTGAAAATTTCATATAAAAATAAATTTTTTGAAAATTTCCTATAAAAATAAATTTTTTGAAAATTACCTATAAAGATAAGAAGGTTTTGAAAAATTTAATATAAAAATAAGAAGTTTTTCAAAATTTCCTATAAAAATATGAAATTTTGGAAAAAATTCCTATAAAAATAAATTTTTCAAAAAATTTCTTATAAAAATAAGAAATGTTTGAAAAATTTCTTATAAAAAAAATAAATTTTCCGAAAATTTCCTATAAAAATAAATTTTTTGAAAATTTCCTATAAAGATAAGAAATTTTTGAGAAATTTAATAAAAAAATTAGAAATTTTTAAAAAATTCCTATAAAAATAAGAAATTTTCAGAAAATTTACTATAAAAGTGAGAAATTTTGAAAAATTTTCTATAAAAATAACAAATTTTTGAAAAATTTCCTATAAAAATAAGAAATTTTTGAAAAATTTCCTGTAAAAATAAGAAATTTTTTAAAAATTTTCTATAAAAATAAGAAATTTTTGAAAAATTTCCTATAAAAATAAGAAATTTTTGAAAAATTTCTTATAAAAATAAAAAATTTTTGACAAATTTCCTATAAAAATAAGAAAGTTTTGAAAAATTTCCTGTAAAAATAAGAAATTTTTAAAAAAAATTTGTATAAAAATAAGAAATTTTTGAAAAATTTTCTATAAAAATAAGAAATTTTTGAAAAATTTCCTATAAAAACAAGTAAGAAAGCGCTATAGTCGGTCAAGCCGACCATACGATACCCTTCACCACTAAGGTCAAAGGTGTTATTTTTCCTGTGTAAAGACAAATATTTGCTAAATTTTGCCATCATACAAACATTTTCTCAAAACTTATATATTCAACCTGTTTCCGTCATTTGGACTTAAGGTAGAAACATAATTGGGACGAACGACTATTTTCGTCCAGCACGACTAATTCGGTTTTAAAAATTCGTCTTGTACATTCTATTGAACACATTTCTATTGAACACATTTGGGACGAATAAACGTTGTTGACGCCATTTTTTTTGAATTTTTGATTTGCGAATACTAATCACCCTTTCGTACATATCGCGCACTAACACCATTTGTATTTTTTTATATTTTGTTCTTTGATTATTTCACAAGATAAATATTTTTAGTTAATTTTATTTTTTGTTTACAAATTTAAAGGTGACTATATTTAACAAGAATACGTACAATATTTAATGTTTGCAACAAAAAGGAAATACAGCCACTCTATATTCGTCGTTCGTCTGCGTATGAAATAGAAATAAACCTATCGCACTGTTCGATACGCACGACGAATTTCGTCGTACGCATCAATTGTGAGCACACTCATACAAACCCATATATTCTATTTCTAACGACGAATATTCGTTCCGAAAAATTGGTCGTTCGTTCCAATTGTGTTTCATACTTTATATGAGAGCTAGGGTCAAATGTGGACCGATTATCTCGAAATTTGGCAGATTGATTACAGTTGTTACAAGAATTTTGTATGCAAAACTCAAAATTTCCATTATCTTTAGATTTACGAGCGTTTTAGTGATTTTTTGTCTCATTTAGTGCGTTTTTAAAGAAGAATTTGTATGGGAGCTATGGTCAAATGTGGACCGATTTCAACGAAATTTTGTACAGTGATTTAAGTTTACATAAGCAGTATTTGTTTTAAATTTCATGAAAAAATATTGATATTTGTGGCCAATATAGCAATTCCGGGAAGTGGGACCTATGGGAGATACCATAAATAATGGACCAATTTTGACCAATTTCAATAGCCATGGTCCCATTATCAAAAAAATGATCTGTGCCAAATTTCATCAAATTATCTTTAGAATTGCGACCTGTAGTTTGATTACAAGGTTTACATGGGGGTCCAGCCAGCCAGCCAGCCAGACGGACGGACGGACATCGCTAAATCGACTCAGAAAGTGATTCTAAGCCTATTGGTATACTAAAAGGTGGGTCTAAGACAAATATTTCTATGCGTTACAAACATCAGCACAAACTTATAATACCCTTTCCACCTATGGTGGTGAAGGGTATAATAAGAAAGTTTTGAAAAATTTCCTATAAAAATAAGAAAGTTTTGAAAAATTTCCTATAAAAATAAGAAATTTTTGAAAAATTTCATATAAGTTAAGAAATTTCCTATAAAAATAAGAAATTTTATGAAAAATTTTCTATAAAAATAAGAAATTTAAAAAAAAAAATTCCTATAGAGATAAGAAATTTTTGAAAAATTTCCTATAAAAATAAGAAATTTTTAAAAATTTCCTATAAAAATAAGAAATTTTTAAAAATTTCCTATAAAAATAAGAAATTTTTAAAAATTTTCTATAAAAATAAGAAATTTTTAAAAATTACCTATAAAAATAAGAAATTTTCAGAAAATTTCCTATAAAAATAAGAAATTTTCAGAAAATTTCCTATAAAAATAAGAAATTTTCAGAAAATTTCCTATAAAAATAAGAAATTTTCAGAAAATTTCCTATAAAAATAAGAAATTTTGGAAAAATTTCTATAAAAATAAATTTTTGAAAAATATCCTATAAAAATATGAAATTTTTGAAAAATTTTCTATAAAAATAAGAATTAAAAAAAAAGTTTCGTTAGAAATTTTTTTTAATCATGATCACAAATTTTCTTTCTAAAAATTCTTTAGAAATATTTTCGTGTTTCATCCTTTATCCTAGTCTATGCCTTGGCTTTAACTCTATAAATTATCGCTTTAATAAAAGTCAATGATTAAAAACCCATTATCTTATAAATAGCTCAAAGGCATTAAACCTACTTTTCTCTAACACCAAAGTCAGACTCATAAAGGAGAAATTCTTATTCTTTAGGAAAAGAAAATTTTCCAAAAAAAAGTCGTTAAAAATTTCGCCTTTACAATCAAAACGACAAGCAACAGAATTAAGGTTGATAGTTTTGCTTTATTAACATATTTTCAAACGTATTTTTATTTTAATTTATGCCTTTATTATCTGCTTAACTTTTACTTAATTAACCCCTTGACGGCCATTGGGTTATCCGTGACCTTTAGGGAAATTTTTGAAAATGTGAACTTTTGTAAAAGATTTTTGGTTTCATGATACTTTAAAGTATTTATCTAGATTACCAATTTATTGCCTTAAATGTTTAAAATTTTGTTTTTTAACCCTACAATTTGCTAACGACCCTGAAAGGGTTCAGACCTCCTTGATTATACTGGAATATGAATAAGGAGGAAGATTTGTGTGTTTGCCAAGAATAAATATTTATCACCACCAGCTTTTCTCAGCTGAAGAGTATCATGAATATAATGGTTGGGACTATGACTGTGGAGGAGGACACATTTCTTCATATAATGAATGTATGATAGTTTAAATGCTTCTTTACTACATCAAACTTTTTTCTTTAATTGTTCTTTTTATTTGAGGCACGTAGTGAAATTTAAACTCTCTATTATTCGGGCTTTTAACCGTTCATTCATTCCCTCATGCATGCTCATATGTGCATATTTTTTATTCAGTCAAATTGTGGCTTGAACAATAAACCAACGAGTAACTACTCAAACCTCATAGCAAGATTTATTAACCAAATTGTGTGGGTGGTTACTTCTTGAGCTTTAGTGTTAATGCCTTCTGATTTTCATATAATAAATTTTAAGATTTGTTATTCATGGATTTGACACAATTTAGAAGAAAAAGAAAAGAATTAAAGGAAATTATGCTAAAAACTTTTTTTAGTATTAAAATGTGTATTTTTTTCCATTAGAAATGCAGAGAAAGAAATTTTTGATCTCATGATCATGATCAAAGAAAAAAAAAAAATATAGAAAAGTTGACGATATGCTAACATTTCTATAGAAAAGTTGACGAAAGGCAAACATTTCTAAAGAAAAGTTGATGAATGGCAAATATTTCTGTAGAAAAGTTGACGATAGGAAAACATTTCTATAGAAAAGTTGACGATAGGAAGACATTTCTATAGAAAAGTTGACGATAGGAAGACATTTCTATAGAAAAGTTGACGATAGGAAGACATTTCTATAGAAAAATTGACGATAGGAAGACATTTCTATAGAAAAGTTGACGATAGGAAGACATTTCTATAGAAAAGTTGACGATAGGAAGACATTTCTATTGAAAAGTTGACGATAGGAAGACATTTCTATAGAAAAGTTGACGATAGGAAGACATTTCTATAGAAAAGTTGACGATAGGAAGACATTTCTATAGAAAAGTTGACGATAGGAAGACATTTCTATAGAAAAGTTGACGATAGGAAGACATTTCTATAGAAAAGTTGACGATAGGAAGACATTTCTATAGAAAAGTTGACGATAGGAAGACATTTCTATAGAAAAGTTGACGATAGGAAGACATTTCTATAGAAAAGTTGACGATAGGAAGACATTTCTATAGAAAAGTTGACGATAGGAAGACATTTCTATAGAAAAGTTGACGATAGGAAGACATTTCTACAGAAAAGTTGACGATAGGAAGACATTTCTATAGAAAAGTTGACGATAGGAAGACATTTCTATAGAAAAATTGACGATAGGAAGACATTTCTATAGAAAAGTTGACGATAGGAAGACATTTCTATAGAAAAGTTGACGATAGGAAGACATTTCTATAGAAAAGTTGACGATAGGAAGACATTTCTATAGAAAAGTTGACGATAGGAAGACATTTCTATAGAAAAGTTGACGATAGGAAGACATTTCTATAGAAAAGTTGACGATAGGAAGACATTTCTATAGAAAAGTTGACGATAGGAAGACATTTCTACAGAAAAGTTGACGATAGGAAGACATTTCTACAGAAAAGTTGACGATAGGAAGACATTTCTATAGAAAAGTTGACGATAGGAAGACATTTCTATAGAAAAGTTGACGATAGGAAGACATTTCTATTGAAAAGTTGACGATAGGAAGACATTTCTATAGAAAAGTTGACGATAGGAAGACATTTCTATAGAAAAGTTGACGATAGGAAGACATTTCTATAGAAAAGTTGACGATAGGAAGACATTTCTATAGAAAAGTTGACGATAGGAAGACATTTCTATAGAAAAGTTGACGATAGGAAGACATTTCTATAGAAAAGTTGACGATAGGAAGACATTTCTATAGAAAAGTTGACGATAGGAAGACATTTCTATAGAAAAGTTGACGATAGGAAGACATTTCTATAGAAAAGTTGACGATAGGAAGACATTTCTATAGAAAAGTTGACGATAGGAAGACATTTCTATAGAAAAGTTGACGATAGGAAGACATTTCTACAGAAAAGTTGACGATAGGAAGACATTTCTATAGAAAAGTTGACGATAGGAAGACATTTCTATAGAAAAGTTGACGATAGGAAGACATTTCTATAGAAAAGTTGACGATAGGAAGACATTTCTATAGAAAAGTTGACGATAGGAAGACATTTCTATAGAAAAGTTGACGATAGGAAGACATTTCTATAGAAAAGTTGACGATAGGAAGACATTTCTATAGAAAAGTTGACGATAGGAAGACATTTCTATAGAAAAGTTGACGATAGGAAGACATTTCTATAGAAAAGTTGACGATAGGAAGACATTTCTATAGAAAAGTTGACGATAGGAAGACATTTCTACAGAAAAGTTGACGATAGGAAGACATTTCTACAGAAAAGTTGACGATAGGAAGACATTTCTATAGAAAAGTTGACGATAGGAAGACATTTCTATAGAAAAGTTGACGATAGGAAGACATTTCTATAGAAAAGTTGACGATAGGAAGACATTTCTATAGAAAAGTTGACGATAGGAAGACATTTCTATAGAAAAGTTGACGATAGGAAGACATTTCTATAGAAAAGTTGACGATAGGAAGACATTTCTATAGAAAAGTTGACGATAGGAAGACATTTCTATAGAAAAGTTGATGATAGCAAGACATTTCTATAGAAAGGTGACGATAGGAAGACATTTCTATAGAAAGGTGACGATAGGAAGCCATTTCTACAGAAAAGTTGACGATAGGAAGACATTTCTATAGAAAAGTTGACAATAGGAAGACATTTCTATAGAAAAGTTGACGAAAGCCAAACATTTCCATAGAAAAGTTGACGATAGGAAGACATTTATATAGAAACGTTGACGATAGCAAGATATTTCTCTAGTAAAGTTGACGATAGGAAGACTTTTTTTTATAGAAAAGTTGACGGTAGGAAGACTTTTCTATAGAAAAAATGACATTAGGAAGACTTCTCTGTAGAAAAGTTGACGTTAGGAAGACTTTTCTATAGAAAAGTTGACATTAGGAAGTCAGTCTTCTCTATAGAAAAGTTGACGTTAGGAAGACTTCTCTAAAGAAAAGTTGACGTTACTACCTTTTTCAATAAAAAGTAGTTTTTTCAATTAAAAGAACCTTTTTCAATAAAAAATACCCTTTTCAATAAAAGTACCTTAAAAAAGTAAATAAAAAGTTCTTTTTCAATAAAAAGTACTTTTTCAATAAAAAGTACCTTTTTCAATAAAAAGTACCTTTTTCAATAAGAAGTACCTTTTTCAATAAAAAGTACCTTTTTCAATAAAAAGTACCTTTTTCAATAAAAAGTACCTTTTTCAATAAAAAGTGCCTTTTCTCAATAAAAAGTACCTTTTTCAATAAAAAGTACCTTTTTTAATAAAAAGTACCTTTTTCAATAAAAAGTACCTATGTCAATAAAAAGTAATTTTTCAATAAAAATAAGCTATTTAAACAAAAAGTTAATATTTTTATAAGAAGTACCTTTTTGAGTCAAAAATAAAAAAACAAAATACAAATTTTTCTAAGTGTTTTTTTTCAAATTTATGAAAGTTTAATACATCATTTAGCTCATTTTCACCTACAGTTTTATGACTGCAATAATTGTCTGTTTTCATTGAATGAAAAGTGAGCCTGTAAATATAAAATCCCCATGATTTTGGCCATGATTTGTTACATGTCTTCCTGAACTTGGCAAATTTCTTTTATTATACTCCAGCTAAGAAACATAAAGTGATCGTTCTTTGCGGATATACAAATTCAAATGTAAAATGATAATCATAAATGCTTTTAGAGTTAATAAAGAATGGTTTTAACGATCTTTTGATTAAATATGACATAAATCAAACGGATCTCAAGAAAACAGATACAATTAAAATTTCAAGATAAAATATAAGAATAAACCGTTATTTGATTAAGAAAAACATTGCATTTACAATTTATCAGATCTTAAAGAGGATATAAAAGAAAATTTCACAATTATTAAGGATTTCGGGCAAAATATTTCCACTTTCTTAAATTATCGTTTTATTAAATGATTTATCTCTTAATATTGTTTCTCGTCCATATTATTAACCATAAATTATAATGTTTTGTTTTTGTTTTAAATTTTTTTTGGTTTAATAAAAACATTTTATGTCTAACAACTTATTAAGCACATTTACATGCTGCCATTAAAATTATAATCTTTACAAAATATTTCAACACTTTTTTGAGCCAAAACTCTGTAATTTATTTTAATGTTTTCTTTTGTTTTTTACACGAAATTAATCTTAAATATAAATATTTCATTTCAACACATTAGAGAGATATGACGAGAAAACGCTAAAATATTTCAAGACAAAATGAAATATTTTGAAAACAATAAATTGATGTATCAATATGGCAACGCCTTTAAAAAAAAATGCTGTTTTTGTAAAAAATAAAATTTTTTAATGCAAAATGATACTTAAGAGCCAAACAAGTGTATTAATGGATATTTTTTAGTAATCGACAGTGAAAGCTTTGCGATCACGATCACACTTCTAAAGAAATGTTGTTGATAGGCAGGCATTTCTATAAAAAAGTTGACAAGAAGCAAACATTTTTATGGAAAAGTTGACGATAGGCAAACATTTCTATAGAAAACTTGGCGATAGGCAAACATTTCTATAGAAAAGTTGACGATAGGCAGACATTTCTATATGAAAGTTGACAAAAGGCAGACATTTCTATAGAAAAGTTGACGATAGGCAAACATTTCAATAGAAAAGTATACTATAGGCAAACATTTCTATAGAAAAGTTGACGATAGGAAGACATTTCTATAGAAAAGTTGACGATAGGAAGACATTTCTATAGAAAAGTTGACGATAGGAAGACATTTCTATAGAAAAGTTGACGATAGGAAGACATTTCTATAGAAAAGTTGACGATAGGAAGACATTTCTATAGAAAAGTTGACGATAGGAAGACATTTCTATAGAAAAGTTGACGATAGGAAGACATTTCTATAGAAAAGTTGACGATAGGAAGACATTTCTATAGAAAAGTTGACGATAGGAAGACATTTCTATAGAAAAGTTGACGATAGGAAGACATATCTATAGAAAAGTTGACGATAGGAAGACATTTCTATAGAAAAGTTGACGATAGGAAGACATTTCTATAGAAAAGTTGACGATAGGAAGACATTTCTATATGAAAGTTGACAAAAGGCAGACATTTCTATAGAAAAGTTGACGATAGGCAAACATTTCAATAGAAAAGTATACTATAGGCAAACATTTCTATAGAAAAGTTAACGATAGGAAGACATTTCTATAGAAAAGTTGACGATAGGAAGACATTTCTATAGAAAAGTTGACGATAGGAAGACATTTCTATAGAAAAGTTGACGATAGGAAGACATATCTATAGAAAAGTTGACGGTAGGAAGACATTTCTATAGAAAAGTTGACGATAGGTAGACATTTCTATAGAAAAGTTGACGATAGGAAGACATTTCTGTAGAAAAATTGACGATAGGAAGACATTTCTATAGAAAAGTTGACGATAGGAAGACATTTCTATAGAAAAGTTGACGAAAGCCAAACATTTCTATAGCAAAGTTAGCGATAGGCAAACATTTCTATAAAAAAGTTGACAATGGACAAACGATAGGCAAACATTTTATAGTTAATTTACGATAGGCAAACATTTCTCTAGAAAAGTTGACGATAGGCAAACATTTCTATAGAAAAGTTGACGATAGGTAAACATTTCTATAGAATAGTTGACGATAGGTAAACATTTCTATAGAAAAGTTGACGACAGGCAAACATTTCAATAGAAAAGTTGACGATAGGCATTTTTCTAAATAAATTTTGATAATCATGAACAATTTCTAAAAAAAATTTTGATGATCATGAAAATTTTTCTAAAGAAATTTTGATGATTATGAAAAATTTTCTAAAGAAATTTTAATAAACATGAAATATTTTCTAAAGAAATTTTGATGATCAAGAAAGTTTTTTAAAAAAATCTTGATCATGAAAAAGAAATTTTGGTGATCATGAAAAATTTTCTAAAGAAATTTTGATGATCATGAAAAATATTCTAAAGAAATTTTGATGATCATGAAAAACTTTCTAAAGAAATTTTGATGATCATGAAAAATATTCTAAAGAAATTTTGATGATCATGAAAAATATTCTAAAGATAAAAGAAATTCTGATCATCATGAAAAATTTTCTAAAGAAATTTTGATGATCATGAAAAATTTTCTAAAGAAATTTTGGTGATCATAAAAAATTTTCTAAAGAAATTTTAATGATCATGAAAAATTTTCTAAAGAAATTTTAATGATCATGAAAAATTTTCTAAAGAAATTTTGATGATCATTAAGAATTTTCTAAAAAAAATTTTGATGATCATGAAAAATTTTCTAAAGAAATTTTGATGATCATGAAAATTTTTCTAAAGAAATTTTGATGATCATGAAAAATTTTCTAAAGAAGAAAGAAATTTTGATGATCATGAAAAATTTTCTAAAGAAATTTTGATGATCATGAAAAATTTTCTAAAGAAATTTTGATGATCATGAAAATTTTTCTAAAGAAATTTTGATGATCATGAAAAATTTTCTAAAGAAGAAAGAAATTCTGATGATCAAAAAAATTTTCTAAAGAAATTTTGATGATCATGAAAAATTTTCTAAAGAGATTTTAATGATAATGAAAAACGATGATCATAAAAAATTTTCTTAAAAAAAATTTTGATAATCACGATTTAACATTTTTTAGAGCTTTTACTGTCTGTATAAAAACTTCGATAAATCTTCATATTAAAACTTATGACAAACTATTATTTTTATGACTAAAAGCTTTAGCCAAAGAAGGCTAGGGGGAGGGAGTAGTTGGATCAAAATAAAACTATAGAGCTGAAGTCATAAGCAGTTGTTTCATTGTAGGCAACAATTAAACATTATGTATTACAAAAATGTTAGCTTTTTACCATTTAACAAAGCTGCTGATCTATTGCTGATCGATCTATTGCAACAGCTAAACAAAAGCAACAAACAACCACAAACTTCCAACTCCAACAAAGAAGAAGTAACCAACAAAATCATTAAAGAAATATCCATTGTGGTAGGAGGCGGTGGTTGGTTGGTTGGATCACCATCACACAGTGGTTTACGGACGCTTTTTTTAGGAAATAATTCTTTAACTTTTGAACGACTGGAGATATTTGAATGAAATTTGACATGGTGATAGTCAAGGAGTATTCGAGTTGGTTTTTAAAAGCACTGATCCATGAGGGGTCGGGAGAGTGATTGATGGACCTTCAAAGTTGGTCACCTCGGGTGTTCGACTTTTTTAAAAATTCGCCAAAAATCCATTTATGTATGGATTGAAAAGAAATTTTAAACTTAAGTTGTCCTTGAGAAGATCTACAAAAAATACGCTTAAATGTGTAGGTTATCTCCTTTGGATTTCGAGATATTTGGGTAAAAAGGAATTTTTAGGTTGATTTTTTACCTCTTTTTTTAAGCTTTTTTTGATCTGGTGGACGCATCTGAGGACCAAAAATTTTTTAAGAATATTCTTTAAATTTGTAATAAAATTCTGAATAATTTTTGTGCAAGTTAGTTATAGAAATCTTCTTTTGTTTAAAAGTTAAAAATATTCAAAGTTGAAACTTACAAAAAATTTCGCTTTTTTTTTAGTTTTTCCCCAAAAGATAGCTATATTTTTTCACTAATAAAAAAATATTTTCTTAAGAAACATAAAAAGATTTTTAAAGTTTTTAAAAGAAAACATAATGAGAATGCGTATAAAACAAATTTCTTGCTAATTGGACTTTTGGTCCTCGCACATGTCCTCTCCAAAAAATGGCAATTTGTAAAAAAAAAAATTAGTTTAAACAAAAATTTCTCAAAAGGCAAAGCACCGATTTGAAAAAAATTATAATGTTCATATTTTCCAATATATCTGTTATTGATTAGAAAAGTTTTTTCTGAAACGCGCTGCAAATAGAGACAGTGTTGCCATATTTGTAAAAAAAAACTCATTTTTTTAAACACCTTTTTCCCCAGTTGGGAATTGGGGAATTTTTAAGTTAAAATTGGGAATTTTTTTTAGTCTATTGCTTTTACATCTTATTGGTCTACATTACTACAAAATTTCATTGTAATATCTTTATCCATGTCATTTCCACAGAATATCAAAGATTAAAAATATTTTCCTTAAAAAAGCAGAAAAACAATTTTTTTTTGTTTTACGATACAAAGTGTAAAAAAAGTAACGCACTTAAAAAAAACTTTTACTTAGTGCTAATCTCCTAGTCTTTCCCGATCTAATGATACTAAACATGTATATAAAGCATTAATACCGAGTCTTAAAAAACTCTGAAAAGTTTGGCCCCCGTAGCATTTTTACACTGTTTATTTAAATATAAGTGATGAATTTGTGCATATAAAGTTAATTATCATACTCAAATATTTCACTATTTTTAAGATGACAATGATCCTTCGCTAATAAACAAATATTTTCTTCAAAAAGATATAAATAGTTTTTTATTTTTTTAAAGAAAACATTATAAGAATGACTTAAAAAAATTTTATTCGATTTTGCCTTTTGTTCCAAGCTAAAAAATAAAATTTTAGTAAAAGATTCTAAATAAGTAAGTACGAGTAAGGCACCGATTTTGATAACAGTGTAAAGGTAATATATCCATAATTTGTAGCAAAAGTTTAATTAGAAGAGTACTTTTATAGTAACAGTGTGACAATTTATTTAAAATAAGATTTAAAGGCATTTTTCCGGTATTTAAAATTGGTGTATTTGAAAAAATTGCAAAATTATGTTAAGGTTATAAAATGTTTTTTAATGTGAAAGTTAATGCAATAGGTAAAAATTGTTACAACTTGGGTTTTTCATAATGGTCAGAAAGGATATGGTTACTCACCTCCATACAGGTAGGTTTTACGAGACGCACATATTGGTTGAGTTATATATGCACCTATTTTTAGAGGTAAAAAATACATTAATTCATTGATTTCTTTATTATTCTTTGGATACAGGTATATATAAAAAATGTTTTTTTTTAATATAAAAAAGAAAGTTTTAAATGTAACTGCTATTAACAGTTAAAACATCATGGCTATAACATTGGAATTTAAAGTGTTGTGCGATATTCTTTTTGAACAACCAAGCAGTTCGAGAGCAGAAAAAATTAAAATAATCATGCGATATGCTAAAAGTCAAACTAACTCCATGATTCTCAATAGTGAGGAAGACAAAGTCGTAAAATTTGTAAAGTTATTTGAACTTAAAATTAAGTCGGTTAATTACTGTTTAAAAAGATTTGAATCTAAATTTAAAGACTGGCTGAAGGACTCAATTGAGCTTAAAACTTCTGGTGCTGGAGCCCCTCTAAAAAACTATGATGATCTCGGAGAAAGATCTAAAAAGATGCGATTATCCGAAGTTCTTTCTACTCATTCGGATACTGAAATCAAAGATTCCTTTAAGGAAGTGCTCAAACGAAATAATCAACCAGCTGAAGCTAAACAAATAGCAGATATTCTCCCAGAGGCTTCTCCTAAACGTCTTAAGCGAATTATTAAGAGTATACCAACTCCTTCTTCTCAATCAGAATTTTCGGAGGAAGAAGCACTTGCTCTTATGCTCGAGTTGAAATTGAGTAAAAATAAATATATTAAACTCTGTAAGGCATTACGAGACAAAGGACACTCAATTTTACCAGGATATAATGCGTTATTAAAAACCAAAAAAAACTTAATACCAACAAACGTGATAGGAGACGAAAGTGCATCTGTGGATTTATCAAAATTATTGGAAAATACGGCATCAAGGCTGATATCTACTACATTGTCTGAAGAAGAAGCCAAGAAACTTGACAACAAGGACTTAACTTTAATATGTAAATGGGGATGTGACGGTTTATCTGGATTACCGGAATACAAACAATCAACATCTCATCAGAACACAAATGACTACAGAAGCGTTTTTATGGCATCCCTAGTACCACTAAGATTAAGAAAGAATCGTTCTGAACCATCCACATCAAAAGAGCGTACTGAATATGTGTGGGTTAACACATCTCCAGGATCAAAGGCATTTTGCAGACCGATCAGATTCGAATATTTAAAAGAAAATGCAGCAAGCACAAAAAATTGGGTTGATGATATCAAATATTCAATAGACAATTTGAGTCCAGTCTGCATAGACATACATGGATATTTGATTAATGTAAATTTTGAGCTTCAATTGACAATGATAGATGGAAAAGTAAGCAACGCTATAACGGAAACCCATTCAACTTGGAAATGCTCATTATGCGGAAAGAAGAAATCGGAATTTCTACAAACTTCAGAAGATGCATCAGCTAGTACTGCAATTAATCAAGAGGTTCTGGAATTTGGTATATCGCCCCTACATGCACGTATCCGATTTTTAGAATTTATGCTACATATAGCATATGATCTGAAATATAGGAATATACCTGATAATCAGCTAAAATCCGTGAGAAATAATAAGGAACTGATTGAAATGAGATCCAGTGAAAAAAAAAAGGATTCAGGAAGAATTCAAAACTATGACGGGTCTAAACATAGACAAACCACTTGTAGGATATGGCAGTACAAACGATGGTAATACGGCCAGGCGATTCTTTGAAAATTATGAAACAACTTCAAAGATTACTGGAATTGATGAGGAAGTTCTTCGTAAATGTTACGTAATATTATCGGCAATAAATAGCAAATATCAAATAAATGCTGAAAAATTTCATTGCTATGCCCTCAACGCGTTAACTCGTATACGACATTTGTATCACTGGAAAGAAATTACACCAACAGTTCATAAAGTCCTTCAACATGGTCGTGAAATAATTGAATCAAATCTTCTCCCACTTGGTGAACTGACAGAAGAGGCCCAGGAAGCGCGGAATTCAGATTTCAAGTATATCCAACTATTTAATACCAGAAAATGCTCAAGAAAATCGCAAAATCAGGATCTAATAAATTATCTCTTGTTGTCTTCTGATCCTGCTCTATCAACGATAAGAAAGAAATGGTGGAGCAGTTATACAAAAACTTCTGAAAACGAACACCTGGAAGAGGTTCTTGATATAATAGATTGTTCTGATTATTTTACTGAAAATAAAAATTAAGTAAATAACTACTTTTATATAAATATGTAATAAAAACTGTAAGTTTAAACTTTAACTACAAATACTTCAATAAAATGTATTTCACCTTTTAATATAAGTACAAATTATTTACATTTTGATATTTCATAAATCCTCATGATATTTTCTTTAAAAAAATAAAAAAATATTTGTTTGTTATCGAAGGATCATTGTCATCTTATAGTGAAATATTTGAGTATGATTATTAATTTTATATGCACAAATTCATCACTTATATTTAAATAAACAGTGTAAAAATGCTACGGGGGCCAAAGTTTTCAGAGTTTTTTAAGACTCGGTATTAATGCTTTATATACATGTTTAGTATCATTAGATCGGGAAAGACTAGGAGATTAGCACTAAGTAAAAGTTTTTTTTAAGTGCGTTACTTTTTTTACACTTTGTATCGTAAAACAAAAAAAAATTGTTTTTCTGCTTTTTTAAGGAAAATATTTTTAATCTTTGATATTCTGTGGAAATGACATGGATAAAGATATTACAATGAAATTTTGTAGTAATGTAGACCAATAAGATGTAAAAGCAATAGACTAAAAAAAATTCCCAATTTTAACTTAAAAATTCCCCAATTCCCAACTGGGGAAAAAGGTGTTTCAAAAAATGAGTTTTTTTACAAATATGGCAACACTGTCTCTATTTGCAGCGCGTTTCAGAAAAAACTTTTCTAATCAATAACAGATATATTGGAAAATATGAACATTATAATTTTTTTCAAATCGGTGCTTTGCCTTTTGAGAAATTTTTGTTTAAACTAATTTTTTTTTTTACAAATTGCCATTTTTTGGAGAGGACATGTGCGAGGACCAAAAGTCCAATTAGCAAGAAATTTGTTTTATACGCATTCTCATTATGTTTTCTTTTAAAAACTTTAAAAATCTTTTTATGTTTCTTAAGAAAATATTTTTTTATTAGTGAAAAAATATAGCTATCTTTTGGGGAAAAACTAAAAAAAAAGCGAAATTTTTTGTAAGTTTCAACTTTGAATATTTTTAACTTTTAAACAAAAGAAGATTTCTATAACTAACTTGCACAAAAATTATTCAGAATTTTATTACAAATTTAAAGAATATTCTTAAAAAATTTTTGGTCCTCAGATGCGTCCACCAGATCAAAAAAAACTTAAAAAAAGAGGTAAAAAATCAACCTAAAAATTCCTTTTTACCCAAATATCTCGAAATCCAAAGGAGATAACCTACACATTTAAGCATATTTTTTGTAGATCTTCTCAAGGACAACTTAAGTTTAAAATTTCTTTTCAATCCATACATAAATGGATTTTTGGCGAATTTTTAAAAAAATCGAACACCCGAGGTGACCAACTTTGAAGGTCCATCAATCACTCTCCCGACCCCTCATGGACCAGTGCTTTTAAAAACCAACTCAAATACTCCTTGACTACCACCATGTCAAATTTCATTCAAATATCTCCAGTCGTTCAAAAGTTACAGAATTATTTCCAAAAAAAAGCGTCCGTAAACCACTGTGCATCAGCAGCAACAGGAGTAATACAATAGATCGAACAACAAATTGATCAATACTCAATATAATTTTTATGAATGTTTATGAGTTGGGCAGCGGCGGTATGAAATTGTGTTTTATTACCCACCAGCACAAAATCTTGAGGTTTCCTGTATTTTTTCTTTCTTTCTTCAAATGACTGACCATATATCTGTTTGTCTCTCCGTCTGTCCTTTCTTTACATATGTCTTTCGGAGTTAAAAATTGTTATTTGTTAGTTTGTTGCTTGTCAGATTGAATATGATGCGTTTTCACTTTCAGTTCATATAAATATAATTTTTATTTCATTTTTATATAATTTTTTTTTCATGCATTCATTTTTTCATATATTTATTTCTTACCAATAAAAGAAAATCATCTGAAAGTTTGAAATGAAATCGTAAAATCCGTCTCGATAATTTTTGTTTGAGGGTAACGTAATAAATGGACAATTGAAAGCTCCGCTCACAGTTTGAGTGAGTACAAAGAAGGACCGATCCAGGGACAGACAAATCGAGTAACAATGTTATACAAAATTGTTTTAGAAATATGAATAAATACAAAGTAAATTTGACTTTAATGATATAAATGTGGTTCAAATAAGACGGAAATGGAATTTAATATTTAACTGTCATGAACAAAAAATTTTCTAAAGAAAATATTTTATCATGAAAATTTTTATAAGAAAATTTATTATAAAGAAAAGTTGACGATAGGCAAAAACTTCTATAGAAAAGTTGACGATCGGCAAACATTTCTACAGAAAAGTTGACGTTAGGCAAACATTTCTATAGAAAAGTTGACGATAGGCAAACATTTCTATAGAAAAGTTGACGATAGGCAAACATTTCTATAGAAAAGTTGACGATAAGCAAACACTTCTATAGAAAAGTTGACGATAAGCAAACACTTCTATAGAAAAGTTGACGATAGGCAAATATTTCGATAAAAAAGTTGACAACAGGCAAATATTTCTATAGAAAAGTTGACGATAGACAATTATTTCTATAGAAAATTTGACGATTAGCAAACATTTCTATAGAAAATTTGACGATTAGCAAACATTTCTATAGAAAAGTTGACGATAGGCAAACATTTCTATAGAAAAGTTGACGATAGGCAAACATTTCTATAGAAAAGTTGACGATAGATAAACATTTCTATAGAAAAGTTGACGATAGGCAAACTTTTCTATAGAAAAGTTGACGATAGGCAAACTTTTCTATAGAAAAGTTGACGATAAGCAAACTTTTCTATAGAAAAGTTGACGATAGGCAAACTTTTCTATAGAAAAGTTGACGATAGGCAAACTTTTCTATAGAAAAGTTGACGATAGGCAAACTTTTCTATAGAAAAGTTGACGATAGGCAAACTTTTCTATAGAAAAGTTGACGATAGGCAAACTTTTCTATAGAAAAGTTGACGATAGGCAAACTTTTCTATAGAAAAGTTGACGATAGGCAAACTTTTCTATAGAAAAGTTGACGATAGGCAAACTTTTCTATAGAAAAGTTGACGATAGGCAAACATTTCTATAGAAAAGAAAAGTTGACGATAGGCAAACATTTCTATAGAAAAGTTGACGATAGGCAAACATTTCTATAGAAAAGTTGACGATAGGCAAACATTTCTATAGAAAAGTTGACGATAGGCAAACATTTCTATAGAAAAGTTGACGATAGGCAAACATTTCTATAGAAAAGTTGACGATAGGCAAACATTTCTATAGAAAAGTTGACGATAGGCAAACATTTCTATAGAAAAGTTGACGATAGGCAAACATTTCTATAGAAAAGTTGACGATAGGCAAACATTTCTATAGAAAAGTTGACGATAGGCAAACATTTCTATAGAAAAGTTGACGATAGGCAAACATTTCTATAGAAAAGTTGACGATAGGCAAGCATTCCTATAGAAAAGTTGACGATAGGCAAACATTTCTGTAGAAAAGTTGACGATAGGCAAACATTTCTATAGAAAAGTTGACGATATGCAAACATTTCTATAGAAAAGTTGACGATAGGAAGACATTTCTATAGAAAAATTGACGATAGGAAGACATTTCTATAGAAAAATTGACGATAGGAAGACATTTCTATTGAAAAGTTGACGATAGGAAGACATTTCTTTAGAAAAGTTGACGATAGGAAGACATTTCTTTAGAAAAGTTGACAATAGGAAGACATTTCTTTAGAAAAGTTGACGATAGGAAGACATTTCTTTAGAAAAGTTGACGATAGGTAGACATTTCTTTAGAAAAGTTGACGATAGGAAGACATTTCTTTAGAAAAGTGGACGATAGGAAGACATTTCTTTAGAAAAGTTGACGATAGGAAGACATTTCTTTAGAAAAGTTGACGATAGGAAGACATTTCTTTAGAAAAGTTGACGATAGGAAGACATTTCTTTAGAAAAGTTGACGATAGGAAGACATTTCTTTTGAAAATTTGACGATAGGAAGACATTTCTTTAGAAAAGTTGACGATAGGAAGACATTTCTTTAGAAAAATTGACGATAGGAAGACATTTCTTTAGAAAAGTTGACGATAGGAAGACATTTCTTTAGAAAAGTTGACGAGAGGAAGACATTTCTTTAGAAAAATTGACGATAGGAGGACATTTCCTTAGAAAAGTTGACGATAGGAAGACATTTCTTTAGAAAAGTTGACGATAGGAAGACATTTCTTTAGAAAAGTTGACGATAGGAAGACATTTCTTTTGAAAATTTGACGATAGGAAGACATTTCTTTAGAAAAGTTGACGATAGGAAGACATTTCTTTAGAAAAATTGACGATAGGAAGACATTTCTTTAGAAAAGTTGACGATAGGAAGACATTTCTTTAGAAAAGTTGACGAGAGGAAGACATTTCTTTAGAAAAATTGACGATAGGAGGACATTTCCTTAGAAAAGTTGACGATAGGAAGACATTTCTTTAGAAAAGTTGACGATAGGAAGACATTTCTTTAGAAAAGTTAACGATAGGAAGACATTTCTTTAGAAAAGTTGACGATAGGAAGAAATTTCTTTAGAAAAATTGACGATAGGAAGACATATCTATAAAAAAAAGTTGAGGATAGGAAGACATTTCTGGTAGACATTTATTTGACGGTAGGAAGAAATTTCTTAGGAGCATATTTTTTGAAAGTAAAAAAATAAATTTCTTTTGCAAAAACGTCTCAAAAGTCTCTTAAAGTTAAATAGTTGATTCTTTAATAGAAAAATCAAAACTTAATGAGCCTTAAGAAAACACTTGGTTGTACAAAGTTTCACTAATCAACCTGGAATGGATATTTATAGCAATTGCCCCATACATTATTACCAATTTTATAGAGAAGGATGGAAAGAGATGAAAATAAAAAAAAACTATTTCCTAAAATCACAAAACTATTCAAATTAAAGCAACAAATCTTAAATTTCAAGTCATAAGACGGTAATAAAAAAATAAAATTAAAAAAAAAAGATTTGAGCGAAAATGCAAGTAACAATTTACAAAAAATAATCATAATTTCTATTTCGTTTTTTATATTTTTTGAATTTCGGCCAATTGTTTCGAGGAGTCATAGAAAGAAAGAAGTCAGAAGTTGAAATAAAAACTCAAGATCATTAAAGAAAGTGAAACTTTTTTTTTTTTTTTGGAACCATTAAGAAAAAACATTACAATTGTTGTAAAAACGAAACAAAAAACACATGTAATGAGAGCATTATTTTGTAACTTTTTTTTAAGACATTGTTTCTTTTTTTTAATTTTTGTGTAAAATCTTTTATTGAAAATTTAACGGATTAACCAAATGGTCCACAACATCATCATCAGCTACAAGCGGGTTTCACTTTACCTTTTTCTTCATTTTTATTTAATGGAACATATTTTAGAAGCAAATAAGAAAAAAGTCCACCCAAAATGAATAGAGAGAAAATCAAATATTAAGACAAACTAATAAAAAACAACGTTTGAATTCATAATTTTCATTACGATTCTGCTGCTTTAATATCCGCTGAGGTAATTGGTAATACTGCCTCTGCTTGCTGCATGCTGCCGAGTCATAGTGATCAGCTTAACGGCAATGGAGTAAAATGGTCAGTCATTTAGATCTTTAGATGGATTAAACGTGAGGGAGAGATGATGTGTTGTGTAACATATGAAAAGTATAATATTTTTAATAAAAGAGACAAATGGCTAATAATGTTAAAACTCAAGGCACTTGAGCCTTGATAGGAAACATTAGTCAAAAAAATAAAGTTAATTATCACATATTTTCTTTACACAATATTTCGATTACGATTAAAATATTTCTATAGAAAACATGACGATATGCAAACATTTCTATAGAAAGTTGAGAAAAGGCAAACATTTCTATAGAAAAGTTTACGATACTAAAAGTTTTCTATAGAAGACTTGACAAAAGGCAAACATTTCTAAAGAAAAGTTGACGATAGCCCAACATTTCTACAAAAAGTTGACGATAGACAAACATTTCTATAGAAAAGTTGACGATGGGCCAACATTTCTATAGAAAAGTTTACGATAGGCCAACATTTCTATAGAAAAGTTAAAGATAGGCCAACATTTCTATAGAAAAGTTGACGATAGGCCAACATTTCTAATGAAAAGTTGACGATAGGCTAACAATTCTATAGAAAAGTTAACGATATGCTAACATTTGTATTGAAAAGTTTAAGATAGTCAAACTTTTCTATAGAAAAGTTAACAATAGGCACACATTTCTATAGAAAAGTTGACAATAGGCAAACATTTCTATAGATAAGTTGACTATAGGCAAACACTTCTATAGAAAAGTTGACGATAGGCAACTTTAGGATGTTTTAGAAAGTTTTTGAAATAGAAAAATTAACGATAGGCCAACATTTCTATAGAAAAGTTGACGATAGGCCAACATTTCTATAGAAAAGTTGACTAAATGCAAAAATTTATATAGAAAAGTTGACGATAGACCGACATTTCTATAGAAAAGTTGACGATAGGCCAACATTTCTATAGAAAATTTGATGATATGCCAACATTTCTATAGAAAAGTTGACCAAATGCCAAAATTTCTATAGAAAAGTTGACGATAGGCCAACATTTCTATAGAAAAGATGGCGATAGGCCAACATTTCTAAAGAAAAGTTGACGATAGGCCAACATTTCTATAGAAAAGTTGACGACAGGCAAACATTTCTATAGAAAAGTTGACGATAAGCAAACATTTCCATAGATGACCCAGCAGTTCTAGTATGATTTAGCAGTTTTAGGAAGATTCAGCAGTTATAAGAATGTTTTAGGATGACTCAGCAGTTCTATATGATTTAACAGTTTTAGGATGATCCAGCAGTTTTAAGAATGACCTAGCATCTTATGGATGATTCAGCAGTTTAAGATGACTCAGCAGTTTTAATACAACTCAGCAGTTTTTCGTAATGTCTTAGCGGTTTTAGGATGACTCAGCAGTTTCAGGATGACTTTTATTTTTTAAAGTTTTTAAAAAATTATTTTTTTATAGGAAATTTTGCAAAAATTTCTAATAATGTTTCTTAATTTATCCAAGATCTTGTATTTTTATAGGAAATTTTTCAAAAATTTCATATTTTATAGAAAATTTTTCAATTACTTCTTATATTTATATGAAATTTTTCAAAAATTTCTTATATTTTTTTTATTAAATTTTTAAAAATTTTGTTATTTTTATAAAATTTCCTATTTTTTTTTAGTAAATTTTTTATTTTTCAAAAATTTCTTATGTTTTATAAGACATTTTTTAAAAATTTCTTATTTTTATAAGAAATATTCCAAAAATTTCTTATTTTTCTAAGAAATTTTTCATGAATTTCTTATTTTTATAGGAAATTTTTAAAAAATTTCTTATTTTTATAGGAAATTTTTAAAAAATTTCTTATTTTTATAGGAAATTTTTAAAAAATTTCTTATTTTTATAGGAAATTTTTCAAAAATTTCTTATTTTTATAGAAAATTTTTAATTTTTTTTTTTATTTTTATAGGAAAGTTTTAATTTTTTTTTTATTTTTATAGAAAATTTATCAAATATTTCTTATTTTTACAAGAAATTTTCTAAAAATTTCAAAATATTATTATAGGAAATTTTTAAATAATTTCTTATTTTTATAGGAAATTTTTTAAAAATTTCTTATTTTTATACGAAATTTTTTAAAAATTTCTTATTTTTATGGAAAATTTTTTAAAAATTTCGTATTTTTATAGGAAATTTCTTAAAAATTTCTTATTTTTATAGGAAATTTTTTAAAAATTTCTTATTTTTATAGAAAATTTTTAAAAATTCCCTATTTTTATAGGAAATTTTTCAAATTTTTTTTACTTTTATGGTTAAATTTTTTAAAACTTTCTTATTTTTATAGAAAATTTTTAAAAAATTTCTTTTTTTATAGGAAATTTTTTAAAAATTTCTTATATTTTATAGAAATTTTTTAAAAAATTTCTTATTTTTATAGGAAATTTTTCAAACATTTCATACTTTTCAAAAATGTCTTATTTTTCAAAAATTTCTTTTTTTTATAGGAAGTTTTTCAAAAATTTCTTGTTTATATTGGAAATGTTTCAAAAACTTCTTATTTTTATAGGAAATTTTTTAAAAATTTCTTACTTTAATACGAAATGTTTCAAAATTTTCTTATTTTTATAGGTTTTTTTTTGTAATTTTTTCAAAAATTTCTTATTTTTATAGGAAATTTTTCAAAAATTTCTTATTTTCATAGGAAATTTTTCAAAAGTTTCGTATTTTTATAGAAAATTTTTCAAAAATTTCTTATTTTTATAGGAAAATTTTCAAAAATTTCTTATGTTTATAGGAAATTATTCAAAAATTTCTTGTTTTTATAGAAAATTATTGAAAAATTTCTTATTTTTATAGGAAATTTTTCAAAAATTTCTTGTTTATATTGGAATTGTTTCAAAAACTTATTTTTATAGGAAATTTTTTAAAAATTTCTTACTTTAATAGGAAATGTTTCAAAAGTTTCTTATTTTTATAGGTTTTTTTTTAATTTTTATAGATAATTTTTCAAAAATTTCCTATTTTTATAGGAAATTTTTCAAAAGTTTCTTATTTTTATAGGAATTTTTTCAAAAATTTCATATTTTTATAGATAATTTTTCAAAAATTTCATATTTTTATAGGAAAATTTTCAAAAATTTCTTATTTTTATAGGAAAATTTTCAAAAATTTCTTATTTTTATAGGAAATTTTTCAAAAATTTCTTGTTTTTATAGGAAATTTTTCAAAAATTTCTTGTTTTTATAGGACATTTTTGCAAAAATTTCTTATTTTTATAGGAAAATTTTCAAAAATTTCATATTTTTAAAGGAAATTTTTCAAAAATTTCTTATTTTTATAGGAAAATTTTCAAAAATTTCTTATTTTTACAGTAAATTTTTTAAAAATTTCTTGTTTTTATAGGAAAATTTTCAAAAATTTCTTATCTTTATAGAATTTTTTTTTAAATTCTTATTTTTATAGGAAATTTAAAAAAAAATTTCTTATTTTTACAAGAAATTTTTTTTTATAGGAAATTTTTCAAAAATTTCTTACTTTTATAGGAAATTTTTCAAATCTCTTTTGAGGAAAGGAAATTTTTCAAAATTTCTTATTATTTTAAGGAAATTTTTCAAATTTTCCTTTTTTTAGAAAATTTTTCAAAAATTTCTTTTTGAATGTTTATGTTCAATTTTTGAATGCTTATGTCTAAGCTCCAATAAATTATAATAAAATCTCTCACAAATCTAGCCATAGCTAAATTTATGGTAGGAAGCCAATTCGAAATGTTTCCACAAGTGATAAACAAAATATTTATCACACAAAAGTCACCTGAACCTAATCACGACTTAGGAGAGAAAAAGAAGAAAACAACGTAATAAACCAACAAAATATGCGTTAAAAAGGAAGTTTATAGTAAAATGTAGAGATTTTGGAATTTGGTAATACAGATTTTTTGTTGTTGTTGTTGCAACAAACAAATCTATTTATTTATTCATTTATTCAGTTCGATCGCAAACCTATTGCCTGTTGGAGTCCGACTAGGAATCGAATTGCTAAAAAATATATAACTTTATTTGTAACACCAAAAACGGAAGATTTCAAAAGTATTTAGTAGTAAAGACGTCAAAAGAAACTACAGCTGCTTTACATTAACTAGAGCCAAAACCATAAATTGTTTTTAGGTTTTGTACCAAAAGACTTTGGGGCCTTTATTGAGCATTGACTTGTGTCTTTAGTTTTCATCGGACGCAAAAGAAGAAAAAAAAAGAAGGCAGGCGGCGATGGGCATAATGAAAACGCCTCCTACATTACAATGGTTTGGTTTATGTGCTCAAAAATGTTACCATTTTTGGTGTTTATGCGTTTTTTTAGTTTTTATTTTCATTTTTACGATTTTTTCCACAAATTTTTGCTCGTGCTTTCAATTGTTATTTAGAGTGGTAAAACAGTTGTTACATGCTTTTAAAATTTGTGGTATTATTTAATGTGAAAAAAACTAAAAATAAAAATTAAAACCAAAAAACATTGTAATGACCATTTAAAGTGATAAAATTTGAAAATATTTCGAAATCACATGAATTTTCGAACATTTGAAATTACCATTGAAAACAATAAAAGACAATCACATTAAGGAAAAATTATGCAACTAATGAAATAAATGAAAATTACACTAAAATTTAAAGTGGAGTGGCAAATATATGGGAAAGAAATATTAAGATATTTACATGGGAAAAAAATTAACAGATTTTAAGACAGAAACTCAATATTTTTCCTACTTTTAATATTATTTAAGCTCTTAATCATTTAAATATAAGCTTTTTTTAATTATACTCTTTTTCCTTTCTTTACAGGTAATTATCAATCTTTTTGTTATTTCCTAAATTTTTAACATAATTTTATAGTTTCCGGTAAGTTTTTCTTTGATCTTTTATCATTAATAAAGTCAATAAATTTTGAAAGTCTATAAAACAATAAAATCGTTAAATGTCCCCAAAATCTATAAAAACTTCACAAAAACTGTTAAAGAAATATTACAAATCAATTTTGAATAAATTTTCTAAAATTTTTAATTACCAATTTCTACAATTTATCATCAACTTTTATAATATTTTGACTTAAATTATTCAGGTGCTAATTTATTTTTCAAACAAAACTAAAACGTTTAAAATGAGATCAATTTAGATGTGCTTTGGAAAAGAAAATTAAAAAAAAAGATAAAATACACAGTGGAACAAGTTTAAATGAACTTGGGAAGTAAAAAATGTTTGTAAGAATAAATAATGGCAACACTGAAAATTTTTTAACTGAAAAATTTCCTATAAAAATAAGAAAATTTTTAAAATTTTCCTTTATAAATAAAAAATAAGAAATTTTTAAAAATTTTCTGTACAAATAACAAAAAAATTAAAAATTTCCTATTAAAATAAGAAATTTTTGAAAAATTTCCTATAAAAAAAGAAATTTTTGAAAAATTTCCTATAAAAATAAGAAATTTTTAAAAAATTTCCTATAAAAATAAGAAATTTTTGAAAAATTTCCTATAAAATAAGAAATTTTTGGAAAATTTCCTATAAAAATATTTTGAAAAATTTCCTATAAAAATAAAAAAATTTTGAAAAATTTTCTATAAAAATAAGAAATTTTTGAAAAATTTCGTATAAAAATAAGAAATTTTTAAAAAATTTCCTATAAAAATAAGAAATTTTTGAAAAATTTCCTATAAAAATTAGAAATTTTTGAAAATTTGCTATAAAAATAAGACATTTTTTAAAAACTTCCCACAAAAATAAGAAATTTTTAAAAAAATTCTTATAAAAATAAGAAATTTTCGAAAAATTTCCTATAAAATAAGAAGTTTTCGACAAAATGTTGAAAAATTTCCTATACAAATAAGAAATTTTTGCAAAATTTCCTATAAAATAAGAAATTTTTGAAAAATTTTCTATAAAATAAGAAATTGTTGAAAAATTTCGTGTAAAAATAAGAAATTAAAAAAAATCTGTAAAAAAATAAGAAATTTTTGAAAAATTTCCTATAAAAATAAGAAATTTTTGAAAAATTTCCTATAAAAATAAGAAATTTTTGAAAAATTTCCTATAAAAATAAGAAATTTTTGAAAAATTTCCTTTAAAAATAAGAAATGTTTGAAAAATTTCCTATAAAAATAAGAAATTTTTCCTATAAAAATAAGAAATTTTTCCTATAAAAATAAGAAATTTTTCCTATAGAAATAAGAAATTTTTGAAAAATTTCCTATAGAAATAAGAAATTTTTGAAAAATTTCCTATAGAAATAAGAAATTTTTGAAAAATTTCCTATAGAAATAAGAAATTTTTGAAAAATTTCCTATAAAAATAAGAAATTTTTGAAAAATTTCCTTTAAAAATATGAAATTTTTGAAAAATTTCCTATAAAAATAAGAAATTTTTTAAAAATTTCCTATAAAAATAAATTTTTGAAAATTTTCCTATAAAAATAAGAAATTTTTGAAAAATTTCCTATAAAAATAAGAAATTTTTGAAAAATTTCCTATAAAAATAAGAAATTTTTGAAAAATTTCCTATAAAAATAAGAAATTTTTGAAAAATTTCCTATAAAAATAAGAAATTTTTGAAAAATCTCCTATAAAAATAAGAAATTCTTGAAAAATTTCCTATAAAAATAAGAAATTTTTGAAAAATTTCCTATAAAAATAAGAAATTTTTGAAAAATTTCCTATAAAAATAAGAAATTTTTGAAAAATTTCCTATAAAAATAAATAATTTTTCAAAATTTGCTATAAAAATAAGAAATTCAAAAGTTTTTAATATTTTAATATTTGTGATATGCATTCTTTGTTGCCAATATAGAAGAGGAAAATTAATAACAGAATTAAACTAAAGTCGTCTCAATCATTTATCATTTAGATATGGACAAGAAGATATGGCTTCATATTGAATCATACTCGTAAAGTTATAAGTTAAATTCAATGACTGAGAATTGATTGACTATACGGACGGACTTACTAAAACTTTAGTCATTTAGCTGAAGCTAAAGACTGTGTCCACAATATTAGAAAATTGAAAAAATTTAACGTATTTCATCAGATAAAGAAAAGCTATAAACACAAAAAATAGTTTTCTATAGATTTTTGTAGGTCAATTTCAAATCGATAGAAATGAATCGAGTGATCGAGATTCTTTTATATTTTTTTGTGGGTTATTTTGAAATTAACTAGATTAACTTTTCTAGAGAGAGGGGGAAATATTATTACGTTTTAGTGATTGAATATCATGGGTTTTGATTTCAAACGAAGTGAAGGAATATTTGGGTATTTTTCAAAAAAAAAAAAAAAAAAAGTTAGAAATTATCTAATAAAGTTTAACATTGATTTATTGTTTAGTTGTTTGTGGTTTTATTGAAGTTTAAAGATTTGGGTTAGACAAATACAATAAATATTCAAATCAACAAAATGTTTGTTATTTGGGGTTATAAAACCAACGTTAAATTAATTATAATTCATCATAGGAACGATATTAAAAGAAATTACCAAGATTTAAATAAATTTGTTAACTTTTACCACTAACGGGAGTAAGTTTTTTTTCGAATAAATAATTTATGGATTTAAAAAAAAAATTGTGGAAAAGGGAACACTCCCCTCAAAAAAGGTTAATCTCTTCAAAACATAAATTAATCAAGTTATTAGGTAAATTTAAATTTTTAGGGAAATTTAAATATTAAAAATAAGTAAACTTTGAAAAATTTCCTATAGAAAAATCAGAATTTTCTAAAAAATTTCCTTTAAAAACAAGAAATTTTTAAAACATTTCCTTTAAAAACAAGAAATTTTTAAAAAATTTCTTTTAAAAATAAGATATCTTTGAAATTTTTCTTATAAAAATAAACAATTTTTCAAAAATTTTCTATAAAAATAAGAAATCTTTCAAAAATTTCGTATTAAAAAAAAGAAATCTTTGGAAAATTTTCTATAAAAATACGAAATTTTTGAAAATTTCCTATAAAAATGAGAAATTTTTGAAAATTTTCTTATAAAAAAATAAGAAATTTTTATAGAAAATTTTGTAGAAATTTTTTCAAAAATTTTCTATTTTTATTGAAAATTTTTCAAAAATTTTCTATTTTTATTGGAAATTTTTCAAAAATTTTCTATTTTTAAGGAACTTTTTCAAAAAATTTCCTACTTTTATAAGAAACTTTTCAAAAATTTCATACTTTTTCAAAAATTTTCTGTTTTTATTGAAAATTTTTCAAAAATTTTCTATTTTTATTGTAAATTTTTCAAAAATTTTCTATTTTTAAGGAAATTTTTCAAAAATTTCCTACTTTTATAAGAAACTTTTCAAAAATTTCATACTTTTATAGGAAATTAAAAAAAAAAAAATTCCTACTTTTATAGGAAATTTTACAAAAATATTTTATTTTTTTTAGAAAATTTTTAAAAATTCCTTATTTTTATAGAAAATTTTTTAAATGTTTAGAAACATTTAAAAAACATTTTTATCGGAAATTTTTAGTAAAATTTCTTATTTTTATTGGAAGTTTTTCAAAAATTTCTTATTTTAATACGAAATTTTTTAAAAATTTCCTATTTTTATAGGAAATTCTTCAAAAATTTTTTTTAAGGAAATTTTTCAAAAAATTTTTATTTTCATAGAAAATTTTTCAAAAATTTGTTATTTATATAGAAAATTTTTCAAAAATTTTTTATTTGTATAGGAAATTTTTAAAATATTTCTGATTTTTACAAGAAATTTTTCAAAAATTTCTTATTTTCACAGGAAATTTTTCAAAAATTTCTTATTTTTATAGGGAATTTTTAAAAAATTTCTAATTTTTATAGGAAATTTTTCAAAAGATGTTTAAACATTTCTAATTTTTATAGGAGTTTTTTTTAATTTCTTATTTTTATAGGATTTTTTTTTAAATTTCTTATTTTTATAGGAAGTTCTTAAAAATTTTCTTATTTTTATAGGAAATTTTTGAAAATTTTTACAGGAAATTTTTAAAAAATTTCTTATTTTTTAGGAAATTTTTCAAAAATTTCTTATTTTTATAGGAAATTTTAAAAAAAGTCTTAGTTTGATAGGGAATTTAAAAAAATTTCTAATTTTTATAGGAAATTTTTCAAAAGATTTTTAAACATTTCTTTTTTTTTTAATTTCTTATTTTTATAGGAGTTTTTTTTTTAATTTCTTATTTTTATAGGAGTTTTTTGTTAATTTCTTATTTTTATAGGAAATTCTTAAAAAATTTCTTATTTTTATAGGAAATTTTTTTAAATTTTCTTATTTTTATATGAAATTTTTCAAAAATTTCTGATTTTTATAGGAAATTTTCCAATAATTTCTTTTTTATCTATAGGAAATTTTTACAAAATTTGATGATTTTAGTTTCTTTCATTTATTATTGTTTCTAAAAAATAAACTGGGCCATGAACTTCGATTCAGTTCGTGATAAATTCATGGTTAAATGTTTAATTTCCTTTTAAACTGTTTCTTCAGACAATCAAAACTCCATTTTTAAAATCTGGGTTAATTCTGTCATCAAACATCCTTGCCAAACTCTCAAATGGTGTCAAGACGAAAAGGAAATTCATTGATAATAAAATAAAAATCTTTGCAAGAGCAAAAATAGGAAAACTTTTTTTTATAAGAAAATTGAAAGCGCAAGATCAAATATAAGTTCTTAACCCAGCAAATCATTGAAGGCTATTAACAAAAAATAGTTTTTAGAAAAGTTTGTTTACAAGAAATCAGTTTTAAACATTTTTCTACTTTATAATTGAAATATAGAAATAAATATATTTTTTTTTTGTAAAATTTCTATGTCAATAAAAAATTTGCCTAAAAGGGAAATTTTTTTTGAGATTGTTTTTCCAAAATTTTAATAATTTTTCCGTTTAGTATTTTAAAGGGAATTTAATTGCTAAATTTTTTATTAATTTTCTTTTCAGAAAAAAAAATTTCCCCTTATGGGAAATTTATTTTTTTAATAGATTAATTAAATATTTTTCGTTTTTTATGCTTTATATTTGCTTAATAATTAAAATGGTGTTGTTTGCTAAAAATTTCCTTAATAAAACAAAATTTCCCTTTAGGGGAAATTTTGGTTTTTTACGATTTTTTTTTGTTAACTTTGAGATTTTTAAGCTTTAGATTTTATAGAAAAGAAAATAAGGTACATTTTTATGGAAATTATCCTCGATTGCATAATTTCCCTTTAAGGGAAATTTTAGTTTGAAGACATTTTTGAAATTTTTTTAGATTTTCATACATTACATTTAGTAAATAATTAAAGTATCGGAATTTTTCTTCAAATTCTCCTTATTAAAAAAATTTCCCTTTTGGGGAAATTTTTATTTATACACAGTTTTTTTCGCCTTAAATGTTCGTAACCTTTATATTTAACAGATATGAAAATAAGGTACTTTGTTCTTAAAATATGCCTTTGTTAAGAAATTTCCCTTTAGGGAAATTTTACATTGATTCAATTTTCCAATTTTTTTTAGATTTTCATGTTATATGGTTAACTAGTAATTAATTTTTTTGATTCTTAAAAAATTTCCCTTGACTTGAAAAATTTCCCTTTTTGGGAAATTTTTTATATAAGGAAGTTTTCTGTCGCTTTAATGATTTAAAGCTTAATATTAAAGTAATATGTTAATCTGAAGTTTTTTTTGTAAAATTTTCCCAACTTCAAAATTTCCCTTTACGGGAAATTTTTAGTTTGAGATCAATTTAATCAGTTTTTAACATTTAACATTTTAATTATTCATATGATGATAAATTTCCCTTGTATTTCATAGTTTTCTTAGAGGGCAATTTTTCTTTACAATAGTTTTATGTTCTTTATATGTATCTTCCCCATTTTGTTTGCTGGGAAATTCCTCTGAAAGTTAAGTTTAACTTCCACACAATGTTAGACAGGACGGCGATAAAGTTACAATAATTTAAGTTAAATGCTTAAATGCTAAAGCTCGAAGACATAGTAAAAACTCTGAAAAATATTAAAAATAGCAGAAAAGAGCCTAGAGCTAGCAGGGAGCTCAATACATCTCAAGCAGCGGCAGCAGGCTTTATTCAGCAGTTGCAAAATGCTATAAATAAAATACAATAGATCTAAAATAGCAGCAGCATTCACGAGTAGTATTATAATATCGGCAGTTACATACTCCTTCCTTATGCCTATGATAATAACAATAACCACTAGAAACAACCTACATTTGGCGGTAAATGATGTTGCAGCATATGCATGTATGTATATGCAGCTTTTAACCATCTTGCCACAAACTATTATTAGATTGTTTTTCTAAAGACAAAAATAAAGGAAGAATCTATTGAACCACCGTTTTTGTTTTTCTAATGCTTCTCTTCTAAATATCACTAGATCTAATAAATGTTGCAAGTCTTTTTTTTGTTATTATTGGTTGGTTGTTATAATATTTATTTTGTAGTTTCAACTTTGTTGTATGCAACCAATAATGCTTTCTTCAAAAAATGTCTTCTTAAGCCTTAGACCGTAAATGTTTTGAAGGAGGAAGTCATAAGCTTTGTTGTTTTGTCGTCATCATCGACAATATTAACAGCAACAATATCGACAAAGTCCTCATCAACATCCAGCGTCATTTGCAACAGCAGCAGCACCACCAAAGTCATTATTTAAAACGAATGAGAGTTTTACGCTTTCTTTTTCAATAAATAAATTCTAAAAGACCAAAACGATCAACCATCACAATTGATTTTTTCAAAATAAACTGGGTACCCTACAGCCTAGGATAGCCATTTTTAAACATTTCCTAAAATTTCTTATTTGTAAAAAAACAATTTTTAAGGAAATTTTCTGAAAATTTCTTACTTTTATAAGAAATTTTTAAAAATTTTTTATTTTTCTTTTGAAAATTTTTAAAATTTCCCATTTTTCTGACGCAAATTTTTCAATAAATTTTTTACAGGAAATTTTTTAATAATTTCTTATTTTTGAGGAAACTTTTCAAAAATTTCTTATTTTTATAGGAAATTTTTCAAAAATTTTTATTTTTATAGGAAATTTTTAAAAAAATTTTATTTTCAAAAATTTCTTATTTTTTTTAAGAAAATTTTCAAAAATTTCTTAGTTTTTTTTTAAAAAATTTTTCAAAAATTTCTTATTTTTTTTAAAACATTTTTCAAAAATTTCTTATTTTTTTTAAGAAAATTTTCAAAAATTTCTTATTTTTTTTAAGAAAAATTTCAAAAATTTCTTATTTTTTAAGAAATTTTTTAAAAATTTCTTATTTTTTTAAGAAATTTTTCAAAAATTTCTTATTTTTATAGGAAATTTTTCAAAAATTTCTTATTTTTATAGGAAATTTTTCAAAAATTTCTTATTTTTATAGGAAATTTTTCAAAAATTTCTTATTTTTATAGGAAATTTTTCAAAAATTTCTTATTTTTATAGGAAATTTTCAAAAATTTCTTATTTTTATAGGAAATTTTTCAAAAATTTCTTATTTTTATAGGAAATTTTTCAAAAATTTCTTATTTTTATAGGAATTTTTTCAAAAATTTCTTATTTTTATAGTAAATTTTTCAAAAATTTCTTATTTTTATAGGAAATTTTTCAAAAATTTCTTATTTTTATAGGAAATTTTTCAAAAAATTCTTATTTTTATAGGAAATTTTACTAAAATTTCTTATTTTTTTAAGAAATTTTTGAAAAATTTCTTATTTTTTTAAGAAATTTTTCAAAAATTTCTTATTTCTATAGGAAATTTTTCAAAAATTTCCTATAGAAATAGGAAATTTTTCAAAAATTTCTTATTTTTTTAAGAAATTTTTCAAAAATTTCTTATTTTTTTAAGAAATTTTTCAAAAATTTCTTATATTTTTTAAGAAAATTTTCAAAAATTTCTTTTTTTTTTTAAGAAATTTTTTAAAAATTTCTTATTTTTTTTAGGAAATTTTTCAAAAATTTCTTATTTTTTTAAGAAATTTTTCAAAAATTTCTTATTTTTTTAAGAAATTTTTCAAAAATTTCTTATTTTTTTAAGAGATTTTTAAAAAATTTCTTATTTTTTTAAGAAATTTTTAAAAAATTTCTTATTTTTTTAAGAAATTTTTCAAAAATTTATTATTTTTTTAAGAAATTTTTCAAAAATTTATTATTTTTTTTAAAAAAATTTTTCAAAAATTTCTTATTTTTTTTTTTAAATTTTTCAAAAATTTCTTATTTTTTTAAGATTTTTTTTTTAAAATTTCTTATATTTTTAGGAAATTTTTTTAAAAATTTCTTATTTTTTTAAGAAATTTTTCAAAAATTTCTCATTTTTTTAAGAAAATTTTCAAAAATTTCTTATTTTTTTAAGAAATTTTTCAAAAATTTCTTAGTTTTTTAAGAAATTTTTCAAAAATTTCTCATTTTTTTAAGAAAATTTTCAAAAATTTCTTATTTTTTTAAGAAATTTTTCAAAAATTTGTTAGTTTTTTAAGAAATTTTTCAAAAAATTCTTATTTTTTTGAAGACATTTTTCAAAAATTTCTTATTTTTTTTTAGAAAATTTTCCAAAATTTCTTATTTTTTTTAAGAAAATTTTCAAAAATTTCTTAGTTTTTTTTAAAAAATTTTTCAAAAATTTCTTATTTTTTTTAAGAAAATTTTCAAAAATTTCTTATTTTTTTTAAGAAAAATTTCAAAAATTTCTTATTTTTTAAGAAATTTTTTAAAAATTTCTTATTTTTTTAAGAAATTTTTCAAAAATTTCTTATTTTTATAGGAAATTTTTCAAAAATTTCTTATTTTTATAGGAAATTTTTCAAAAATTTCTTATTTTTATAGGAAATTTTCAAAAATTTCTTATTTTTATAGGAAATTTTTCAAAAATTTCTTATTTTTATAGGAAATTTTTCAAAAATTTCTTATTTTTATAGGAAATTTTTCAAAAATTTCTTATTTTTATAGGAAATTTTTCAAAAATTTCTTATTTTTATAGGAAATTTTTCAAAAATTTCTTATTTTTATAGGAAATTTTTCAAAAAATTCTTATTTTTATAGGAAATTTTACTAAAATTTCTTATTTTTATAGGAAATTTTACAACAATTTCTTATTTTTCTAAAGGAAATTTTCTATAGGGTATTCAAAATTTTTAATTTTCCTTTCAAGATCATTTCCATTGATTCGTTTTGAGTAACAACAAAACAAATCCCGTTTGTCTGTCTGTTTCTCCCAAATGATGATCAATGTATTGGATGCGATCGTTTGCTATTTTATGAGCTTTGGGACTTAAACGATCTTGTGTTTGTGGCTGCTTAGGAAAATGACTCCTTGTTTAAAAAAAGATCATTGTTTATAATTTATGAAATGAAAAAACTTTAAATAAATTTGCCACAGTCTTTTAAAGCAAAGGAAACAGTGAATATTATTAGATTTTATTTTGCGGACTGCGGCCACAGAATGATCTCTCGTTCCAACTCCAAGCAAAAGGAGAAAAGATCATCAACATTGGAAGAATGAAAAACTTTGTTAAAGCAAAACAAAATGATTCAAAATCAGCAAAAAAAAATTATACAAACATAACCCGGCCACTGTTTTGATTTAGAATCTGAAAGTTGTTGAGGCAACAACTTTTACTTAAAGATCTTTTTGCCAGCAACAACAAAAATTTTATTTTAATACAAAATAAGAGAAAAAGGAAGAAGCGGGTCGAGAATACAAGACAATAAAATAAAAATCATAAATTTTCACAAATTTTCTTAAAATAATGTTTAAATCAAAAGGAAAATGCTTTAGTCGAGCCACCAACCAGCAGCATGATCACCAGCAAGATCACTTTATTTTTTTGGGCACAACTTAGAGAAATTCTCATAAATTTTTATTTTTCATATCAATTTCAATTTATGAAAATCAAAATCAAATCATCGAATTCAATCAATAATTATTTGTCAAATACATTTTACAAGCGATCGCACAACAGAAATATCTTCTCTTCTCTTGTGGTGGGTGGTGAAAGTTTTGACAAGAGACCGACCGACCGATTGATCGACCAGCAAAAGCTAATGTTACTAATGCTTTCAATTGAATACTGATCGTTTTGATTTTGTTGTTATTATTATGGCAGACTCGATCGATCAATAATTTCCCTCTTCAAACTATCAATAATATGTGTTATGTCTCTAAAACGAACAAATGTTAAGTGTTAAGTAAAAAAAGGCTAAAACTTTTTATTTACTTCCCAAAAAAGCTCTAACCGATCGAAGAGCAATCTTTCTTTGACATGAAACTCACACATTAATTAATGATTTTTTCTTGTTCGATTCCTTTTAATTTGAAAATCATTATTTTTCAATCATGAACAAAATAAAGTTAATGTGAATGTAAGAAGTGAGTACATTAACGAAAATGTGAATTTTATAAACGTCATCTTAGGCAACAACAATTCACTTTAATAAATATTAATTGTTTATAAAATTGGAAAAATACCTGAAGACTTTAAAATTTCGAAATTTTAAATCAATATTCATAAGATAGATTTTCTCTAAAGATTGTTACATCATTTTTATGAACGATCGAAAAATAATTATCTTTTCTAAAGCTTCACTAAATACCATACATTTTTTTCTGACAAAAATAAAAAATGTTGAAAAATTTCCTATAAAAATAACAAAATTTTGAAAAGTTTCCTATAAAAAAAAGTAATTAAAAAAAAAAATCCTGTATTTACATTTTTTAAAAATTTCCTTTAAAAATAAAAAATTTTCAAAAAATTTCCTATAAAAATAAGAAATTTTCAAAAATTTCCTATAAAAATAAGAAATTTTAAAAAATTTCCTATAAAAAAATTCCTATAAAAATAAAAAAATTCTGAAAAATTTTCTTATAAAAATAAGAAATTTTGAAAAATTTACTATAAAATAAAAAAAATTTGAAAAGTTTCCTATAAAAATAAGAAATTTTTGAAAAATCTCCTATAAAAATATGAAATTTTTAAAAAAATTTCTTTAAAAATATGAAATTTTTGAAAAGATTCCTATAAAAATAAGTAATTTTTGAAAATTTTCCTATAAAAATAAGAAATTTTTGAAAAATTTCCTATAAAAATAAGAAATTTTTGAAAAATTTCATCAAAAAATTATAAATTTTTGAAAAATTTCATAAAAAAATTATAAATTTTTGAAAATTTCCTATAAAAATAAGAAATTTGTGAAAAATGTCCCATAACAATAAAAAATGTTTGAAAAATTTCCTAAAAAAATAAGAAATTTTTGAAAAATTTCCTATAAAAATAAGAAATTTTTGAAACATTTCCGATAAAATAAGAAATTTTTGAAAAATTTTCTTATAAAAATAAATGTTTTAAAAATTTCCTATAAAAATATTAAATTTTTGAAAAGATTCCTATGAAAATAAGAAATTTTTGAAGAATTTCCTATAAAAATAAGAAATTTTTGAAACAATTTCCTAAAAAATAAGAAATTTTTGAAACAATTTCCTAAAAATAAAAAATTTTTAAAAAATTTTCAATAAAAATAAGTTCAAAAATAATTTCCTATAAAAATAAGAAATTTTTGAAAATTTTCCTATAAAAATAAGAAATTTTTGAATTAAAAAAAAAAAAATAATTTTTGAAAATAAAAAATAAAATTTAAATTTCCTTTAAAAATAAGAATTTTTTGAAAAATTTCCTATAAAAATATAAAATTTTTGAAAAATTTCGTTAAAAATATTGAAAAATTCCTATAAAAATAAGAAATTTTTAAAAAAATTCCTATAAAAATCAGAAATTTTTGGAAAATTTTCTATAAAAATAAGAAATTTTTAAAAAATTTCCTATAGAAATAACAAATTTCCTATAAAAATAAGAAATCTTTGAAAAATTTCCTATAAAAATCAGAAATTTTTGAAAAATTTCCTATAAAAATAACAATTTTTTGAAAAATTTTCTACAGAAACAAGAAATTTTTGAAAAATTTCCTATAAAAATTAGAAATTTTAAAAGAAATTCTCAAAAAATTAAGGAAATTTTGAAAAATTTCTTATAAAAATAAGAAATTTTTGAAAATTTTTGAAAAAATTTCTATAAAAATAGGAAATTTTTGAAAAATTTTCTATAAAAATAAGAAATCTTTGAAAAATTTCCTATAAAATAAGAAATTTTTAAAAAATCTTAAAAAATTAGGGAACTTTTGAAAATTTTCTTATAAAAATAAGAAATTTTTGAAAAATTTCCTATAAAAATAAGAAATTTTTGAAAAATTTCCTATAAAAAAAAGAAATTTTTTAAAAATTTCCTATAAAAATAAGAAAATTTTAAAAAATTTCCTATAAAAATAAGAATTTTTTAAAAAATTTCCTATAAAAATAAGAAATTTTTTTTTTAAATTTCCTATAAAAATATGAATTTTTTATTTATAAAAATATGAAATTTTTGAAAAATTTCCTATAAAAATATGAAATTTTTGAAAAATTTCCTATAAAAATATGAAATTTTTGAAAAATTCCCTATAAAAATATGAAATTTTTGAAAAATTTCCTATAAAAATAAGAAATTTTTGAAAAATTTCCTATATAATATTTCCTATAAATAAAAAGATTTCCTATAAAAATAGGAAATTTAAAAAAAAATTTATATAAAAAGAAATTTTTTTTAAATTTCCTATAAAAATAAGAAATTTTTGAAAAATTTTTGATAATAATATGAAATTTTTGAAAAATTTCCTATAAAAATAAGAAATTTTTCAAAAATTTCCTATAGAAATAAGAAATTTTTGAAAAATTCCATATACAAATTTAGAACTGTTCAAAAATTTTCTATAAAAATATGAAAATTTTGAAAAATTTCTTATGCAAATATGAAAATTTTGAAAAATTTCTTATGAAAATATGAAATTTCTTATGAAAATATGAAAAATGTCCGATAAAAATATGATTTAAAAAAAAATTTTTTTTTTAATTTATTTGAATTCGAAACTTTTTTAAATTTATTTATAATTTATCTTGATTCTTTGTTTAAATTATCTTAAAATTCCACTTTGCTTTTCTGATTTCTTTTTTTTTTTGGTAATTTCATAATTTTCCTAAGGCGTTTTTTGTTCCCAATTACTTCCATCTTCGAAAGCTTATGATGTCATGTGTTTAGGCCATTTATTATAATTTTTGTTAATTTTGTTTCCTACACAAAATTTACATATTTCTTTAAAATGCGTATTTTTTTCCTTAAGGTTTGTTGTGAGAGTGAATTCATCACTGCGTCAACATCATCATCATCATTCCAGCCAAGATCTGAAAACATTTTCAGATCATTCAAAGCCAAATCTTCTGCTCTCTGTCTTTCTTGGGCATTTGGCTGATTATACTGTCTATTTATTATGTTTTAAATGTATTTTGACATTTTGACAGATTTCTGTTGCCTAAAAATTTTCAAAATAAAAACTTTCTTTTCAAAATCAAAATACGAATTTTTGAATTTTTCTTAAGACCAAATGCTTAAGCTTGAGATTTGAGGTGTGGAAGAATTGAATGTTACAATGTTGCATTTGTTACATTATTTTCTTGACTTGTTTAGGGAAAGATTAAAAACTGACTTACAACTTCTTAAAGGTTTTTTTTGTTTTTGATAAAAATCTTGTTTGATTTTCTTTTTCTTATGTAAAACATGATGGTTTTTAGTGCCTCAACTGATAAAAGAAATTTGAAAACAATTTATAAAAAATTTAATTTTTCAAAATAATATGTAATAAAATTTACATAATTTTGTAGTCAATGACGATAAACACCAGCTGACTTATGATCTTCAACGATCGTTAAGATCCCCCCCAATTGTGTTAAAACTCCACCATAAAATTAGTTTGTTATGTCTACATTTTATGATTAAGAATAAATTTATTTCAGATAAATACAATCTCTAGATTTAATGCTAATAAATATTTACATAAAAATAACTTTTAACAAATTAACAACTTTCGGCAAATGCCCAAGAACTTAAAAAGCTCAACTTCCTAGAATCAATAAACTCTTTTGTTTGAAATGCATTTGAAAATGTTTAGCATTAGTCTAATTAGATGTCAGAGATGTCAGTTTATTTTCCTGCTTAAAGCAGTTTAGACTTTTTAGCCTGTTTTAATTTGCTAAGTTCCTCTAATAAATGCTAAGAAAAATTCTCGCATCTTCTTGGTAAGATCACTGAACTTTTCACCTTTTTTTCTTTTTTGCTTGGCTAATTCTTTTCAAACATTTCCATGTGTGAATTGGTGATTTTTCCAACAATGTTTAGGAGTTTCTTTTAATTATTCTTCATTTAGAAGTCATAAATTGCAATTGTGTGGTTTTTGTAATGTTAAACGGTTTTAACATAATGTTATTGTTATTTTTAAATGTTGAGAGACATATTTAACAGTGTTATAACATTGTCAACATTTAAAGGCAACATGTTGCTTTGAAATCTCAGAAACATGTTGTCTTAAATCTTAAATTTTTTTTCTTTCGATTAAATACATTTGTTTATAAGCAAACTTTTGTCTTAACATAAAGAAACTTAATTTTTTATATTTTTTGTTGACACAAAATTTTTATTATTATCTCTATATTCAAACTTAAAGCAGATTTTAAAGTTTAAGATGTCCCACCATAGCATAATATTTTATCTTCATGAGCCCAAAGATACATCCAGACCTACAAATTATAGAGGAAGACCGGGTAATTCGGTACCATATTACCTGCTGGTAATGTGGTTTAGTGTACTACATTTTATACAACTTTTTATACCCTTCACCACCATAGGTGGAAAGGGTATTATAAGTTTTTGCTGATGTATGTATATAACGCATAGAAATATTATTCGTCTTACCAATAGGCTTAGAATCACTTTCTGAGTCGATTTAGCGATGTCTGTCCGTCCGTTCGTCTGGCTCGACCCCCATGTAATACAAAGTATAGATCACAATTCTAAAGATAATTTGATGTAATTTGGCACAGATCATTTTTTTGATTGTGGGACCATGGCTATTGAAACTTGTTAAAATCGGTCCATTCTTTATGGTACCTCCCATAGGTTCCACTTCCTGGAATTGATATTTTGGCCACAAATTTTCGGTTATCAAAATTTAGAGACCGGCTCTCAAGGAATCTACCCGAGTTATATTAACCACATAAGCTCGAAATACATTGACATAGATTTTACCTCAATGACTTCGGTGCATCAAGACAAAAGGCTTGAATTTTAACGAATATACAGTGAAATCTCTCTATACGGACTCCTCCGATAACCGGATAAAACTACATGTCCGGTTATTTTCGAAAAAAAAAAAAATCAAATTTAAAATTGCTTTCAAAAATTTTCTATAAAAATTAAATTTTTCAAAAATTTCCTATAAAAATTAAATTTTTCAAAAATTTCCTATAAAAATGAAATTTTTCAAAAATTTCTTATAAAAATTAAATTTTTCGAAAATTTCCTATAAAAATTATTTTTTTTTTTTCAATTTCCTATAAAAATTAAATTTTGCAGAAATTTCCTATAAAAATGAAATTTTTCAAAAATTTCCTATAAAAATGAAATTTTTAAAAATTTTCTATAAAAATTAAATTTTTTTTAAATTTTCGTATAAAAATTAATTTTTTTAAATTTCCTATAAAAATGAAATTTTTAAAAAATTTCCTATAAAAATGAAATTTTTGAAAAATTTCCTATAAATATCAATTTTTTTATAAATTTCCTATAAAAATGAAATTTTGAAAAAAATTCCTATAAAAATGAAATTTTTAAAAAATTTCCTATAAAAATTAAATTTTTCAAAAATTTCCTATAAAAATGAAAATTTTCAAAAATTTCCTATAAAAATAAAATATTTTAAAATTCTATAAAAATGAAATTTTTCAAAAATTTCCTATAAAAATGAAATTTTTCAAAAATTTCCTATAAAAATTAAAATTTTCAAAAATTTCCCATAAAAATTAAATTTTTTAAAAATTTCTTATTACAATACAATTTTTCAAAAATTTCCTATAAAAATTAAATTTTTCAAAAATTTCCTATAAAAATGAAATTTTTCAAAAATTTCCTATAAAAATGAAATTTTTCAAAAATTTCCTATAAAAATGAAATTTTTCAAAAATTTCCTATAAAAATGAAAATTTTCAAAAATTTCCTATAAAAATGAAATTTTTCAAAAATTTCCTATAAAAATGAATTTTTTCAAAAATTTCCTATAAAAATGAAATTTTTCAAAAATTTCCTATAAAAATGAAATTTTTCAAAAAATTTCCTATAAAAATGAAATTTTTCAAAAATTTCCCATAAAAATGAAATTTTTCAAAAATTTCCCATAAAAATGAAATTTTTCAAAAATTTCCTATAAAAACAAAATTTTTCAAAAATTTCCTATAAAAATGAAATTTTTCAAAAATTTCATATAAAATGAAATTTTTCAAAAATTTCGTATAAAAATGAAATTTTTCAAAAATTTCGTATAAAAATGAAATTTTTCAAAAATTTCCTATAAAAATGAAATTTTTAAAAAATTTCCTTTAAAAATTAAAATTTTCAAAAATTTCCCATAAAAATTAAAATTTTCAAAAATTTCCCATAAAAATTAAATTTTTCAAAAATTTCCTATAAAAATGAAATTTTTAAAAAATTTCCTATAAAAATGAAATTTTTAAAAAATTTCCTATAAAAATGAAATTTTTCAAAAATTTCCTATAAAAATGAAATTTTTCAAAAATTTCCTATAAAAATGAAATTTTTCAAAAATTTCCTATAAAAATGAAATTTTTCAAAAATTTCCTATAAAAATGAAAATTTTCAAAAATTTTCCATAAAAATTAAATTTTTTTTTTAAAATTTCCTATAAAAATGAAATTTTTCAAAAATTTCCTGTAAAAATGAAATTTTTCAAAAATTTCCTATAAAAATTAAATTTTTCAAAAATTTCCTATAAAAATGAAATTTTTCAAAAATTTCGTATAAAAATGAAATTTTTCAAAAATTTCGTATAAAAATTATTTTTTTTTTAAATTTACTATAAAAATAAAATTTTTGAAAATTTATATAAAAATAAACGCCAAAGACGAATATCCATCTTAGGTGTTTTCTATTGTGAGATATTGAAATCGGGTCTGTCGATTACAGGGGACCTATACCGAAGATATTTTTTTCATTTGAAAACAGCCATCAACAAGAAACGTCCATAATATTTGACTAGACACGAGGCCATAATCCTTCTGACGACCATTTGTTTCGTTCGGTGTAGAACACTCTTATTGGAATACACTTCACTACAGGGTATCAGAAATTGGCTTAAACCATTCTTTACCTCAAATCGGTAACATTTGACCATAGCTCCCGTATAACCTCGCCTAATCGCTTATTTGCTAATAAATAACAAACTATAATAGCTATGATGATAAAATTTTGTATATAGAAGTCCTTTGGTGTATATAAGCCCTAGGCAGCATATACAATTTCATCAAAATCGGTTCACATTTAGTCATAGCTCCCATACAAAAAACTTACGGAAACAGTCAAAATTTCACCTAAAATACACATAAATGCCAATAAATCTAAAACTATAACAGATATAACCAGTAAATTTAGCACGAGGAGGTCTTATGTCAATGCTAACGAGTGTGCAAAATTTTGTTACAATCGGTTACCATTTGGTATAGCTCCCATATAAAAAACTTACGGAAACACAAAAATACAAAAAGAAAAGGGGGTTTATGTCCGTCTGTCCGTTAAATAAAAGCGCGATAGCGCCTTAACGAAAAGGGCTACAGCAACAAAACTTTACAAAAAGAAGTTTTAGGTAAATGCCAGCCAGTGTGTAAAATTTTGTTACTATTTGACCATAGCTCCCATATAAAAAACTTACGGAAACACAAAAATATAAAAAGAAAAGGGGGTTTATGTCCGTCTGTCCGTCAAAGAATAGCGCGATAGCTCCTTAACTACAAGAGCTAGAGAGACAAAATTAAGCAAAAGTATTTTCGATATGTTGTAGAAATTGTGTGCTGAAAATGGGTAAAATCGGTTCACATTTTGTTAGAGCTCCCATATTTTTCATTGAGGTGATTATAATGTATAGGATAAATAAAAAAAATTGCTTGTAAAAGAGCTTAAAACATTAAAAAAACAATCTTTTTATCAAGACAATAATTTATGTGCTTTACGATGTAACATTAAAAGAATTGTACTCTGACTAATACCCTTTAAAAATTTTTGTTTAGACAGTTTTTCTTATTTGTAACAAACAAAATTTTAAAACATTGCGAAATTTTCAAAATTTCCAATGTCAAACAATTCTTCAAATACATATTTTCCACACATGTTAATTTCTCAATAAAATGATAGACATTGCAACATTATTGTCAAGCAGCATAAAAGTTATCTAGAAAACATTTTATCTGGCAATAAATGTTGTTAAACATATACTTAAACATTCATTGTAAACATTATTGATAAACATTGTTTTCATAAACAAATTTTCTACACTCATTCTCTCTTTCTCTTTTATTGCGCTTCAAAATGTTGCTCAACATTTTCAGACTCCACCTCATGTTGCTTTTTGTGTTCAAAGCAACAAAATGCTTCAATGTTTGTTGAGTTCAATTGTATCTATAAAATTGCATTAGGTATCTTTTGTACCACCGGCAACATTGAGAAAATACAACAAAAATGTATCTGCTTAGTGTCTAGATACTTTAGTAACACGCGAACTCTACACATGGAACGTTTACAATAAGAAAAATATTGTTTGAATAAAAATAAATGCGGGCCACGGACGACGCGTTACGGTTAAAAATACATCATTTTTTTTTGTAATTTTATTTATAAAAAAAATGCTTGAAGTTTAATAAAATTTATGAAAATAAAAGCTATTCATTAAAACAAATTTTTTATTAAATTAAAATTTTAACAAGTTTTTCTAACAAAATTTTTTAACAAGTTTTTCCTGAAACAAAATTTTAACTTGAAGTTTTTTGTAACAAAAATCTTTTTATGGTGCCTTTTTATACAAAAAAAAAAAAATATACATACAAAAAATCTTGAAAGTTTCTACAAATTTATTTTACAAAACAAATTTTATATAAAAAAATTTTAAAAATTGTGAAAAAAGTGAATTTAAAACAAATATTTTAAATTTGAATAACCACAAAAAGTGCCTTTTTTGAGAATACCCGGATTATAACCAAACGACCACCTCTAAAGCTAAAAACATATCAAAATTTTTACAAAATCTTTTTTAATCTTTGTCTGAGATTTTGTGCAAAATATTCAAGACAATAAATTCAAAATAAATGTCATATACAAAATCTTAAATAATTACTTCGTTTCTTCCTCTAAATGGAGTTCAAAACTGCTAAGAATACATAATATTTTGGATTGAATAAAATATATATCTCAAAAGTCTATAAGAATTTTTTTTATACAATTCCTCTCTCTACTCTGTTTTGGTGATTCTGTTTAATTCCTTAATTTGGTTGGAAAAAATACAAATACAAACAAAATACCACCATCTTCAAACCACAACATCATTTTTATTTTGAATAAAAATTTCATCTACAAAAAAAAGGAACTGAACACAAAAAAATCGCATGATCAACAGGCAGAGATCGAGCCGAGAGCCACCAAACCGACCGACATTAATAAATAAAATAAAGTAAAGCAACAAAATAATAAAAAACAAAATATCACAAAAAAAAAAAAAACAAACAAAATCATTTTTTACAGCACATGTTTCTTAAGAGTATCTTGGAAATACACACTCAAAGTTTGTACACGAAAATTTGGTTACATTTTCAACATCAAATATCTTTTAAAAGGTAACGACAATTTAAATTTTTTTAAATATCACACACTTCTTGAGATCTTTGGAATGTTAATAATATAAAATTGTTCAATTTTAAGTCATATCTCGATAAATATTTGAATAAATGCAAAATTTTTACAAAAAACCATTTCATAAATTTTCATGGAAACGAAAACATTTTTATGAATTCAAGTGAATATTTTGAGAAAACTATTAATAAGTTTAAAATGATATTGTACTTCTCGGATTCTGTAAAGTCTCTAGTTTCAAATGACATACAATTTTAGAGATTTACAAAAATCTCCTTTTATATTTTCTCACAAATTTGAAATATTACACAAAAACTGAAAGCAAATATTTCAAATAAATTTAAATAATATTCACATTTCAAAGCAAAATGTTCCACCCAATTACAAAAATTTAACAAAACTTTGATATTTTTATAGAAAATTTTTCAAAAATTTCATATTTTTAGAGGAAATTTTTTTAAAAATTCACTTTTTTACAGAAAATTTTTCAAAATTTTCATATATTATAGGAAATTTTTAAAAAATTTCTTATTTTTATAGGAAATTTGTAAAAAATTTCTTACTTTTATAGAAATTTTTTCAAAAATTTCTTAATTCTATAGAAAATTTTTCAAAAATTTCATATTTTTATCGGAAATTTTTCAAAAATTTCTTAATTTTATAAGAAATTTTTCAACAATTTCATATTTTTCTATAAGAAATTTTTCAGATTTTCATACGAAAGTTATAAAAAATTTATTTTTTATAGGAAATTTTTAAAAGAATTTCTTCAAAAAGAAAAATTTTCAAAATTTTTTTCTTTTTTCTTTTTTCCGTTTTTCTTTAGGAAATTTAGCAAAAATTTCAAATGTTTTTTTTTAGAAAATTTTTCAAAAATTTCTTTAGAAAATTTTTTCAAAAACTTCTGATTTTAAAGGAAATTTTTCAAAACTTCTTTTTTATTTTTATAAGACATTTTTAAAAATTTCTTAATTTTAAGAAAATTTTTCAAATATTTCTTATGTAAAAAAAAAAATTCAAAAAAATTTTTCAAGAAATTCTTATTTTTATAGGAGTTTTTAAAAAATTTCTTATTTTTATACGAAATTTATCACAAATTTCTTATTTTTCTATAGGAAATTTTTTTTAAATTTCTTATTTTTCTATTGGAAATTTTTCAAAAATTTGTTATTTTTCTATTGGAAATTTTTCAAAAATTTCTTATTCTTCTATAGGAAATGTTTCAAAAATTTCTTTATTTGTCTATTGAAAATTTTTCAAAAATTTCTTATTTTTCTACTGGAAATTTTTCAAAAATTTTTTATTTTTCTATAGGAAATATTTCAAAAAATTTTTATTTTTCTATAGGAAATTTTTCAAAAATTTTTGTTTTTTTTATAGGAAATTTTTAAAAAATTTCTTTTTTTTATTTTTTTATTTTTATAGGAAATGTTTCAAAAATTTCTTATTTTTATAGGAAATTTTTCAAAAATTTCTTATTTTTATAGGAAATTTTTCAAAAATTTCTTATTTTTATAGGAAATTTTTCAAAAATTTCTTATTTTTATATGAAAATTTTTCTAAAATTTCTTACTTTTATATGAAAATTTTTCAAAAATTTCTTATTTTTATAGGAATTTTTTTATTTTTATTGGAAATTTTTCAAAAATTTCTTATTTTTATAGGAAATTTTTCAAAAATTTCTTATTTTTAAAGGAAATTTTTCATTAATTTCTTATTTTTATAGGAAATATTTCAAAAATTTCTTATTTTTATAGGAATTTTTCAAAAATTTCTTATTTTTATAGGAAATTTTTGAAAAATTTCTTATTTTTATAGGAAATTTTTCAAAAATTTCTTATTTTTATAGGAAATTTTTCAAAAATTTCTTATTTTTATAGGAAATTTTTCTAAAATTTCTTATTTTTATAGGAAATTTTTCAAAAATTTTATATTTTCATAGGAAATTTGAAAAAAATTTCTTATTTTTATAAATTTTTTTTTTCAAAAATTTCTTATTTTTATAGGAAATTTTTCAAAAATTTTTTATTTTTATAAAAAATTTTTCAAAATTTTTTTATTTTTATAGGAAATTTTACAAAAATTTCTTTTTTTAATAGGAAATTTGTCAAAAATTTATTATTTTAATAGAAACATTTTTTAAAATTTCTTATTTTTATAGGAAATTTTTCAAAAATTTCTTATTTTTCTATAGGAAATTTTTCAAAAATTTCTTAATTTTCTGAAGGTTTTTGTTTGAAGTGTTTTTCAGTACAAGCTTTTTGTGCATTTGTGGTTGCTTTCCTTCTTCTTGCTTTTCTAGGGGCCCCTTTTTCCTATAGACTCTTAAACTTCTTCTTTCTAGATTGTGAGAGTACATGCATCCGCTTTTATTATTGCAGGATTTATGATTTCTAAAGAAAAATAAAAAGTCTACAAATTTTTTTCGGACGTTTTTGCCGACTCAGTATCTGTGTGCCATAAACAAATACCGACTAATACCAAGACATTTCGAATAGTAGACTAGTGTTCGTGTTTATCTAAGTGCGCCGCGATCATTGTGAGTGCGTTTGCTAACCAAAGTTGTGACAGTAGTTTGTTTTCATTTGTATTCACATTCGCCCATTAAATGTTTCTCTGATTTTGCTTTTATTGGATTAATTAAAATAAAATAATAAAAACACACATAGACAGACGGATTCATAGATTGGACCAAGCAACAAACAACCGATTCATTCATTCATGTTTTATAACATAATAACGGTTTTTTAACACTCAACAAACGATCTTCAACTTTAAGATCATTAAAGATTTATTTGTTTAAAATCAACACAAATAGAGGAAGAGAAAAAGACAAAAAAGTCTAAGAGAAACAGGATTATAAAATGGATTTCTTTTTTTTTTCTTTTTTTTGAAGGGGAGTTTCAAAAGGAAGTTTGGTTTTATAATTTTTATGATCTTATTTGAAGCGAATTTATTATAGTTTTCCTGAAAAATTCATCATCTTCCTTATTATTTACATGTGATTTGTAAAGTTTCACGATCGCTAGAATTTTTCCTCCTAAGCATTTTTAATTTTGTTTTAAAGACTGTAATTAATTTAATAGTTTTAAAATTTTAATTGTTATTACTGCATTTTACTGCTTTTTACACATCTTTTTCCACATCAGTTTTCACTTCAATGAATTTTTCCCAAATATGTTGTTGGGTTTGTTTCAAATTTTTTTTTGTTTGTACCAAAATTGTTTTGAGTGTAACTAATTTTAATGGCCATTTTTCTTTGGGGTTTTTAGAACATATTTCAAAAACAATGTTGTTGATGTTATTAAGTAAATTAATTCGTTATGGTTAAAGAAATTTTTGTTTTTAAGAATTTTTTAACAAAAGTTCTCATGATTTTACAAATTTAAAAGAAAATTTTGAATGAAAAAAAATTTGATTAAAGAAAAGTTAATTAGATACTAAAGTTAATTTAATAGATACTTTAGATTAATAGATTTAAGTTTAAAAAGTTTAAAGTTTGGGTATAAATTTCATTTTTTATGGAACTTGATCCTTTTAATATACGAACTTTTAAATCAGACAAGAAATGCTAACTTTGCATCAGTTCTATAAAATAAGTCTCGGGTTTCGGATCCCAATAGGTATTCCTATAAAAAATAAGAAATTTTTGAAAAATTTCCTATAAAAATAAGAAATTTTTGGAAAATTTCCTAAAAAATAAGAAATTTTTGAAGAATTTCCTAAAAAAATAAAATAAAAAAGATTTAAAAATTTTCTATAAAAATAAGAAATTTTTGAAAAATTTCCAATAAAAATAAGAAATTTTTGAAAAAATCCCTATAAAAATAAGAAATTTTTGAAAAATTTCCGTAAAAAAAAAGACATTTTTGAAAAATTTCCTATAAAAATAAGAAATTTTTGAAAAATTTCTTATAAAGATAAATTTTTGAACAATTTAATATAAAAATATGAAATGTTAGAAAAATTTCTTATAAAAATAAGAAATTTTTGAAAAATTTCCTATAAAAATAAGAAATTTTTGAAAATTTTCCTACAAAAATAGCAAATTTTTGAAAAAATTCCTATAAAAATAAGAAATTTCTGAAAAATTTCTTTTAAAAATAAGAAGTTTTGGAAAAATTTCCTATAAAATTAAAAAATTTTTGGAAAATTTCCTATTAAAATAAGAAATTTTTTAAAAATTTCCTATAAAAATAAGAAATTTTTGAAAAATTTCCTATAAAAATAAGAAATTTTTGAAAAATTTCCTTTAAAAATAAGAAGTTTTTGAAAATTTTCCTATAAAATTAAAAAATTTTTGAAAAATTTCCTGTAAAATTAAAAAAATTTTGAAAAATTTCCTATTAAAATAAGAAATTTTTGAAAAATTTCCTATAAAAATAAGAAATTTTTGAAAAATTTCCTATAAAAATAAGAAATTTTTTAAAAATTTCCTATAAAAAAAATAAATTTTTGAAAAATTTCCTATAAAAAAAATAAATTTTTGAAAAATTTCCTATAAAAGTTAGAAATTTTTTAAAAATTTTCTATAAAAATAAGAAATTTTTGAAAAATTTCCTATAAAAATAAGACATTTTTGAAAAATTTCCTTTCAAAATAAGAAATTTTTGAAAAATTTCCTATAAAAATAAGAAATTTTTGAAAAATTTCCTATAAAAATAAGAAATTTTTGAAAAATTTCCTATAAAAATAAGAAACTTTTTAAAAATTTCCTATAAAAATAAAAAATTTTTGAAAAATTTCCTATAAAAATAAGACATTTTTGAAAAATTTCCTATGAAAATAAGAAATTTTTGAAAAACTTCCTATAAAAATAAGAATTTTTCATATGAAAATTTCTTATTTTTACGGGAAATTTTTCAAAAGTTAATTTTTATAGGAAATTTTACAAAAATTTCTTAGTTTTATAGGAAATTTTTCAAACATTTTTTGTTGTTTTAGGAAATTATTCAAAAATTTCTTATTTTTGTAGGAAATTTTTCAAAAATTTCTTATAAAAATAAGAAAGTTTCCTATAAAAATTTCCTATTTATATAGAAAATTTTTTTAAAAATTTCTTATTTTTTATGGAAATTTTTCAAAGTTTTTTTCTTTTTTTAGGAAATTTATCAAAAATGTCTTATTTCTAAAGGAATTTTTTAAAAAAATTTTTTATTTTAAAAGGAAATATTTCAAAGATTTCTTTTTTTTAATAGGAAGTTTTTGAAAAATTTCCTATTAAAAATAAGAAATTTTTCAAAAACTTTTTTGTGTCAAATATTTCAAAAATTTCTAGTTTTAAAGGAAATTTTTCAAAAAGTTCTTATTTTTATATGAAATTTTTCAAAAATTTCCTTTTTTTATAGGAAATTTTTGAAAAATTTTCCTTTTTTTATAGGAAATTTTTCAAAAATTTCTTTTTGTTTATAGAAATTTTTCAAAAATTTCCTACTTTTATAGGAAATTTATCAAAAATGTCTTATTTTTATAGGAAATTTTTCAAAAATTTCTTATTTTTATAGGAAATTTTTCAAAAATTTCTTATTTTTATAGGAAATTTTTCAAAAATTTCTTATTTTTATAGGAAATTTTTCAAAAATTTCTTATTTTTATAGGAAATTTTTGAAAATTTTTTTTTTTTAAATTTCTTATTTTTATATGAAATTTTTCAAAAATTTCTTATTTTTATAGGAAATTTTTCAAAAAATTCTTATTTTTATAGGAAATTTTTCAAAAATTTCTTATTTTTATAGGAAATTTTTCAAAAATTTCCTATTTCTATAGGAAATTTTTCAAAAATTTCCTATTTTTATAGTAAATTTTTCAAAAATTTCCTATTTCTATAGAAAATTTTTCAAAAATTTCCTATTTTTATAGAAAATTTTTCAAAAATTTCCTATTTCTATAGAAAATTTTTCAAAAATTTCCTATTTCTTTCTTATTTCTATAGAAAATTTTTTAAAAATTTCTTATTTCTATCGAAAATTTTTAAAAAATTTCTTATTTTTATAGGAAATATTGGAAAGATCCCATTTTTATAGGTAATTGTAGAAAAAATTGCTATTTTTATAAGAAATTCTAGAAAATTTTCCTATTTTTATAGAGAATTTAAAAAAAATATTCTATTTTTAAGGGAAATTTATCAAAAATTTCTTATTTTAATAGAAAATTTTCAAAAATTTCTTGTTTTTATAGGAATTTTTTTTATATGAAATTTTTCAAAAAACTAAATTCTTAAATTGCCAAACCCTTAAAAAAAATTCTATTATTCACATTTAAGTATTAAATTTAAAGCAATTTTATGGATTTTATTTCCCTAAAATCAAACTCAAATAATACAAAATTTCCTGAACCCCCAAAAGAAAGACCTGAGAACAGAAACATCTGCTTTTCGCTAAATGGACAATACCAGAATGAATGAATGAATGAAAGAAAGTCTCGATAACTAAACAAATTTAAGTATCTTTGGAAATCAGTTTCGAAAAAAGGGTAGAAAAAATAATATAAACAGCGAAAAACATAAACAACTTCAAATGAAATCTATAAAAGAAACCGCAGCTAAATTTTCTGTGAAATGCTCTGAAAGCATGGGTGCACAAAAAAGATGACACTGACCATTTAACAGGATGTTGTTTGTTGCAAGAGACTTTAGAGCAAAAAATTTTTAAAATTTATTTATGGTGTTTTCTTTTTTTTTTTCTCTCTCTTATGGTTGAGTTTGACAACAAACAAAAGGCAGCTGCATGATGGACAAGATGTTTTTTTTTAACAAACCAAAAAATTATAAAAATTTATAATCTTATAAAGATTATAAAAGTGATTTTGCTAAAGTGCCAAAATAAATGGGTCAAACAAATTAAGAAAAAATCACACATCACTTTATTACAAAACGGATGGGCTGATTTTATTATGATTTTATATAGTTGAGGTGTTGACATGATGATTTTTGTTTAATTTGGAACACCTAAACCTTAAGGAAGTCCCCTCATGATTTCCTACATTAGAGGCCCATGAAAATTCAAAGATTTTATATATCCAGATAAAGAGTGCTCTAAATAAAATTTGTAGTTGGATTTTCTTAAATAAAAATCAAACCTTTTAATATAAAAACTCTACAAAATACGCAAATATAATGACATGTTATACAAAATCATTTAGCATTTAAATGTTTACTTAGTACTCGGGTTTTGCAAAATTATCGACTTTTTTCGGAAACCCTCCCATTAAAGATTTTACAGTTGCTTCTGATACCTTTTTGGAGCATGTGTTCCACCTGCGCTTAAAATCGGACATGTTCTTGGAAATCTTTCCTGTGTTCTTCAATTCCTTTTTTACCAGAGCCCAATACCTTTCCACAGGGCGAAGTTCTGGACAGTTAGATGGATTTGCCTCTCGTGGTACAAAAATGACATTATTCTTTGAGTACCACTCAAGTGCCTTTTTTCCATAATGGCATGATGCCAAATCGGGCCAAAAAAATGTAGTCACTCTGTGCTCTCTTAAAAAGGGTAACAACCGTTTTTGTAGGCACTCCTTTATATAAATTTCTGTGTTTATTGTGCCAGATTCCAAAAATAATTTACTTCTTTTGCCACAACTGCAAATAGCTTGCCACACGAGAAACTTCTTAGGGAATTTTGTTTGTTTTTTTGTGCGAAACTCTTGCCGAACATTGCCCCGTTTATCAGCAACATAAAAATCTTGACCAGGAAGTTGAGAAAAGTCTGCCAGTACGTATGTTTCATCATCCATCACACAACAGGTGTATTTTTTTATAAAATCAGACTTCAATTTTTTCGCTCGTTTTTTTTTGCTTCTAAGTTCTTTATAGCATTGCGATCTGGAACCTTTTGGACTTTGTATGTCTTCAGTCCAGCATAAGCTTTGACTCTATGTGCAAAATTCGTAGAACATTTCACCGTACGAGCTGCTTTTCTTAAAGAAGTGTTAGGCGCTCTTCGAAAGAGTCGCTCGACTTCTTTTGCCTTACCAATATCTGTAGGACCTTTTTTCCTCCCTGATCCAGGTTTTCTTTCAATGCTCAGGTTTTCCTTATACCGTCTGATGGCATTAGAAACCGTTCGAGGGTCAACTTTCAAATTTTTTGCTATTTTTTTAAAAGTCCATGACGAATTTTTTTGAAAAGTTTTAATTATATTTTCACGAACTTTTTTTTTCGCAGTCCATTTTGATTGAAATAACTATTGAAAATTAATAATTTCTAAAATAATAGTATCTGACATATCTATAGAAACTAACTTGATCAAAAAATAAATTATTTCTTGCACTATGGATAAATTTTTTCTAAAATAATAAATGCATATTTTTTTTAGAACACTCTTTATATTATTCGTTACTTTTATCCAAGTGAATCGAAACAGATGCTGCTTGATCGACTCTAAGTGGATATCAAATTAATAAGATTAGTTAGGTTATATAAATTGGTTTCAGATCAGTTATTATTCTGGGAGCAGAATTTCGTTAGAGTACTTGTTACTGTGAACCGCCGTGGTATAGCAGGTTAGTCATCCGCCTAGCATTCCAAAGGTCCCAAGTTCGATCCCCGGCCAGACACAAAAAAAACAAGTAAGAAAGCGCTATAGTCGGTCAAGCCGACCATACGATACCCTTCACCACTAAGGTCAAAGGTGTTATTTTTCCTGTGTAAAGACAAATATTTGCTAAATTTTGCCATCATACAAACATTTTCTCAAAACTTATATATTCAACCTGTTTCCGTCATTTGGACTTATATGAGAGCTAGGGTCAAATGTGGACCGATTATCTCGAAATTTGGCAGATTGATTACAGTTGTTACAAAAATTATGTATGCAAAAAATAGACTCAAAATTTCCATTATCTTTAGATTTACGAGCGTTTTTGTGATTTTTTGTCTCATTTAGTGCGTTTTTAAAGAAGAATTTGTATGGGAGCTATGGTCAAATGTGGACCGATTTCAACGAAATTTTGTACAGTGATTTAAGTTTACATAAGCAGTATTTGTTTTAAATTTCATGAAAAAAAATTGATATTTGTGGCCAATATAGCAATTCCGGGAAGTGGGACCTATGGGAGGTACCATAAATAATGGACCGATTTTGACCAATTTCAATAGCCATGGTCCCATTATCAAAAAAATGATCTGTGCCAAATTTCATCAAATTATCTTTAGAATTGCGACCTGTAGTTTGATTACAAGGTTTACATGGGGGTCCAGCCAGCCAGCCAGACGGACGGACGGACATCGCTAAATCGACTCAGAAAGTGATTCTAAGTCTATTGGTATACTAAAAGGTGGGTCTAAGACAAATATTTCTATGCGTTACAAACATCAGCACAAACTTATAATACCCTTTCCACCTATGATGGTGAAGGGTATAAAAAAATCATAAAAAGCGGCTGTTCACCTCATAACTCAGCTAGACACTGGTTATTGAGTATTAGGCTATGTAAAACTTCTCTAACTAATGCATTTGCCGTTCGGAGCCGGCGTTAAAACGTAGGTCCCTTTCAATGAGTCTAAAAATAGAATCGGATGCAGTTCATTGTCTAAGAGAAGTACCCCTTGTTCTAATTGGAATATTGTCGGGGAATTATATATGAAGACCTTATTTTGAAAGTGGATTAAGTGCATTTTTTTAAATTAAGATATAAAGTTTTTTGCGTTTCAGTGTTTTTAAAAATAAAGGTGACCATTTTAGTAAACTAAATCTTTGGTTTTGATCAGAACCTATCAAATGTTTTCTTTCATAAAAATAAATTAATAAAATCCGTTTGGATGGATTATAAAAAGTAAATTTTAGAAAAATTTCCTATAAAAAGTAAATTTTTGAAATATTTCCTATAAAAAGTAAATTTTTGAAGAATTTCCTATAAAAAGTAAATTTTTGAAAAATTTCCTATAAAAAGTAAATTTTTGAAAAATTGTCTATAAAAAGTAAATTTTTGAAAAATTGTCTATAAAAAGTAAATTTTTGAAAAATTGTCTATAAAAAGTAAATTTTTGAAAAATTGTCTATAAAAAGTAAATTTTTGAAAAATTTCCTATAAAAAGTAAATTTTTGAAAAATTTCCTATTAAAAGTAAATTTTTGAAAAATTTCCTATAAAAAGTAAATTTTAGAAAAATTTCCTACAAAAAGTAAATTTTTGAAAAATTTCCTATAAAAAGTAAATTTTTGAAAAATTTCCTATAAAAAGTAAATTTTTGAAAAATTTCCTATAAAAAGTAAATTTTTGAAAAATTTCCTATAAAAAGTAAATTTTTGAAAAATTTCCTATAAAAAGTAAATTTTTGAAAAATTTCCTATAAAAAGTAAATTTTTGAAAAATTTCCTATAAAAAGTAAATTTTTGAAAAATTTCCTATAAAAAGTAAATTTTTGAAAAATTTCCTATAAAAAGTAAATTTTTGAAAAATTTCCTATAAAAAGTAAATTTTTGAAAAATTTCCTATAAAAAGTAAATTTTTGAAAAATTTCCTATAAAACGTAAATTTTTGAAAAATTTCCTATAAAAAGTAAATTTTTGAAAAATTTCCTATAAAAAGTAAATTTTTGAAAAATTTCCTATAAAAAGTAAATTTTTGAAAAATTTCCTATAAAAAGTAAATTTTTGAAAAATTTCCTATAAAAAGTAAATTTTTGAAAAATTTCCTATAAAAAGTAAATTTTTGAAAAATTTCCTATAAAAAGTAAATTTTTGAAAAATTTCCTATAAAAAGTAAATTTTTGAAAAATTTCCTATAAAAAGTAAATTTTTGAAAAATTTCCTATAAAAAGTAAATTTTTGAAAAATTTCCTATAAAAAGTAAATTTTTGAAAAATTTCCTATAAAAAGTAAATTTTTGAAAAATTTCCTATAAAAAGTAAATTTTTGAAAAATTTCCTATAAAAAGTAAATTTTTGAAAAATTTCCTATAAAAAGTAAATTTTTGAAAAATTTCCTATAAAAAGTAAATTTTTGAAAAATTTCCTATAAAAAGTAAATTTTTGAAAAATTTCCTATAAAAAGTAAATTTTTGAAAAATTTCCTATAAAAAGTAAATTTTTGAAAAATTTCCTATAAAAAGTAAATTTTTGAAAAATTTCCTATAAAAAGTAAATTTTTGAAAAATTTCCTATAAAAAGTAAATTTTTGAAAAATTTCCTATAAAAAGTAAATTTTTGAAAAATTTCCTATAAAAAGTAAATTTTTGAAAAATTTCCTATAAAAAGTAAATTTTTGAAAAATTTCCTATAAAAAGTAAATTTTAGAAAAATTTCCTATAAAAAGTAAATTTTTGAAAAATTTCCTATAAAAAGTAAATTTTTGAAAAATTTCCTATAAAAAGTAAATTTTTGAAAAATTTCCTATAAAAAGTAAATTTTTGAAAAATTTCCTATAAAAAGTAAATTTTTCAAAAATTTCCTATAAAAAGTAAATTTTTCAAAAATTTCCTATAAAAAGTAAATTTTTCAAAAATTTCCTATAAAAAGTAAATTTTTCAAAAATTTCCTATAAAAAGTAAATTTTTCAAAAATTTCTTATTTTTATAGCAAATTTTTCAAAAATTTACTATTTTTATAGGAAATTTTTCAAAAATTTACTATTTTTATAGGAAATTTTTCAAAAATTTACTATTTTTATAGGAAATTTTTTAAAAAATTATTATTTTTATAGGAAATTTTTTAAAAAATTTACTATTTTTATAGGAAATTTTTCAAAAATTTACTATTTTTATAGGAAATTGTTCAAAAATTTCCTATTTTTATAGGAAATTTTTCAAAAATTTCCTATTTTTATAGAAAATTTTTTCAAAAGTTTCCTATTTTTATAGGAAATTTTTCAAAAATGTTTAATTTTTCTATATGAATTTATTATTTAATTTCTTACTTTTATAGGAAATTTTTGAAAAATTTTCTATAAAATGTAAATTCTTGAAAATTTTCCTATAAAAAGTAAATTCTTGAAAATTTTCCTATAAAAAGTAAATTTTTGAAAAATTTCCTATAAAAAGTAAATTTTTGAAAAATTTCCTATAAAAAGTAAATTTTTGAAAAATTTCCTATAAAAAGTAAATTTTTGAAAAATTTCCTATAAAAAGTAAATTTTTGAAAAATTTCCTATAAAAAGTAAATTTTTGAAAAATTTCCTATAAAAAGTAAATTTTTGAAAAATTTACTATAAAAAGTAAATTTTTGAAAAATTTCCTATAAAAAGTAAATTTTTGAAAAATTTCCTATAAAAAGTAAATTTTTGAAAAATTTCCTATAAAAAGTAAATTTTTGAAAAATTTCCTATAAAAAGTAAATTTTTGAAAAATTTCCTATAAAAAGTAAATTTTTGAAAAATTTCCTATAAAAAGTAAATTTTTGAAAAATTTCCTATAAAAAGTAAATTTTTGAAAAATTTCCTATAAAAAGTAAATTTTTGAAAAATTTTCTATAAAAAGTAAATTTTTCAAAAATTTCCTATAAAAAGTAAATGTTTGAAAAATTTCCTATAAAAAGTAAATTTTTCAAAAATTTCCTATAAAAAGTAAATTTTTCAAAAATTTCCTATAAAAAGTAAATTTTTCAAAAATTTCCTATAAAAAGTAAATTTTTCAAAAATTTCTTATTTTTATAGGAAATTTTTCAAAAATTTACTATTTTTATAGGAAATTTTTCAAAAATTTACTATTTTTATAGGAAATTTTTCAAAAATTTACTATTTTTATAGGAAATTTTTCTAAAAATTATTATTTTTATAGGAAATTTTTTAAAAAATTTACTATTTTTATAGGAAATTTTTCAAAAATTTACTATTTTTATAGGAAATTGTTCAAAAATTTCCTATTTTTATAGGAAATTTTTCAAAAATTTCCTATTTTTATAGAAAAATTTTTCAAAAGTTTCCTATTTTTATAGGAAATTTTTCAAAAATGTTTAATTTTTCTATATGAATTTTTTATTTAATTTCTTACTTTTATAGGAAATTTTTGAAAAATTTTCTATAAAATGTAAATTCTTGAAAATTTTCCTATAAAAAGTAAATTTTTGAAAAATTTCCTATAAAAAGTAAATTTCTGAAAAATTTCCTATAAAAAGTAAATTTTTGAAAAATTTCCTATAAAAAGTAAATTTTTGAAAAATTTCCTATAAAAAGTAAATTTTTGAAAAATTTCCTATAAAAAGTAAATTTTTGAAAAATTTCCTATAAAAAGTAAATTTTTGAAAAATTTCCTAGAAAAAGTAAATTTTTGAAAAATTTCCTATAAAAAGTAAATTTTTAAAATTTATTATTTTTCGCATAGTAAGAACCTTTCAACATCATTAACTCAATTTTTTTGGAATATGGACTTATTCCACTTTCAAAATAAAGTCTTCATATATACATACATATATACTTGTTACTTTGTGAGACTTTGAATATTTTTGAATGTTCAAAATCTAAGGAATATTGTCAAACGATTATAAGGTACAAAATTGTGTTGCTTTCCAGTATCAACATTTGTTCTTTCCATTAAGTTTACTTAAACCAACTTTTTGATAATGTTTATTTTTCTTGTATACTTTTTGGGTCCCAAAAGTTCAAAATCACTTGTGGCACATGCCCTTTTACGTTCGTCTTCGTTTCCCATAAACTTCCTCAAGATGTTGTCGTGTTGCTGCAGTAACAGCAACAGCAGCCAGCCATTTCCATTTCCATTAACGAAACATTTTATTGTTATAGTTTTTATTATTATTATTTGTTTATAAACAAACATTTCTGTAAGTTTTGTTTGTTTCATTGTTTTCCCAAAGTATTTTTCATGTTTTGTTAAACCAAACAATTCTTGTTTATGGCACTGGGCTTCTCCTCTCGAACGCCTCTTCATATACAACTTTTTTCGTTTTTGTTCTTTTTTTAATACTTTTTTTTGTTCTTTTTTTTCATGTTTCAGAAAAAACCTTTAGCGACCTCCAAGTTTTTGTCGACAACATTTTCTTACAATAACTTAAATTTTTATCATCATCGTCATACCCACATTTTTCTTCTTTTTTATACCCTTCACCACCATAGGTGGAAAGGGTATATTGGGTTTGTGCTGATGTTTGTAACTCATAGAAATATTGGTCTGATACCTACCTTTTAGTATACCAATCGACTTAGAATCACTCCCTGAGTTGTTTTAACGATGTCCGTCCGGTTGGCTGGCTGGCCGGTTATCCATGTAAGCTTGTTATCACTCTACAGGTCGTAACTTTAAAGATAATTTGATTAAATTTGGCACAGGTTCATATTTTGTTCCAAGGACGATCCCTATACTTTTTGGGCGAAATCGGATTACTATTTCGGGTACCTCCCATAGGGATGCCTTCCCGGAACAGAGTTTTTGGCCACAAATTTAGTTGTATATTAATAATATTCAGCACAAATATTGCTTATCATAACCTTAATCAGTGTTCCTAATTTTCTAGAAATCGGTCCAAATTTTACCATACCTCCCATACAAGACACATTCTCAAAAGACGTTTAAATAAACATAAAAGTACAAAAACGTTAATAACTCTAAAGATAAATGCATTTGATTACTTAAACTTTGCACAGATAAATATTTTGTAAATATAAACCAATAATCAAAATTTGGTAACAATCGGTCCACAATTGACCCTAGCTCCCATATCAGGTCCTTAGCCGGAAATGATATAAATCTCCAAATTTTGAAAAAATAGCACATAGTTTATGTATGTATGTTTCTAAAACTTAAGGAAAACTTGTTTAATTGTTGGTCCATATTTGACCTTAGTAGTGAAGGGTATTATATAGTCGGGCTTGACCGACTAAAGCTTTTCTTACTTGTTTGTTTTTTTTTTTGTTTGTTGGTTTTCAAAATCTTACGTGTTTTCTAGTTCTGCTCCAGGTTTTAGTTTTTGGTTGGCTTGTTTTAAAGCAGTTTTCATTGGGGAAAAGTTATCACCAGAACTTTATCTTGGCTTTAATGCTCCTCAGACTCTCGACTTCTTATTAAGGAAGAGGAGAATGTTTGGTTTCGTTTGTAGAGGAATTGTAAGTTTAAAATTTTAAGAAGGTCTTCACCTTATGGTTGACTGCATTCACTACTAACTAACTTACATACCTTCTTATACCCAACTTCCCTTGCCTTAACTCTTTTCTTCTTGACTTTAAGTTTTTGTCTTTGTTCTGAAACTTTTTGACATGCAATTTCGTCCAATTTACTTAACTTCTCCACTTCTATTCTATCCAGTCAACATGTGTTGCCATTCTCCAAAATTGAATTTGTTTTTCTTCTTCAGTTTTTGGTGATTCCAAAAACTCGTGCTAAAATATTCTTCTGCAAGATAAACTTCCAAAAACGAAAAAACAGCCAAAAACTTAACTCTAAATTTGTATTTTATTCCTGCCAAAATCGAAACTTGTTTTTTGGCTAAAAGGAAAAAAATTAAATAATTTTTTTGTTCATTTTTTTTAAACAAGTTCTTCTTACGTAAAGAAAAAGAAAGAGTTTAATAAACTTTCTTAACTTAAAACCTGTAAAAACTTCAACTAAAAAGAATGATTTATTAAAATTCATTATATAAAAAAAGTTTTCTTTTTTTTGCTAAGAAACTACTTACACATTTTATTATGGTAGATTCCTGGAGCAAAGTGAAAACCCTTTATTACTTGTATTAAATCACCGTTATGGAAGTTACATAAAGTTTTCTCGAAGCATAACAAAACATAACGTAAGCTGCTGCAACATTACATGTTGCTGGCGACTTATTTTTTTTGCTCCAACACGGCTCATGTCACTTTAATGATGTTTAACCTGTTAATTTAGCTGTTTTTTTTTAGTAAACTCTATCTTGAATTACATTTTTTTTCAAGTCATATAAAAATTCATTTCCTTTAGGTTTGTTTTGACTTGATGTTGGTGCAAAGAATGTCAGATAGAAAATTGTTTGATGGAAAAAGGGGTTTTGAACAGTCCAGGGTCAAAATAAAGGACTACATACGACTACTACACGAATTTTTTTACCAAAGCTAGTAAGATTTAAGTTTAGCCATAGATTCTATTATATAACGATGTTGCGCTTCCATACATTGATTTTCCGTATGGTCGTTTTCAAAACTCCATATCAAAAATATAGTATACCGATTTTACTCTAATTCGGAAACAACTATTTTGCAATTTCTTGAAGAAAAAAATCTGCATTCGACAAATGGATCAAGGAAGCGGCTTTGAAACGTAACAACGTTGGGACTCAGTTTGGTTTTATAGCTCAAGAACTACTTCGAATCTCAGAAATGTAAAGTTTAACATATCCCGGCGTAAAAAATATATTTCTATAGAAAATTTTTTTATTAACAATTTTTTTATACAAGATTTTTTTTTATCAAAAATTTTTCTATAGAAAATATTTTCATGAAAAATGTTCTTATAGGAAGTTTTTTTTTATAAAGTAATTTATTTTATTTGAATTTTTTCAAAAAATTTTTTATGAAAAATTTTTCTATAGAAAATTTTTTTATAGAAAATTTTTTTAACAAAAGTCTAAAATTTTTTTTATCGAAAATTTCTCTATAGAAATTTTTATCAAAAATTTTTCTATAGAAAATTTTTTTATAGAAAATTTTTCTGTAGAAAAGTTTTCTGTAGAAAAGTTTTCTATCAAAAATTTTTCTATAAAAAATTTTTATGAAAATATTTTTTTGTCAAAAAATGTTTTTACAGAAAAATTTTTTTCAAAGATTTTTCTGCTGAAAGGTAATTCTATTAATTTTTTTTATCAAAAATTTTTCTATAAAACATTTTTTATCAAAAATTTTTCTATAAAAAATTTTTTATCAAACATTTTTCTATAAAAAATTTTTTATCAAACATTTTTCTATAATTTTTTTTTTATCAAACATTTCTCTATAGAAAATTTTTTCTCAAAAATTTTTCTATAGAAAATTTTGTTATGAAAAATTTTTTTATAGAAAATTGTTTTATCAAAAATTTTTCTTTAGAAAATTATTTTTCTAAAATTTTTCTTTAGGAAATATTTGTATCTTTATGCAGGAGAAAGAACACCTTTAACCTCAGTGGTGAAGGGTATCCTGTAGTCGGGCTTGACCATATAAAAATAAAAAAATTTTCTATAGACAATTTTTTTATCAAAAAATTTTCTATACACAATTTTTTTGTTAAAAAATTTTCTATAGACAATTTTTTTATCAAAAAATTTTCTATAGACAATTTTTTTATCAAAAAATTTTCTATAGACAATTTTTTTATCAAAAAATTTTCTATAGACAATTTTTTTATCAAAAAATTTTTTATAGAACATTTTTTTTATCAAACATTTTTTCTATAGAATTGTTTTATCAAAATTTTTTTTATCAAAAATTTTCTATAGAAAGGTTTTTTATCAAAAATTTTTCTATAGGAAACTTTTTTACCAAAATTTTTTCTATTGAAAATTTTTTATAAAAAATGTTTCTATTTCTATTTATCGAAAATTTTTCTATTAAAAAATATTTTTATCAAAAATTTTCACAGCAAAATATTTTTATCGAAAAAATGTCTATAGAAAATAATTTTTATTGAACAATTTTATAGAGAAAAACATTTTTTTTTTTTATATTTTCTAAAGGAATTTTTTTTTATAGAAAATTTTTCTATTGAAAAATATTTTTATCGAAAAATTTTCTATTGAAAAATTAAATAGAGAAACGAATTTTTTATAGAAAATTTTTCTATAAAAAATTGTTTATCAAAAATTTGTCTATAGGACTTTTCTATAAAAAATTTTTCTATTGAAAAATATTTTTATGGAAAATTTTTCTTTATTTTATAGAGAAAAAAATGTTTCTATAAAAAATTTTTCTACTAAAAATTCTTCTATAAAAATTTTTTTATCACAAATTTTTCTATAGAAAATTTTCAAAAAATTTTTTATTACAAAGTTTTTCTATAAAAATTTTTGTGTAGGAAATTTTTTTATCAAAACTTTCTGCAGAAAAATAGTCGTCTCTGTCGACTAAACTGAGTTGAGAACGCCAATGTTCTCTCGAACCGTACATTTTGTTGCTACAAATTGGATTTTGATTTTTTTTTGCATATTTTGTTTTTGTCTTTTCTTTAACAAACCGGCACCAACCGACATTTTTATGAGTTTTATTAATGATCGTTATATTTACGAAAATTACAAAAATTGGTTATTTTAAAAAAGCCCTATGCTCCAGCCCTATGCTCCACTGGGAGTCAATGATAACAGAAGAAGAGTTATTATCAGAGTATCCGAATCGTTGATTTGGATAATATTAAAAAACTATTTCTTAATTTTGTTAATTGACAAAAATATTAATCAATATTTTCTTTCTTATCTTTGCAGGTAAATACATTTTTTATACTTTTATAAAATTAGAGATTAATATTGGTCGGTAAGTTTAATACCAGCGATATAAAGTAATTTTAAGGTAAAGTTATTAGACATTTAAATCACAAAATCGCTTACATCAAATTCAAGTCGGAACAGCTCGAACTACACTTCAGTCGCAATGGGTTATAGCTTTAGATTTATTCGAGAATATTTGAATTTCAATGATTGGTCTTTGAAAATTTCTTCATGTCCTTTTTATCCAGCTTTTACTGTTTGAAGATCTTTTTTTTGCGTGTGAGGTTTATATTTTTGTGCTCGCCAAGCGTTTTGCCTTTTATTTCATCCTCATCTCCTGACATTTGAGTTGGTTGCGCTGATTCATTTTCTTATGTATTTATCTTTTTTATAATTCTCGATGATTTCTGTAGTTTTTTCTTTCATTTCGCAATAAAACTTAAAAAATCTGTTTATTTATTTATTTGTTTGTATATAAGACAATCTGTTTATCCAACATTAACTGTCCGTCCAAACATTCGTTCGTCTGGTCCCTCCTGCTTTAAACTTATATTTTGGCTGACAGACGCGACTGTCTTGGCCTGGACCGTTTCCCTGAAGTGGTACTTGTTTGCCTTGGTTTGGTCATAAAGTTTTTGTGTTTTTTTTTTATTATTGTATTTTGTTTAGTCTTCTTAATTCTGGTCTTCTTCATCTTCTAGAGCTGTCTTGTTGTGTTCTACAATCTTAATTTTTTTAAGTTTTTTTTTTTTTTTTTTTTGTAATGTTTAGCACGTCTTGGGTTACTTCTACTTCTTAACAATATTTACTTCTTCTGCTTCGACGTCGTCTCTTCATGTCATTTACGCTTCATTTGTGTATATATTTTTTTTTCTATATGTAAGAAAAATCTGTAGAAAAAAGACCAAGAAATGTATCTTTATCTTTCAAGTTGGTTTGTTATGGTATTAAAAAAACTGCCTCCTCGTTCTCTACTCAAAAGTTTATACAAAGATGAAAGAACAAGATGTCGAAGAAGAATCTTCTTTTTCCTCTACCTCAAGTTCCACTCATAGAAGAGTTGATTTTCGAAATGATTTTATACCCTTCACCACAATAGGTGGAAAGGGTATATTGGGTTTGTGCTGATGTTTGTAATGCATAGAAATATTGGACTGAGACCTACCTTTTAGTATACCAATCGACTTAGAATCACTCCCCGAGTTGTTTTAACGATGCCCGTCCGGCTGGCTGGCTGGCTGGCTGGCCGGCCGGTTAACCATGTAAGCTTGTTATCACTCTAAAGGTCGTAACTTTAGAGATAATTTTATGAAATTTGGTACAGATTCATATTTTGGTCCCCTATACTTTTTGGGCGAAATCGGATTACTATTTCGGGTACCTCCCATAGGGATGCCTTCCCGGTCCTTTACAGGGACAAATTTAGTTGTATTTTAATAATATTCAGCACAAATATTGCTTATCATAACCTTAATCAGTGTTCCTAATTTTGTAGAAATCGGCTCATATTTGACCATACCTCCCACATAAGACACATTCTCAAAAGACGTTTATATAAACATAAAAGTACAAAAACGTTAATAACTCTAAAGATAAATGCATTTGATTACTTAAACTTTGCACAGATAAATATTTTGTAAATATTAACCAATAATCAGAATTTGGTAACAATCGGTCCACAATTAACCATAGCTCCCATATCAGGCCCTTAGCCGGAAATGATATAAATCTCGAAATTTTGAAAAAATAGCACATAGTTTATGTATGTATGTCTCTTAGACTTAAGGAAAACTTGTTTAATTGTTGGTCCATATTTGACCCTAGTAGTGAAGGGTATTATATAGTCGGGCTTGACCGACTATAGCTTTTCTTACTTGTTTTTTTTATTTTTATTTCTTTTATTGCATGACTTTGAACTTTTATTTTATTAAAATTTCAGCTTCATTTGATGATGAGCAACAACCAAAGAGATAAGAATCTGAAAGAATGAAATTTCAAATAAGTTCTAGAATAGAGTTAGAGCTTAAGTTGTAACAACGCAACTTGTTCGGTTGAATGGTTAATTTAGGAATTTTGTTGCATCAGCTGTAGCCACAAATACAATATTTTTTTAACGACTTAGATTTATGCTTTGATTCAGTTTATTTTTCATATTTGCATGGCAAAAAAAATTGAGCTATGTAAGAAATATCGGAAATTATTTATGGTAGATTTGGAAATTTGTTCAGGTTTCTTGAGTGTAGTTGCTAAACTTCCTAATTCGTCATTCTGACTCATAAAATGTTTTATGATTGCAAATATTTATTTAGATAGTTTTCAAAAACACAAAAATTTCTTATTTTTACAGGAAATTTAAAAAAATTCTTATTTTTATTATTTATAAATAAGAAATTTTTGAAAAATTTCCTATAAAAATAAGAAATTTTTGAAAAATTTCCTATAAAAATAAGAAATTTTTCAAAAATTTCCTATAAAAATAAGAAATTTTTGAAAAATTTGCTATAAAAATAAGAAATTTTTGAAAAATTTCCTATAAAAATAAGAAATTTTTGAAAAATTTCCTATAAAAATAAGAAATTTTTGAAAAATTTCCTATAAAAATAAGAAATTTTTGAAAAATTTCCTATAAAAATAAGAAATTTTTGAAAAATTTCCTATAAAAATAAGAAATTTTTGAAAAATTTCCTATAAAAATAAGAAATTTTTGAAAAATTTCCTATAAAAATAAGAAGTTTTTGAAAAATTTCCTAAAAAAATAAGAAATTTTTGAAAAATTTCCTATAAAAATAAGAAATTTTTGAAAAATTTCCTATAAAAATAAGAAATTTTTGAAAAATTTCCTATAAAAATAAGAAATTTTTGAAAAATTTCCTATAAAAATAAGAAATTTTTAAAAAATTTCCTATAAAAATAAGAAATTTTTGAAAAATTTCCTATAAAAATAAGAAATTTTTTAAAAATTTCCTATAAAAATAAGAAATTTTTTTAAAATTTCCTATAAAAATAAGAAATTTTTTTAAAATTTCCTATAAAAATAAGAAATTTTTTAAAAATTTTCTATAAAAATAAGAAATTTTTGAAAAATTTCCTATAAAAATAAGAAATTTTTGAAAAATTTCCTATAAAAATAAGAAATTTTTGAAAAATTTCCTATAAAAATAAGAAATTTTTGAAAAATTTCCTATAAAAATAAGAAATTTTTGAAAAATTTCCTATAAAAATAAGAAATTTTTGAAAAATTTCCTATAAAAATAAGAAATTTTAAAAAATTACCTATAAAGATAAGAAAATTTTCAACAATTTCTTATTTTTATAGGAAATTAAAATTTTTTTTTATTCAATTTTTCAAAAATGTCTTATTTTTATTAGAAATTTTTCAAAAATTTCTTATTTTTGTAGGAAATTTTTAAAAAATTATTTTTTTTATAGGAAATTTTTAAAGAATTTTATCGAAAATTTTCAAAAATTTCTTATTTTTATAGGAAATTTTTCAATAATTTCTTATTTTATAATTAGTTTTTCAATTTTTTTTTATAGTTAATTTTTTCAAAAATTTCTTATTTTTATAGGAAATTTTTCAGAAATTTCTTATCATAGAAAATTTTTTAAAAATTTATAATTTTTACAGGAATTTTTCAAAAATTTCTTATTTTTATAGAAAATTTTTCAAAAATTTCTTATTTATATAGAAAATTTTTCAAAAATTTCTTATTTTTATAGAAATTTTTAAAAAAAATTTCTTGTTGTTATAGGACATTTTTTTAAAATATCTTATTTTTATAGGAAATTTTTCAAAAAATTCTTATTTTTTTTATGGAAATTTTTAAAAAAATTTCCTATTTTGTAGAAAGTTTTTAAAAATTTTCTTATTGTGATGTTTTTCAAAAATTTTTTATTTTTATAGGAAATTTTTCAAAAATTTTAAAAATTTCCTATTTTTATAGGAAAATTTTCAAAAATTTCTGGTTTTTATAGGAAATTTTTTAAAAATTGATGCTAGTTATAATATACAATTTATGTTTCTATCATTTTAATATTGAGTAGTTGTAACATGGAAGTAAATACATACATACGTGGTTAAACTGTAATGTTAACTAACTTTGTTGCAAACCTCAAAGAGTCAATGATCTTTTTACTTTGTTTTAGTTATTATTTTTTTTAATACATAATAAAGACATCAACCACCATCATCATGATCATCATCACACGATCAGCAACTTCGGTCAACATTATCATTAACACCGCCATACATTATCATCATCATCGTCATTCAAATCATACAATTTATTTAAAGAAATTAAACTAAAAAACTTCGTTCTGTTTAAAAAAAAAGACAATCTAAAAACTGGAGCTATTTTTTCTTTGAAACAAAACAAAATAATACGAATATGTGGAAAAATAAAACGCTAAACTTTATACTCGAATAACAATAGTCAGCAATTACTTTAATTATGGCATGAATTTATTATAAAATTTTGAACTGAATGGAATGAGTGAATGAATATTTGCTTTAATACACGACGACGCGACGTTTTTCTATGACTTTTTATGATGGTCAGGCACTGATGTCTGGTGATAGCGACTGACCGACCAACGGCTTTCGAGCCAAACCCCTCTTGGAGTTAATGTTGGAGTCATAAAGACTAAAACAATGACGAGTCACTTTTTTGTTTTATTTTTTTTATATTCTTTGTTTTTTTTTTATTATACCCTATTTTCTGCCATAAACGCTAAATTTCTATGTGTTGATTAAGTTTTTTTTTAATCCATTTTATATTTTAATTTTTTAAAGTCAGACATTTATGAGTTCAATCCACATGAGCTTTGCGCTGAAAAGAAACTCTAGTTTTTATTTTTTTATTAAAGCTCTTAATCACAATTTCAACAATTTCGTAATCAACTAATTAAAGTGGAAAATTGTTTGGTTTAAATGTATGGGTTGATGATCTGATCCGATCGCTCCTTTTGTTTTTTGTATTGAGTCGAATAATAAGCGTGCGTTGTATGCAAAATTTATTTTGTTTTGAAAACATTTTTCTTAATTAAACTCAATTCGCTACAATTTGAATAAAATTAGGTTATGGAGAGTTGAAAAAAAGTTTTGAAAATATCAGAAGATATTGAGATGTATCAAAAAGTGTGAATGAAACATAAGATTAACTATTAAAACAAAATTTCCTTGATATTTTGTCAAATTTGTAACCAAAATTTTTCGATTACTCCAAATATTTGAAATAACAAGTAAGAAAGTTCTATAGTCGGTCAAGCTCGACTATACGATACCCTTCACCACTAAGGTCAAAGATGCTATTTTGCCTGTATAAAGACAAATATTTGCTTAATTTTGCCTTCATACAAACATTTTCTCAAAACTAATATATTTAAGCTGTTTCCGTCATTTGGACTTATATGAGGGCTAGGGTCAAATGTGGACCGATTATCTCGAAATTTGGCAAATTGATTACAATTGCTACAGAAATTATGTGTGCAAAAAATAAACTTGAAATTCTCATTATCTTACGGTCTTTTTAGTGATTTTTGTGTTATTTAGCATTTTTATACCCTTCACCACCATAGGCGGAAAGGTTATTATAAGTTTGTGCTGATGAATGTAACGCATAGAAATATTTGTCTTAGACCCATCTTTTAGTATACCAATAGGCTTAAAATCACTTTCTGAGTCGATTTAGCGATGTCCGTCCGTACGTCCGTCCGTCTGGCTGGCTGGACGGCTGGACCCCCATGTAAACCTTGTAATCAAACTACAGGTCGCAATTCTAAAGATAATCTGATGAAATTTGGCACAAATCATTTTTTTGATTATAGGACCATGGCTATTGAAATTCATCAAAATCGGTCCATTATTTATGTACCTCCCATAGGACCCACTTCCCGGAACTGATATATTGGCCACAAAAATCAATATTTTTTCATGAAATTTAAAACAAATACTGCTTATGTTAACCTAAATCACTGTACCAAATTTAGTTGAAATCGGTCCACATTTGACCATATCTCTCATACAAAGATAATGACAATTTTGAGTTTATTTTTTGCGTACATAATTTTTGTAGCAACTGTAATCAATTTGCCAAATTTCATAATAATCGGTCCACATTTGACCCTAGCTCTCATACAAGTCCAAAAGGCGGAAACAGCCTAAATGTATAAGTTTTGAGAATATGTTTGTATGATGACAAAACTTAGCAAATATTTGTCTTTATACAGGAAAAAGAACACCTTTGCCTTAGTAGTAGAGTTCGTATGGGAGCTATGGTCAAATGTGGACCGATTTCAACGAAATTTCGTACAGTAATTTTGGTTTGCATAAGCAGTATATGTTTTAAATTTCATGAAAAAATATTGATATGTTTTAAATTTCATGAAAAAATATTGACTTTTATGTCCAAAATATCAATTCCGGCAAGTGGGACCTATGGGAGGTACCATAAATAATGGACCGATTTTGACGAATTTCAATAGCCATAGTCCCATTATCAAAAAAATGATCTGTGCCAAATTTCATCAATTTATCTTTAGAACTGCGACCTGTAGTTTGATTACAAGGTTTACATGGGGGTCCAGCCAGCCAGACGGACGGACGGACGGACGGACGGACATCGCTAAATCGACTCAGAAAGTGATTCTAAGTCTATTGGTATATGGGTCTAAGACAAATATTTCTATGCTTTACAAACGTCAGCACAAACTTATAATACCCTTTCCACCTATGGTGGTGAAGGGTATAAATATTGACTTATGTGACCAAAATATCTATTTCCGTGAAGTGGGACCTATGCGAGGTACCATAATTAATGGACCGATTTTGAAGAATTTCAATAGACATGGACCCACTATCAAAGAAAATATATGTACCAAATTTTATCAAATTATCTTTAAAATTGTTTGATTACATGGTTTACATGGGGGTCCAGCCAGCCGTCCAGCCAGAGGTAGGGACGGACTGACATCGCTGAATCGACTCAGGAGGAATTTGAAGTCTATTGGTATACTAAAAGGTGGGTCTAAGACAAATATTTCTTTGCGTTACATACATCAGCACAAACTTATAATACCCTTTCCACATATGGTGGTGAAGGGTATAAAAAGTCATCTTCCACAAAACATAAAAATTTTTATGACAAGCTTTTCTTAAAATCAAATATCTTTGATCTTTTATGAATCAGTGAATTCATCAATTAACTATTTTTTTAATTGATATTTCTTGTAGACAATCTACAATCTACAGCCTCTTAATGGCAGAAATTTAGGAGATATTTAGTTCCTCTTACATTTTGAGCGACACATAAATAAAAATATACTTTATGATTTTAATGGAATATTTATGTTTAAAAAAATAAAAGATATTTATTATAAGATCCGTTTTAACATTAAATCAACAAATAAAATTATTCTTTTCGATATAGAAAGTTTTCTCAAACAAAAAGAAAGAATATCTGCTAGAAATTTATTTTAGAAAGTAAAAAAAATAAATTGTTTTTAGAAGAGACTTTAAAGTTAAGAAAACTTAAGAAAATATTTCAAACCGTGACAATTGTCTTTTTTTGGTCTTATAATTTTATTTATTTTCAGAGTGAATTTTTTCCATTAATTTAATTTGTTTCTTCTTCAAATATCAAGAAATATGTTATTTGTTTGCATTTTAATTAAAATTTGCTTAAAGGCAAATTATTTATATACCCTACACCATCCTTAATAGAAGGAGGGTATATTGGGTTTGTACTTATAGTTGTAACTCTTAGAAAAATTGGTCTGTCATCGATATATTCAATGACTTAGAGTTATTTTATGAGGCAATTTAATAACCGCCGTGGTATAGCAGGTAAGACATCCGCCTAGCATACCAGAGGCCCAAGTTCAATCCCCGACCAGATTCACTTGAAAAAAATAAATTTTCAAAAAAGCGGCGTTTCACCTCATAACTCAGCTAGCCACTGGTTATTGAGTATTAGGCTATGAAAAACTTCTCTAACTAATGCATTCGCCGTTCGGAGTCGGCGTTAAAACGTAGGTCCCTTTCAATGAGTTTAAAAATAGAATCGGATGCAGCTCATTGTCTGAGAGAAGTACCCCTTGTTCCAATTGGAATGTTGTCGGGGAATTATATATATATATATATATATATATATATATATATATATATAATTTAATAATGGACGTAAAAGTCGTAATTTTTTATGATCAAAATACTTCGACCAATGCTACTTAAAAGAACCAAAATCGGTACACTATTTCGAATGATTTTCTAGGACTGCTCGAAAGCGATTTTCTGATTAGTCCACATATGACAATACCCTCAATCTACTCTCAAAAGTCCATTAAAGATCCCGAAAATTACAAAAAATAAGTTTTATATAAATATTAATGTTTTTGACTCAGTTTCGGTTACCTCTTTATCTTAAATGGACCGAAATTTGTCTATTACTTCGAGTTATTCTCATAAAACTTCTTGAAAGTGATATTCTGAACTTTTATAGTCAAAAACTTAAGCTTATGATAGCTGAAATCACTATAACACCAATTTTTGTGATGAGTCCACATATGACCATACCCCACATATCCTACTCTCAAAAGTCCCGAAAATAATAAAAAATAAGTTTTATATAAAAATAAATCAGTTTCGGCAATTACCCTTTTATCTTAAATGGACCAAAATCGGTCCATCATTTTTAGTCGTTCCAGCCCTATGCTCGAAAGCGATGTTCTTAACTGTTATAGTCACAAACTTAAAACACTGCTGGACTAAATTTTATGATCAGTCCACATATGTCATACCCTCAATATAATTCATACTCCGAAAAGTCGATTAAACTTCCCGAAAATCCAAAAAGAAAAAATACATTTTATATAATTACGTCTTGAGGTATGAGAACTGGAAGAAGTTACCAGAAAAAACATAACATTCTTCTTATTCCAATGGGTCGCTTATCTGCAATTTTGTACTTCAAACGCTTTTATAACGCTATTTAATGGTCGATGTTCAAGATTGTCTTTTAATATTTTCATCTTCACTTGCATTCCACTCGGCTGGCTGTCGTTGGAACTCCCTTGATAATGATGGACTTCTTCTTACGGTCATCCAAAAACCACCATTAAACTTAGCAGATTCCAGAAAAAAAAACTATCAAGTCAAATCGTCCAGAATTGTATCTTTCCTAGTTCCTAACTTGTACGTTGTGAAATTTACTGACCCCAATTGTATAAGGTTATTAAATTTCAGCTCTTCTTTTTAAATTAATATTAAAATCAATAATTAAAGGAGCATCTTTTATAAGCGATAAGCATTAACATTTAGCACACCTTCCTTAATCGGAGGTTAGCTCTAAAGCATTAACACGCCGTCGATGTAAAATTAATAAAGTTTGATGTAGAACAAAAAGCTAACAACAGATGGCATGACGTGCAATTACCACATAACTACAAACCCTTTTCAAAGAAGGTAACCCATTTCGTATTAACAATAAGTCTATTGAAATTGATATTATTAATATTATTGACGAAATACAAAATTTTTTATTTTAAGATTTATAGCTTTAAACCAATGTTGGGCAAAGTCTCTCTGATTTTTAATTTTGCTAACCCTAGGGGTAGGCAAATTACAAAGTATGAGAGAATTAGAGAGACTTTGCCCAACATTGCTTTAAACTAAAGCATGGATTAGTTGAATTTAGCGTGAGGCCGCCGGAACGGAACGTCACAGCTGATCGTTTCTATTGTGTGTAAAGCAGTTAGAGCAGTTAGTGAATTCTGCTGTCACTTTACCTTAACGTCTGAATCTGTTGAAAATAGAAAATCCTTAAGTTCTTAAGTGACATTAATCAAGAGTGTTGTCAATATGTTGATATGGAAGGACGCTAAAATGAAAAATACATTGTAAAAACGCTTAATAATATTTGTAGTTTTATAATTATACTGAAATTATAGCATAATTTTCATGAATAATGTTCATAGTTAATTTTTCATATAATATATTAATAAATTATCTGTTTTTATACAATGTCAGAGTAAAATATATGTTTGGCAATTTTTTTTTTACAAAAAAAGTTAATTTTATGTTATTTATTGAGCCGAAAGTTTGATAGTCGAAATGGTTATGTCAATAGGACTTTAAGAAGCTGTGATGAGATGTCGCTGTTTTATTTTAACAAACCTGAAGCAGTTGAGTATTTTAAGGCCGATATTTCTGATGTCATTGCTGAGTTACTACCACATACACTCGAACAAGTGTTCCAATATTGGCCAACTCGGAAGAGTTAATGGTAAGACCGCGACATCCACATGAATTTTAAAAAATTTAAACACAAAAAAATTTCTTTCACATCCATTGTTTTTCTTTTTAGTGTATACAACAAACTATTCAGGCGACAAATAATTTGTTTTGTTTGTTTATGTCAAAATCATATGGCACGTCTTAAGTTTTTAGGTTGTTCAATAACTGTTCTAAAGTCAGACGTTAAGTTGGCCGTTAAGGCAGCCTCACGATAAGTTCAACTAATCCACCCTTAACCCTTTCGTCACTAACTATAAAAACATTAAAATTTTAAAAATTCGTAGCAATTAACCTCAATCAAACGGGTAAATAATAATTACCAGATCATCCTCCATCGGCGGTAAGCAGTAACACGCTGTCGATGTAAGTGACATAAAATTGACTGCTCTGTCATATATAAAATTCTGAATAGAAATTCAAAATTAATATTAGTTAGTCATTCAGCCCATTAGCCGGTGTAAGTCGATACATAACGAAATTTCAAAGCACACTGCCATTAAATGGGTGGCCAATTATGCAGTAATATCAACTCAAACTTGTGACACTCTAAAAAAGTTCATAGGCATAGATGAATGGATTTACTAGATTTAATTGGGGATACTATTAAAGCTTCTAAAAATACTTATTTAAATTCAACAGCCTTCGGGCAATTAGTTTGTGAGATATAGCATTTAAAATTAACTTTTATAAAAATGGATTCGTATTCAAGAAGTAACACTTAGCTAAAAACTGTCTATAGTTTTTGCCTAAGTGTAACTTATCAAATACAAATCCATATATGTAAAAGTTGATTTTAAATGCTATATCTCACTAACTAATTGCCCGAAAGCTGTTGAATTTATAGACATATTTTTAGAACTTACCTTAAAAGCTAGTATTTCTTCTGTCCATCTATGCCCATGAACTTTAAAACATCCTTTCAAGTATGAAAATTTTCAAATTTTCAAAAATCAGTTCACATTTTAGGGTATTATCTGATCGGTTTTTACCGGCTATAATATTTTCTTCCTTGATTTTCTTTTTTCATTTATTGCTGCTGTATTTATTGTATTCATTAGCTTTTACAAGGAAGTCTTACAAAAGAAATGAAATCATATCAAAAGCTGCAAATTATTGAAAAAAAAAAAAAAACAAAAAATGGTTTCTTACCAGAGTGTTAAGATATGATTGTTATACGTCTATTTTCTTTTATTTCATGATTTTTTCCATTTTTTTTTTGTTTTTGTGGTTATACAAACATTTCATCTCTGATACTATATCATTTTCAACAAAAACCACAAATTTATGAAATTATTTATTTACGAGTGTTTTATCCAAAATGATACACTTTTAGTCTTTTAATAGGCAAAGAAATCATTAAGCAATGGAAAATTTAATTTAAGACTTCAAAAAAATTAGTTTGTTAGTTTAATAAAGTTAAATAATGGTAATAATATAGGAAATTCGGTGGAAAATTTTTGATTTCTTACAATAATAAAGGGTGGTTTAATTGTAAGGGCCGATGTTAAATGTGAACCGCACCTAAACGCCAAGCTTTTTTCCGAATTTTATTTGACATTTCTCTATTTCAGACTTACTCAATTTGAACCATGGATAGATACACAATCCAACAACGTGTTAAAGTTATCCAGACTTATTATGAAAATGGGCGTTCAAATCAAAATTCATATCGTGCACTTCGTGATTTTTTTGGTCAATTTGATCGCCCAAATGTGCGTACAAGCGCAAAAATCGTGAAAAAAAATTCGAGCAATATCCAGCTCGTACTGTAGAAAATATTGCTGCTGTTGGCGATAGTGTGGCTGAAGAGCCGTCCACTTCAAATCGTCGTCGTGCAAAAACAATTGCACCTCTCACGCTCGTCGTTGATGAATATTATGCATAAAGACTTGCATTTACACGCTTACAAGGTGCAACTGGCTCAAGAACTAAAGCCTCTTGACCATTCTAAACGTCGTGAATGGTCAGAATGGTGGCAAGAAATGGCAACATTGGATGATAAATTTTCGAAGAAAATCATCTTCAGTGATGAGGCACATTTTCACCTCAATGGATTCGTCAATAAACAGAATTGCCGCATTTGGGCGAATGAGAATCCAAGAGTGATTGTAGAAAAACCAATGTACCCACAAAGAGTGATTGTTTGGTGCGGTTTATGGGCTGGCGGCATCATCGGGCCGTATTTTTTCCAAAATGAGGCCGGTCAGGCAGTTACTGTGAATGGTATTCGCTATCGTGAGATGATAACGAACTTTTTATGGATCGAATTGGAAGATATGGATGTGGACGATACGTGGTTTCAGCAGGACGGTGCCACTTGCCACACAGCTAACGAGACAATGGCTCTTTTGCGCAACAAATTCAATGACCTTGTTATCTCACGTAATGGCGATGTCAATTGGCCGCCAAGATCATGTGATTTGATACCGTTGCACTTTTTTCTTTGGGGTTATTTGAAAGAAAAGGTGTACGTCGATAAGCCAGCAACAATTCAAGAGCTAAAGGATGAGATAATTCGGCCCATTAACATCAATAGAACCTCCATTATGCCTTAGGGTCATCGAAAATTTGGACCATCGGATGGGGGTGTGCCGCCGCGGTCGCGGCGCCGTTTTGGCCGATATTTTGTTCCATACATAATTGAGTAATACCAATATATCATAATAAAATAAAATTATAATAATTTCCTAAATAGTTTGTTATTTGTTCAAAATCAACATCGGCCCTTGAAATTTAACCACCCGATACATACAGTTTTAAAAGAGTAAAAAGTATTTTTGAATTTTTTGAAGATGTTGCACTTCTTTACATTGATTTACAGTATGGTCGTTTTGAAAACTCCATTAAAAAAAGAGAGTATATCGCTTTTACTTCTAATTCGGAAACAACTATTGGAGACGATTATCCAATGAGAGAATGCTAAGGCATACACACGTGCTCATGTTTGTTTGTGCGTTTATGTGTTTTTCATTGTTCTTTATCCACTGAAGCAACCATAGAAGAAACCGATTTGTCCGTATTTTTTGATATTTGTAATTGGGGTTAATACAAACTAACCATTATCCCAATATCGTTCTTAATTTTCCCACATTTCAGTTTGGCACCTTTTTTTCATAATCCACTATACTCCTCTTCATTTATCATATTGCATTTAACCAAACAGCATCTGAAAAAACTCCCTCAAATATTGTTTCATAATTATTAATATTTGCCCAAGGAAAGGTCAGTTTTTTTATATTCGTTTCTGTTAATCGTTTCTGAAATTCTAAGAAGAAACCTGTAGACGACTGACAACAAATAATTTTAAGAACAAAAAGAACCACCTTAAAAAATAAATACATAGAAAACTCCAATCTACAAACACATCAGGGCGTTTAGATAAATGCAACATTAAGTGGTAAATTGCATGTCAAAAGAATGTTTTGTTTGTGGCAAGTGTTTGTGTGTGGTTCTCTAAGTGAGCGCAGTTCAGTTCCTATTGTGCCACAAAAAAAAAGTACCAAAATGAAATAACGGAAATTGCAGTAAAAATAAGTTTTTTATTTGTTAAAAACAAAAAAAATAATAATAAAGAAAAAATATGATGTAAGAACATTTAGGAGCCAACACTGAATTGAAGGTGCGACCAACAACAGCTAAAAAATGCTTTTTATTAAATTAAATGTTGCAACTTGCAATGTTGCAAACAACAAGTCAATATTCATTCATTCATTCATACACACACTAGACTCCAGCGTATTCGCTATTAAAATTTATAAAACGATTTTCTTCTTTCTGTGGCATTTGTCTAAAGGAAAAGGCAATGACCCACGCAATATATGTATTATAGAACCAACAGCCAGCTCTGTATTTGTTTTGGTTTTTCCCCGAAACGAAAGAAGAATATTCTAGAATAAAGAAGCAATATGGTTGCACACTCAAGTCTTGCCTCCTCCAAAGTTTTTCCAAAATAATGGCAATAAATTTTGTTGGTGTTGCTTAAGCAAAATGTCTTCTGGGTAAATTAAGGCAACAAATTAAAAAGTATTTTTGGAGTCGAAAAGGTTGTTTTTATTCAAAGATCTACTTTTTATTAAAATATAAAGTTTTTATTTAAAAAGTCACTGTTTATTTAAAAAGGTACTTTTTATTCAAAAAGGTACTTTTTATTCAAAAAGGTACGTTTTATTCAAAAAGGTACTTTTTATTTAAAAAGGTACTTTTTATTTAAAAAGGTACTTTTTATTTAAAAGGGTACTTTTTATTTAAAAAGGTACTTTTTATTTAAAAAGGTACTTTTTATTTAAAAAGGTACTTTTTATTTAAAAAAGTTATTTTTATTTAAAAAGGTACTTTTTGTTTAAAAAGGTACTTTTTATTTAAAAGGGTACTTTTTATTTAAAAAGGTACTTTTTATTTAAAAAGGTACTTTTTATCTAAAAAGGTACTTTTTATTTAAAAAGGTACTTTTTATTTAAAAAGGTTCTTTTTATTTATAAAGGTATTTTTTATTTAAAAAGATACTTTTTATTTAAAAAGGTACTTTTATTTAAAAAGGTACTTTTTATTTAAAAAGGTACTTTTATTTAAAAAGGTACTTTTTATTTAAAAAGGTACTTTTTATTTAAAAAGGTACTTTTTATTTAAAAAGGTACTTTTTATTTAAAAAGGTACTTTTTATTTAAAAAGGTACTTTTTATTTAAAAAGGTACTTTTTATTTAAAAAGGTACTTTTTATTTAAAAAGGTACTTTTTGTTTAAAAAGGTACTTTTGATTTAAAAAGGTACTTTTTGTTTAAAAAGGTACTTTTTATTTAAAAAGGTACTTTTTATTTAAAAGGGTACTTTTTATTTAAAAAGGTACTTTTTATTTAAAAAGGTACTTTTTATTTAAAAAGGTACTTTTTATTTAAAAAGGTACTTTTTATTTAAAAAGGTACTTTTTATTTAAAAAGGTACTTTTTATTTAAAAAGGTACTTTTTATTTAAAAAGGTTCTTTTTAAAAAGGTACTTTTTATTTTAAAAGGTACTTTTTATTTTAAAAGGTACTTTGTATTTAAAAAGGTACTTTTTATTTCAAAAGGTACCTTTTATTTAAAAAGGTACTTTTTATTTAAAAAGGTACTTTTTATTTAAAAAGTTACTTTTTATTTAAAAAGGTACTTTTTATTTAAAAAGTTACTTTTTATTTAAAAAGTTACTTTTTATTTAAAAAGATACTTTTTATTTAAAAATGTATTTTTTATTTAAAAATGTACTTTTTATTTAAAAAGGTATTTTTTATTTAAAAAGATACTTTTTATTCAAAATGGTATTTTTTAATCAAAAAGGTACTTTTTATTAGCACCTTTTTTAAAAAGATACATTTTATTTAAATAGGTACTTTTCATGCAAAAGGGTCTTTTTATTCAAAAAGATACTTTTATTCAAAAATATACTTTTTATTTAAAAGGGTACTTTTATTTTTCCCCTATCGTCAACTTTTCTTAAGAAAAGCCTTCCTACCGTCAACTTTTCTATAGCAAAAGTCCTCCTATCGTCAACTTTTCGATAGTAAAAGTCTTCCTATCATCAACTTTTCTATAGCAAAAGTCTTCCTATCGTCAACTTTTCTATAGCAAAAGTCTTGCTATCGTTAACTTTTCTATAGCAAAAGTCTTCCTATCGTCAACTTTTTTATAGCAAAAGTCTTCCTATCGTCAACTTTTCTATAGCTAAAGTCTTCCTATCGTCAACTTTTCTATAGCAAAAGTCTTCCTATCGTCAACTTTTCTTAAGAAAAGTCTTCCTATCGTCATCTTTTCTTAAGAAAAGTCTTCCTATCGTCAACATTTCTTAAAAAAAGTCTTCCTATCGTCAACTTTTCTTAAGTCTTCATATTATCAACATTTTATAAGAAAAGTCTTCTTATAGTTAACTTTTCTGATCGTCAACTTTTCTATAGCAACTTTTCGTCAACTTTTCTATAGCAAAAGTCTTCCTATCGTCAATTTTTCTATAGCAAAAGTGTTTCTTAAGAAAAGTCTTCCTATCGTCATATTTTCTTAAGAAAAATCTTCCTATCGTCAACTTTTCTTAAGAAAAATCTTCCTATCGTCAACTTTTCTTAAGAAAAATCTTCCTATCGTCAACTTTTCTTAAGAAAAATCTTCCTATCGTCAACTTTTCTTAAGAAAAATCTTCCTATCGTCAACTTTTCTTATGAAAAATCTTCCTATCGTCAACTTTTCTTAAGAAAAGGATTCCTATAGTCAACTTTTCTTAAGAAAAGGATTCCTATAGTCAAGTTTTCTTAAGAAAAGTCTTCCTATCGTCAATTTTTCTTAAGAAAAGTCTTCCTATCGTCAACTTTTTTTAAGAAAAGTCAACTGTTTTATAGAAATGTTTACCTATCGTCAACTTTTCTATAGAAATGTTTCCCTATCGTCAACTTTTCTTTAGAAATTTTTGTCTATTGTCAATTTTTCTTTAGAAATGTTTGTCTATCTTCAACCTTTCTATAGAAAAGTTTGTCTGTCGTCAACTTTTCTTTAGAAAAGATTACTTATCGTCAACTTTTCTATGGAAAAGTTTGCCTATCGTCAACTTTTCTATAGAAGTTTTTGACTGTCGCCAACTTTTCTATAGAAATGTTTGCCTATCGTCAACTTTTCTAGAGAAAGGTTTGCCTACCGTCTATTTCTGCATAGAAATGACTTTTTTGGCTAAGTTTTTTGAGTAAGGAACAATTTCTTGGTAGGCCTGATACCAAAATATCCAACGATCTCCTGGTAACTTTTTTCCTGCTTATCAGTGCAATTTGTAGATCCAGACATATTTTTCTTCATATTTATTTGGTTTGGATTTTTTGTTTGCAAAAAATCTTTCCCATTTGTAGATTTTTTGAAATGTCTGGGAATCTTGTAACTTTTTGTAGTTTTTAAGTTTAGCTTTTTTTTACCATTTTTTGTCAGTTTAAGAACTTTATGCTTGAAAGATTTCTCAAAAATCCGCTAGTTTATTTAAGAAACAAATGGCAAAAAAGCCAAAATGAACTGGCTGCTCATGTTTGCAAGCGAAACAAAACTTTATGTGAAGTCATGCGTTACATTTCAAGATATTGAAAATTGAAAATCACTTTTAACACGCAATATTTTTTAACAAGTTTTTGTTTTTTTGTTTACGATGATAGCAAGCACAAAAAATATTGAAACAAAAAAAAGGTTACCTTGCATATTGTAATATCGCAGGTAAAGTGAATGTCTTTACGATATTGAATTGTAAAGTTATTGAAGCAAAAAAGAAGAGCAATAAACGGACAAAGTATTGATTCATGACTAGTGGCAATTTAGATTAAATATTTTAACAATATTTATTTTATAAAATAAATATATTCTTAGTTACAAGTTACTAACCATTAAAAGATGTCGTAATAAGCTTCTTATTACCTTTAGCATTACCAGCTAATGACAGCTGCTTACTTACTACATTACCTTTATCTTCTTTTAGCTTTTAGTTAAAGCTTTCTAAGATTTATCTTGTCTTTAGATCCAACTAAATTTTTCTTTATTTTTGTTTATTTAATTTCGTTATAAAAATCCCAAGAATTTTTCAATATTTGCTTAAAAAAAAACTCCACATAAAAATCATGTCATCATCATCATTATCTGCTCTATAATATCTAATATCATCGTAAATACTCGTATCTATTTATTATCTTCAAAATGCCTTAACAAGTCATTAAACTTTAGCCAAAGACAATCAATCGATAAATTTTCTTTTCGTTTCTTTTCTTTTCCAAAGCGTTTAAACATTAACTCGTACATGTAATCAAAGACACGTTAAGTTTATAATATTAACGTTGAATTTTTGCTTCTTCATTATAAAAATGTTAAAAATTATAAATGAAATATTTTAAGTTTTATAATTTTTCTTTTCGACTATTTTTGTGGCATTTTAATTTCGCATTAAAACTCAATAAAGTGCAGACAGAGTGAGCAGTCGAGCTATTGTATGGATAAATAGTAGCAAAATAAAATTTTTAATGATACTAATAACAGTATAATAAATGTAAAATAATATAACATATGTTATTCATGTGAAAATTAAACAGCAATTATTTTAAACAAAAAAGAAAAAGTGCAATAAACTTTTGAAAAGCAAATAACATATGAAGTTATTAAGTTATAAAATTTTAAATTTTATGTTTTGAAACATAAAAATAACATTTCTTTTAGAAATTTAAGTTACTTGTTGTTTATAAGAGTGCCTTTTGTTCATTTCGTACTTTTTGTTAAAAATAGTACTTTTTGTTAAGAATAATACTTTTTGTTATAAATTGTACTTTTTTTGTAAAAATGCTACTTTTTGTTAAAAATAGTACGTTTTGTTGAAAATAGTACGTTTTGTTCAAAATAGTACGTTGTGTTAAAAATATTATTTTTTTTTTCAAAATAGTACTTTTTTTTTCAAAATAGCACTTTTTGTTCAAAAAAGTACTTTTTGTTAAAAATAGTACTTTTTGTTAATAATAGTACTTTTTGTTAAAAATAGTACTTTTGTTAAGAATAATACTTTTTGTTATAAATTGCACTTTTTTGTTAAAATGCTACTTTTTGTTAAAAATAGTATTTTTTGTTAAAAATAGTACTTGTTGTTAAAAATAGTACTTTTGTTCAAAATGGCACTTTTTGTTAAAAATATTAATTTTTGTTAAAAATAATACTTCTTGTTAAAAATAATACAATTTGTTTAAAGTGGTAATTTTTATTAAAAACGGTACTTTTTGTTAAAAATTATACATTTTGTTTAAAATAGTACTTTGTTTACCTTTTAAGCAAAAAGTACCATTTTTGTTTAAAATGGTAAATTTTTTCGTTCCTTTTATTAAAAATTCTGTATAAAAAAATAGTACACGTCTTAGTCTATGTCTTAGTCTATGTCTTAGTCAATGTCTTAGTCTATGTCTTAGTCTATGTCTTAGTCTATGTCTTAGTCTATGTCTTAGTCTATGTCTTAGTCTATGTCTTAGTCTATGTCTTAGTCTATGTCTTAGTCTATGTCTTAGTCTATGTCTTAGTCTATGTCTTAGTCTATGTCTTAGTCTATGTCTTAGTCTATGTCTTAGTCTATGTCTTAGTCTATGTCTTAGTCTATGTCTTAGTCTATGTCTTAGTCTATGTCTTAGTCTATGTCTTAGTCTATGTCTTAGTCTATGTCTTAGTCTATGTCTTAGTCTATGTCTTAGTCTATGTCTTAGTCTATGTCTTAGTCTATGTCTTAGTCTATGTCTTAGTCTATGTCTTAGTCTATGTCTTAGTCTATGTCTTAGTTTATGTCTTAGTCTATGTCTTAGTCTATGTCTTAGTCTATGTCTTAGTCTATGTCTTAGTCTATGTCTTAGTCTATGTCTTAGTCTATGTCTTAGTCTATGTCTTAGTCTATGTCTTAGTCTATGTCTTAGTCTATGTCTTAGTCTATGTCTTAGTCTATGTCTTAGTCTATGTCTTAGTCTATGTCTTAGTCTATGTCTTAGTCTATGTCTTAGTTTATGTCGTAGTCTATGTCTTAGTCTATGTCTTAGTCTATGTCTTAGTCTATGTCTTAGTCTATGTCTTAATCTATGTCTTAGTCTATGACTTAGTCTATGTCTTAGTCTATGTCTTAGTCTATGTCTTAGTCTGTCTTAGTCTATATCTTAGTCTATGCCTTAATCAATGTCGTAGTCTATGTCTTAATCTATGTCTTAGTCTATGTCTTAGTCTATGTCTTAGTCTATGTCTTAGTCTATGTCTTAGTCTATGTCTTAGTCTATGTCTTAGTCTATGTATTAGTCTATGTCTTAGTCTATGTCTTAGTCTATGTCTTAGTCTATGTCTTAGTCTATGTCTTAGTCTATGTCTTAGTCTATGTCTTAGTCTATGTCTTAGTCTATGTCTTAGTCTATGTCTTAGTCTATGTCTTAGTCTATGTCTTAGTCTATGTCTTAGTCTATGTCTTAGTCTATGTCTTAGTCTATGTCTTAGTCTATGTCTTAGTCTATGTCTTAGTCTATGTCTTAGTCTATGTCTTAGTCTATGTCTTAGTCTATGTCTTAGTCTATGTCTTAGTCTATGTCTTAGTCTATGTCTTAGTCTATGTCTTAGTCTATGTCTTAGTCTATGTCTTAGTCTATGTCTTAGTCTATGTCTTAGTCTATGTCTTAGTCTATGTCTTAGTCTATGTCTTAGTCTATGTCTTAGTCTATGTCTTAGTCTATGTCTTAGTCTATGTCTTAGTCTATGTCTTAGTCTATGTCTTAGTCTATGTCTTAGTCTATGTCTTAGTCTATGTCTTAGTCTATGTCTTAGTCTATGTCTTAGTCTATGTCTTAGTCTATGTCTTAGTCTATGTCTTAGTCTATGTCTTAGTCTATGCCTTAATCTATGTCGTAGTCTATGTCGTAGTCTATGTCTTAGCCCAGTAAGAACAGTGTCAAACGTTTGAAATATGATGACTTTTACATTTGATATCAAACGTTTTTTTCAAACTTTTTTCAAACCTGAAAAAGATGTTGGAGATTCACATTAAATTTCAAATGAGGGTTCATTTGAGAATAAACGTTTGAAAAATGATAGTTTCTCAAATTGAGAATGAAGGTTATTCTCAAATCATTATCAAACCTAAGATGACTTGAGAATAATTTGAAAAATGGTGTTATATAAATTTGATATCAAACCTTATTTCAAACTTTTTTCAAACATTAAAAAAAAATAATTTATGTTAAAAAAATTAATGTTTAAAATATTTTAATGGAATGGCATTGCATTTCAAAGAAATTCGTTATTTCTTTCGGATTTTTTAAAATTGATCCATATTTGACCATAAAACCTTGTTTAAAAAATGTCAAGATTAAAAATTTAATAATATTCATATGCATAAGTAAATTTTCTTTGTTTCTTAAAATTTTTTTACCTAACAATAAAAAAAATATATTTTAAGCAAAACAATTCAAATATGATGCACCGTTTTCAAAAACAAAATAAACAAACTCAAAAAGATCAAAAATACAACGCCATTTTATTTATGTTCCACATGTAGATGATATCCACATTTGAAAACCCTTTGAGAATGAGGTTTAATAATGATTTGAGAATAAAGGCATTTCTCAATTTGAGAATAAAGTCCCCTTTTTGTTGAGAACGCTATTATTCTTAAATCAGTATCAAATCAGTATCAAACGTTTGACCTTTGAAAAAAGATTTATTTTCAAATTATCCTCAATTTGAGAATAAACCTTTTTTCTTACTGGGAGTCTATGTCTTAGTCTGTTTTAGTGTATGTCTTAGTCTATGTCTTAGTCTATGTCTTAGTCTGTGTCTTAGTCTATGATTTATTCTATGTCTTAGTCTATGTCATAGTCTATATTTATTCTATATCTAATCTATATATAGTCAGGCTGTGAAATATATCATTAAGTCCTTCGTGGTTCAAAAAGCTTTTGATTAGTGAAAAGCTTTTCAAAAAAACCGCCTAAGACTGACAATTGTTTTTATTTAAAAACTTTTTCTATTCCATTCTTTAGGATCTTTAAAAGTTTACTCGCGAAACCTAATGAATTTATTGTATAAGCTTAATTTATTTCAAAAGCTTTCGATGTTATTTTAAAAAGTTTCTTTGTTTGTTTTTGCTGGTGTCCTCTTTATTTTATGAATTTTGACTTTTAACCTTAATGAAATTGAGTTTCTTGGCAATTAAGTTATTTTTTGAACCCGAGGCTTTTTATTGCTGCTGTTGTTGTTGTTGTTATTGTATTAAAAGCTGCTAATAGCTTCTTCATGTTGCAACTTCTTGTCATGTGTTTAAAGTTAAAGTTAATGTTGCTGTTGTCTTTTTATTGTTGTTAATTTATTGTTGGTTAAATGTTGAGCCTTCTTTATTGCTTTCGTTGACTTCAGTTGATTTTTGTTTTTATTATTTACATTTAATTTGTTTAACTAATTTTTATTGACATTTTAAACTTTTCGGAAATTCATGTATGTCGAAGTTTAGTTGTTCTCTTTGTCTATACGAACGTCTGTCTGTCCTTCCCTCTTGTCATTTGTTTGTCTGTCCATCCATCCATTTCTGTATGTTCCCTAAGCTTTTGCATATTGTCAAAATGATGTAAGTTTTGTTTGATTTTTGTTTCTTTTTTGCTAATTTTATTTTGCTGAATCTTAAGTCTAAAGTTTTAAACCTATGAACTAAAGGGAATAAAGTTTCATCTCCTAAGTTTTTTCGTTGTTTTAGCAAATGATCTCAATTAACAAGATCATCAATTATTTTCTAGTTAATTTGTATAAACTTTAGTTGATTACATATCAAGATCAACAGGAATAGATGTCAATGAGGCAAAATGTCAGGTTATTTACATATTTCCAAACATTTAACCCCCCTTAAGTGGAGATGACAAGTGTTGCCATTTCCTGTACCAAATTTAACATTAATGGGCTATAACCGCCTTATATATAAGTAGTAGTAAAATTAGTTTCTTCTATTTAAGTTTTATTTTGCCCCATTGTGCATTTGAACCAATTTTCTTTTATAGCATAATAATGACAATTTTCTTTAAAATTATTTAATAAATTTTATAACAATTTCTCTTTTATTTTGTCTCTTTCCAGGTAAGTGTTGTTAACACAAATTATTGTACAAAAAACCGCTTTCCTCCTACTCCTCTCCTTTGAACAACTAAATAATTGTAAGTAATTTTATGAAATTATTTAAAAAAATATTTCTTTACCAAGAAAAAAAAAACAGATCTTACTTGTCTATTTTTTACCTTAAATAAAAGCAAATCCAAATAATTTTCAAATTTTATCACACATCAATAAAACTAAAAAAAAAAAATTCTCAATATTCAGGGAAAATTATTTCGAAATCCAAACGGAACGATATAAGAGCAAATACTAGAGTTTCATATGGTCAATAATATTTGGCGGTGTGTTTTTTCTTTTATTAATGTTGTTAAACAATTTTCTTTATAAAAAATTTTAATTTTACTACAATTTTTGTTATAGTATAAGCTCTTTTTTGTCTGTCCATCCGTCCGTCCGTCCTTCCTTCCATTCAAATGTCTGTCCTTCCCACTCGCTTATCTCTGCTTTAAGTAGTTATAATAATAGTAATTTAGACTTTTTTCTCTTTCTTCTTGATATGTGAAAAATAGTTTTGTTATTTTATTGGCTAATTTCCCATTAAAACGAAATTGAAGTTTCAAAAATAGCATCATTATTTATCTCATGGAATTAATATTTAAAAAATTGTTGTATTTTCTTTAATTGTTAGAAAACAAATTTTGATTAAAAATGTAAGTTTTTTTCTTTAAAATATAAAGTTTTGTACAAAAAAGTACTTCCAAAAGTACTGTTTTTTTTCTCTAAGAAGTACTCTTTGTCTTTAAAAAGATAAACTTTTCCCCAAAGATACTGCTTTTTTGTTAAAAAAAAGTACTCTGTTTATCTAAAAAGGTACTTATTGCACCAATGGTACTGTTTTTTGTTCCAAAAAGTACTCTGTTTATATAAAAAGGTACTTTATTCACCAAAGGCACTTTTTTTTATTCCATAAAGTACTCTCTTTATATAGAATAGTAAATTATCCCCACATTTACTGTTTTTAGTTCCAAAAAGTACCTTTTTTCAAGAGTTACTTTTCTTGTACCCCAAAGGTACTGTTTTTTACTCTAAGAAGTACTCTAATTTTTTAAAAAGATAAACTTTTAAAAAAAGGTTCTGTTTTTTGTTCCAAAAAGTACCCTTTTTATTTAAAAAGGTACTTTATTCAACTGTTTTTTATTATATAAAGTACTCTCTTTATTTAAAAATGTAAATTTTTCCCCAAAGTAACTGTTTTTAGTTCCAAAAAGTACTCTGTTTTAAAAAGGTACCTTTTTTGTTCGAGAGATTACCTTTCTTGTACCCCAAGGGTTCTGTTTTTTTACTCTAAGATGTACTTTCTTTCTTTAAAAAGATAAACTTTTCCCAAAAGGTACTGTTTTTTGTTCTAAAAAGTACTCTGTTTACTTAAAAAGGTACTTTTTTCACCAAAGGTACTGTTTTTTGTTCCAAAAAGTATTTTGTTTGTTTAAAAAGGTACTATTTTCCCCAAAGGTACTGTTTTTTGTTCCAAAAAGTACTCTGTTTATTTAAAAAGGTACTTTTTCACCAAAGGTGCTGTTTTTTGTTCCAAAAAGTACTCTGCTTATTTAAAAAGTATCTTTTTCCCCAAAGAGGCTGTTTTTTGTTTCAAAAAGTACTCTGTTTGTTTAAAAAGGTACTTTTTAAACCAAAGGTACTGTTTTTTTGATTCAAAAAGTACTCGTTTTATTTAAAAAGATATACTTTTCCACAAAGGTGCTGCTTTTTGTTCCAAAAAGGTACTTTTTTCACCAAAGGTAGTGTTTTTTGTTTAAAAAAGTACTCTTTTTATTCAAAAAGGTAATTTTTCGCTTAAGTTACCGTTTTTAGTTCCAAAAAGTACTCTGTTTTAAAACAGAACCTTTTTTGTTCAAGAAATTACCTTTTTTGTTCGAAAAGATACCTTTTTTCTTCAAAAAAGTACCTTTTTTTTATTCAAAAACTGAAAAATATACCCACTCTCTTTATTCGAAAAAGTACGTTGTTAGTTTTGTCAAAAAAATATAAATGTGACTTTTTTGGGTAAAAAACGGGTTTGGAATTAAGAGTGGATTCTGGCGCACAAAAGGGTGTAGAATGAGATAAAATGAGTTTGATTTTTGATAAAAATGTACTTAACCCTAAAAACGTTCAAAACGATCTTGGAACAATCGTTAAAAATGAGAAAAACATCAAACTTTTATTTTTTTTAAACTTCATTTCCACTCAAAAGTGGCCTTTTCTCGGAAAAGGTGGCATATATTTTTTAAGATTCGAATTAAACAAAAAAAAAAAAAAAAATGTAATAATTTTGTGCAAAAAAGTACTTTTTTATTCATAAAAATACTTTGCTTGCTAAAAAGGTACTTCTTTGTTCGAAAAAGTACACTTTTTTTTGAAGGATAGAAATAATTTTTTGTTCAAAATTTTATTTCTTTTGTCCAAGAGTTTACAAAAGTTTAAAAATAGAACCCAAAGGTACTGTTTTTATTCTGAAAGGGATTTTCGGTTTTATTTTTTTTTTTTTTTGGTTTTAAAAATATTCGTCTTCGTTTCAAACTTTACATCATTGTTCAAAAATGGTACTTTGATGTTGGAAAAATCCTTTTTGTTTTTTTTAAGTGCTATAATCGGTCAAGCCTGACCATACGATACCCTTCAATACTGGGGTCAAGGGTGTTCATTTTCCTGTATAAAGACAAATATTAGCTAAATTTTGCCATCATACAACTATTTTTTAAAAACTTATATATTTAAGTTATTTCCGTCATTTGGACTTATATGAGAGCTACGGTCAAATGTGGACCGATTATCCCGAAATTACAGTTGTTACAAAAATTATGTATGCAAAAAATAAACTTAAAATTCTCATTATCTTCAGATTCAGGAGCGTTTTAAGAAAATGATTCTAAACCTATTGGTATACTAAAAGGCTGGTCTAAGACAAATATTTCTATGCGTTACATACATTAGCACAAACTTATAATACCCTTTCCAAGGTGGTGAAGGGCATACAAATTGTTACGTTTTGGAGCGAACGATCATTTTCAAAACCTTTTTGTATCGAATTAATAGGCGTTTTTTTTTTCGTTAAATGCAATTATAAACATCAGTATTTATCGGGTTAAATTTCAAGAGCCGATGTTGATTTTGAATAAAACACAAACTATTTAGGAAATTATTATAATTTTATTTTATTATGATATATTGGTATTACTCAATTATGTATGGAACAAAATATCGGGCAAATTGGCGCCGCGACCACAGCGGCACACCACCATCCGATGGTCCAAATTTTCGATGACCCTGAGGCATAATGGAGGTTCTATGCCGTTAATGTGCCGAATTATCTCATCCTTTAGCTCTTGAATTGTTGCTGGCTTATCGACGTACACTTTTTCTTTCAAATAACCCCAAAGAAAAAAGTCCAACGGTGTCAAATAACATGATCTTGGCGGCCAATTGACATCGCCATTACATGAGATAACACGGCCATTGAATTTGTGCGCGCAAAAGAGCCATTGTTTCGTTAGCTGTGTGGCAAGTGGCACCGTCCTGCTCCACATCCATATCTTCCAATTCGGGCCATAAAAAGTTCGTTATCATCTCACGATAGCGAACACCATTCACAGTAACTGCCTGACCGGCCTCATTTTGGAAAAAATACGGCCCGATAATGTCGCCAGCCCATAAACCGCACCAAACAGTCACTCTTTGTGGGTGCATTGGTTTTTCGACAATCGCTCTTGGATTCTCATTCGCCCAAATGCGGCAACTCTGTTTATTGACGAATCCATTGAGGTGAAAATGTGCCTCATCACTGAAGATGATTTTCTTCGAAAATTGATCATCCACTGTTGCCATTTCTTGCCACCATTCTGCCCATTCACGACGTTTGGAATGGTCAAGAGGCTTTAGCTCTTGAGCCAATTGCACCTTGTAAGCGTGTAAATGCAAGTCTTAATGCATAATATTCATCAACGACGAGCGTGAGAGGTGCAATTGTTGGGCACGACGACGAGTTGAGGTGGACGGCTCTTCAGCCACACTATCGCGAACAGCAGCAATATTTTCTGCAGTACGAGCTGTACGAGCATGCACTGTTGTTCTCACATCTTCTACAGACCGGGTTTGCTCGAATTTTTTTTTCACGATTTTTGCGATTATACGCACATTTGAACGATCAAGTTGACCAAAAAAATCACGAAGTGCACGATATGCATTTTGATTTGAACGCCCATTTTCATAATAAGTCTGGATAACTTTAACACGTTGCTGGATTGTATATCTCTCCATGGTTCAAATTGAGTAAGTCTGAAATAGAGAAATGTCAAATAAAATTCGGAAAAAAAACTTGGCGTTTAGGTGTGGTTCACATTCAACATCGGCCCTTACAATTTAACATTAAAACTGCATCATTAACTCAAATTTTTCAAAAAGTGGAATTATTACGTTTTGGTGCGAACGTCTACATTAGATAATAAATTTTTTTCAATAGAGTTAAATTATTTCATTTTTAACTTCGTGGTTTTTTGATTATGGATTTTAAATTTTTTTATTTCATATTTTGGCTAAATTTAATGTTCATGCATTAAAATGATTGGCAGTTTTTCAATTCATTTGTGAAAATTTATATATTTTTTTGTTTTTTCATATAAAGCCAAAAGATTTGCTCATTGTGATCTCGAAATGTTGATCTCTATAAAGTGCAATTTAATATTTATGGTCAAGTGGAGTTGGTGCGTCCGTCCGTCCGCCTGTGTTAAAAAAGGCGTTGGTAGCATAAGTTTTAAATTTCATATAATTTTTCCACTCATAGCAAAGAAGTTATTGGCATTTTCGTAAACTATTTTTTATTTTTTGGAAAAAATAACTATATCTATTATTTAAATAAAATTTTACGAAAAAAAAATCCAATGTGTGATTTTAATGAAAGGCCTGGCCGCTTAAGGGGGCGCTAGATTTTCAAGTCATGTGTGTAAATATGGGAAAAAAACCAAACTCGCGTTAATTTATTTATTTTTTGTTTTAAGCCAATTCACATAACCATGTTAAAGTTATTAGCCATTTATTAGGCGATTAGTTTAACACACAAATTTTTTCCTTAAATTGAACAAAATGCTTTGAGCCCATAAGCAGAAACACAAGAAAGAGGGAATTTTTGTATACATAGTTTGAGGGGAAAAAACCTCAATGACCACGACAATCTGCATGAATATATACCTATTTTTTTTCTTTAATATTAATTTTATGAGTATAATATTTTTGTTTTAATATTTTTCATACGTTTGTCCAATAATACTCGTATTATTGCAGTCGTTGTACATTGGATTTTACATTCATTTACCACCATATGTTTGACTCTTTGACCCATTATGTCTATTATTTCGGAATGGTATTTTTTGCAAATATTTTGTATTTTTTTCAAAAAAAAAATTTTTTTTGTCTTCGTGTGTTCAAATCTTTTTCTTATTTATGGTCTTTAATTATGCCAAAGGAAAAGGCGGTTTTTGTTTGTTTTATTTTAGCTTTTAATATATTTTATTTCTCTCGGTTATTGCATTTCAATATTTGAATTATTTGAGGAAATTAAATTTTTTCGATAATTTTTTTTGCCTACTTTTGAAAATCGTGTACTCGCTGACAGAGCAGCTAGCGAGCGAGCAAGCGAGCCTGTGACCGATCGACCGACCAGTGTCGATATTTTAAATTTATGGTCAAACAAGAAAAATATTTGAACTTATTTATTTTGGGTCAATAGTGTTATAAGAGCTCTATGAGTTTTTTTTTTTTTTTGGTTTTTAAATCCATATGGGGTTTTTGAACAAATTAAAAGGCCAAAATGTTGCAAACTTTTGAATTCCTGCCATCAATGAATAAAATTGTTATATATGTACCTTAAGTGGGTGACTGTGTTGCTCAATATATTTGGCAAATAGAATGTGTAACTTGAGTATTACCCCAAAAAAGAAATCTTACAAAATAACAAAATCAAAAGTTTTTAAACAAAAAAATTTTACTCAAGTAAAAATTTTTAAGAAAAAATTTGTTAGAGGAAGGGCGGGTAATGTGGTATACATTTTGATACCCTTTACCACCATAAGTGGAAAGGGTATTATAAGTTTGTGCTGATGTATGTAACGCATAGAAATATTTGTCTAAGACCCACCTTTTAGTATACCAATAGACCTAGAATCACTTTCAGAGTCGATTTAGCGATGTCAGTCCGTCCGTCGGCTGGCTGGCTGGTCGCGATTCTAAAGATAATTTGATGAACAGATCATTTTTTTGATAGTGGGATCATGGCTATTGAATTTCGTCAAAATCGGTGTATTATTTATGGTACCTCCCATAGGTCCCACTTCCCGGAATTGATACTTTGGACACAAATATCAAAATTTTTTCATGAAATTTAAAACAAAACCTGTTTATGTGAAATAAAATCTCTGTACCAAATTTTGTTGAAATCGGTCCACATTTGACAATAGCTCCGATACAAACTCTTCTGTCAAAACAAACAAAACAAACAAACAAAAATCACTAAAACGCTCGTAAATCTAAGGATAATGAAAATATTTAGTTTTTTTTTTTTTTTTTGCAAAAATAATTTTTGTAAAAACTGTAATGAATTTGCCAAATTTTGAGATAATCGGCCCACATTTGACCCTAGCTCTCATATACATAAGTCCAAATGACGGAAACAGTTTAAATATATAAGTTTTGAGAAAATGTTTGTATGATGGCAAAATTTAGCAAATATTTGTCTTTATACAGGAAAAAGAACACTTGACCTGAGTGGTGAAAGGTATCGTATGCTCGGGCTTGACCGAATATAGCACTTCCTTACTTGTTTTCTGGAAAATTCGTGAAATTAAAGTTTATAAAGAACAATAACAAACACATAAACACACAAACAAACATACATTTCATAAGCACGTGTGTGTGCCTTAGCATTCTCGCATTGCATTATCGTTCTTACTGATCGTTCTGATCTCTTTTCTATGGGACTTATTAAAACGACCATACGGCAAATCAATAAATGGAAGTGCAATATCATTATATTATTGTAAAAACGAAAATTTTTCTATAGAAAAATTTTTCTTAAACGAAAATTTTTCTATAGAAAAATTTTTCTTAAACGAAAATTTTTCTATAGAAAAATTTTTCTTAAACGAAAATTTTTCTATAGAAAAATTTTTCTTAAACGAAAATTTTTCTATAGAAAAATTTTTCTTAAACGAAAATTTTTCTATAGAAAAATTTTTCTTAAACGAAAATTTTTCTATAGAAAAATTTTTCTTAAACGAAAATTTTTCTATAGAAAAATTTTTCTATAGAAAAATTTTTCTTAAACGAAAATTTTTCTATAGAAAAATTTTTCTTAAACGAAAATTTTTCTATAGAAAAATTTTTCTTAAACGAAAATTTTTCTATAGAAAAATTTTTCTTAAACGAAAATTTTTCTATAGAAAAATTTTTCTTAAACGAAAATTTTTCTATAGAAAAATTTTTCTTAAACGGAAATTTTTCCTAAACGAAAATTTTCTATAGAAAAATTTTTCTTAAACGAAAATTTTTCTATAGAAAAATTTTTCTTAAACGAAAATTTTTCAATATAAAAATTTTTCTTAACCGAACAATTTTCTATAGAAAAATTTTTCTATAGAAAAATTTTTCTTAACCAAAAATTTTTCTATAGAAAAATTTTTCTTAACCGAGAATTTTTCTATAGGAAAATGTTTCTTAACCGAAAATTTTTCTATAGAAAAATTTTTCTTAACCGAAAATTTTTCTATAGAAAAATTTTTCTTAACCAAAATTTTTTCTTAACCGAAAATTTTTGTAAAGAAAAATTTTTCTTAAGCGAAAATTTTTCTTAACCGAAAATTTTTCTATAGAAAAATTTTTCTTAACCGAAAATTTTTCTATAGAAAAATTTTTCTTAACCGAAAATTTTTCTTAACCGAAAATTTTTCTATAGAAAAATTTTTCTTAACCGAAAATTTTTCTATAGAAAAATTTTTCTTAACCGAAAATTTTTCTATAGAAAAATTTTTCTTAACCGAAAATTTTTCTATAGAAAAATTTTTCTTAACCGAAAATTTTTCTATAGAAAAATTTTTCTTAACCGAAAATTTTTCTATAGAAAAATTTTTCTTAACCGAAAATTTTTCTATAGAAAAATTTTTCTTAACCGAAAATTTTTCTATAGAAAAATTTTTCTTAACCGAAAATTTTTCTATAGAAAAATTTTTCTTAACCGAAAATTTTTCTATAGAAAAATTTTTCTTAACCGAAAATTTTTCTATAGAAAAATTTTTCTTAACCGAAAATTTTTCTATAGAAAAATTTTTCTTAACCGAAAATTTTTCTATAGAAAAATTTTTCTTAACCGAAAATTTTTCTATAGAAAAAATTTTCTTAACCGAAAATTTTTCTATAGAAAAATTTTTCTTAACCGAAAATTTTTCTATAGAAAAATTTTTCTTAACCGAAAATTTTTCTATAGAAAAATTTTTCTTAACCGAAAATTTTTCTATAGAAAAATTTTTCTTAACCGAAAATTTTTCTATAGAAAAATTTTTCTTAAACGAAAATTTTTCTATAGAAAATTTTTTCTTAACCGAAAATTTTTCTATAGAAAAATTTTTCTTAACCGAAAATTTTTGTGTAGAAAAATTTTCGATAAAAAAACAAAAAAAAAACGAAAATTTTTCTATAGAAAAATTTTTTTTATCGAAAAATTTTTCTATAGAAAATTTTTTTTATCGAAAATTTTTCTATAGAAAAATTTTTTTATCGAAAATTTTTCTATAGAAAAATTTTTTTATCGAAAATTTTTCTATAGAAAAATTTCTTTAACCGAAAATTTTTCTTAATTTTTCTTTTTTTAACCGAAAATTTTTCTATAGAAACATTTTTTTAACCGAACATTTTTCTGTAGAAAAATTTTTTTAACCGAATTTTTTTTTTATCGAAATTAAAATTTTGTATATAATTTTTTTTTTAACCGAAAATAAAATTTTTCTATAGAAAAATTTTTTTATCGAAAAATTTTTTCTATAGAAAATTAAAATTTTTTAAACAAAATTTAAACAAATCAACTGTCAAACTTAATGACTACTTTGACAGGCTTAAGTGAAATTTCAGCAAAACTTAAGTACTTTTGTGAAACCTTAAAATTTATGTTTAACCTTAAGAATAACATAGAAAAGTTATTGACATGTTGTCATTTGACTCCTTTCTCCCTTTTTTTTTGCTGATTTATATTTTTCCATTAACTTTGAGCAAATCCCATTTTTTTCGCTGTCAAAAGCAAAAAATGGCTGTAGTAAATATTTTAGCTATTTGTAATCAATTTTTATTTTGTTGTTGGTTGTTTATTGCTGATATGTTGCTATTGTACTGCAACACGCGAATAAGGCTGCTGTTGGTGTTTGTCATTGCGGCTGCTGTTGCTGCTGCTGTTAGAGTGCGATTGTTGTAGCTGTCAATAGTTGAAAATGTTTACATTCATTTATCCACAAATTGTGACACAGTAGTTAATAAATTGTCATGTTAAAACAATTTTAAAACGCCCCACATTTTTTCTTTTTTAGTTTTTGTCTTATTTTTTTGGGGGGTTTTGTGGAGCAGAGACCTTTTCTGATAAATTTTGAAGTTTTAAACGACAAAAGGAGTCTAATTTGTATTGAATGTTAACATGAAAAGGGAGCAAAGGTTTTGGATCTTGTTTGAAAAAAAAAAGTATATGAAATTTATTGGCTTGGTAATGGCTATTAGTTTTCTGAGGATTTGAAAATATACAATTGAGATTTTGGGATCACTAGACACTTTTCTGTTTACCATTCGAGAAAGAAGTAGTTAGCAAGTATTTTTCTGTTGACGTGAAATGATTGCAAAAGTTATGATATTATTTTGAGAAAGATTTTTAAGCAAAAAATTGAGTTTTAGTTATAAATGGATACTTTACTGTTTACCAGTAACATAAAAAGTAGTCAGCAAACCATTTTTTGGTTAATATGAAAAGAAAGCAAAGGTTTAATTTTGATTTCATAAAATAATTCGATTATTATTGTCATAGCAATTCTATTGCTTTTCTAAGGATTTTATGATAATAAATTGAGATTTACGTGTCACTTGATACCTTATTGGTTATTAGTAGTTCAAGAAGTAGTCATTAAGTATTTATACCCTTCACCACCATAGGTAGAAAGGGTATTATAAGTTTGTGTTGATGTATGTAACGCACAGAAATATTTGTCTTAGACCCACCTTTTAGAATACCAATAGAATCACTTTGTAAGTCGATTTAGTGATGTCAGTCCGTCCGTCCGTTTGGCTGGCTGGAACCCCATGTAAACCTTGTAATCAAACTACAGGTCGCAATTCTAAAGATAATTTGATGACATTTTGCACAGATATTTTTTTTGATAATGGGACCATGGTTATTGAAATTCGGTCCATTATTTATGGTACCTCCCATAGGTCCAACTTCCCGGAATTGATATTTTGGCCATAAATATCAATATTTTTTTATGAAATTTAAAATAGATACTGCTTATGTAAACCAAAATCACTACCGAATTTCGTTCGAAATTGGTCCACATTTGACCATAGCTCCCATACAAACTCTTCTGTCAAAACGCACTAAATGAGACAAAACAAGTAAGAAAGTGCTATAGTCGATCATGCCCGACTATACGATACCCTTCACCACTAAGGTCAAAGGTATTTCTCCTGTATAAAGACAAATATTAGCTAAATTTTGCCATCATACAAACATATTTTCAAAACTTATACACTTAAGTTGTTTCCGCCATTTGGACTTATATGAGAGCTAGGGTCAAATGTGGACCGATTATCTCGAAATTTGAGAAATTTATTACAGTTGTTACAAAAATTATATATGCAAAAAATAATCTTAAAATTCTAATTATCTTCGGATTTACGAGCGTTTTAGTGAATTTTGTCCCATTTAGAGCGTTTTGAGAAAAGAGTTTGTATATGAGCTATGGTCAAATGTGGGCCGATTTCAACGAAATTTGGTACAGTGATTTAAGTTTACATAAGCAGTATTTCTTTTAAATTTCATGAAAAAATATTGATTTTTGTGGCCAATATATCAATTCCGGGAATTGGTACCTATGCGAGGTACCATAAATAATGGACCGATTTTGACGAATTTCAATAGCCATGGGTCTAAGACATATATTTCTATGCGTTACATACATCAGCACAAACTTATAATACCCTTTCCACCTATGGTGGTGAAGGGAATCACTAAAACGCTCGTAAATCTGAAGATAATGAGAATTTGCATACATAATTTTTGTAAAAACTGTAATCAATTTGCCAAATTTGACCCTAGCTCTAATATAAGTCCAAATGAAAACAGCTTAAATATATAAGTTTTGAGAAAATGTTTGTATGATTGATGGCAAAATTTAGCAAATATTATTCTTTATACAGGAAAAAGAACACCTTTGACCTTAGTGGTATAAGGTATCGTATGGTCGTTCTTGACAGACTATAGCACTTTCTTACTTGTTATTTGTATTATATTGTCCATTAACAATTGTCCATTTATTTTTAAACAGAGATCCAACGAACTTGAAATTGAACATAGTTTGGTATCATATATTACATTACCGTCTACTAGTAGTCTATGAAAAAGCTAGTATATCAATATATTTTTTGTTCATCCTAAGTTTATGTTAAGATGTAACTCCATTTTATTTGTTGTACTTTAATTGTTTTTGAGACTTATGCAAAATATATTGGCAAGCTTCGAATAAGTCTTAGTTTTAGAATCATAGGCTAACTTACTGGTCACTGGTAATCTATTAAGTAGTCACTTTTATTGAAGTTGACTAAAATTTACATCCATTAACGTCATTTTTGATGTTGATTTCATTAAGGAATTAAATATCTGAAAAAGTTGTATGCCATATAATACATTACTGTCTACTTGTAGTCTATGAAAAAGTCAGATGTCATTAGTCGATTTTTTAATTTTAAGGTCATGTTAAGAATTACTCCATTTTGTTAATTGCAGAGTTATATTACTGAGACTTAAGCTAAGTTTGTTAGACCACTTAGAACAAGTACTAGTTTAGGAGCTACATGCCACTTTACTGTCCACTGGTAATCTATGAAGTAGTACATTACTTTTATTTAAGTTAACCAAAATTCACAATTATTGAAGTTCTTTCTAGTGTTGATTTCATTAATTTGATAATGACAACTTAAAAATCTCGCAGTTCAAAACAAATTATTATAATAATACCAAACAAAATCATGAAATGATTTATTAGGGAGCGGTTTTAAATATTTTACTCCGGAGTTTCTTTAACAAAATTTGTGTGTTCTAAACAAAAATATGGAATATAACACCAAACACGTGTTTTTTGTTAAAGTTTTTGAACTTTTGAACATAAAACACAAAAAAATATATTTGTTTAATTCAATTCTTTTCAAACAAATCGTGTTTGAGTTTTATCTGAAACCAAAAATCTTGATTGCAATTGGGGGTTTTTAAAATTTAGTGGTTTTTTAACCAAAAAAATACAAAAAAGAAATAAATTCAAACACTTACAAATTACCGCTCACTCACTTCAGACAGCAGAGAGCCCGTCAGTCAGTCAATCATTCAGTAATTCCAAAATAACTGGCTGGCTGCTAACTGTCATGTTTGAAATCGCGGTTCCGTATAACCACCGGCTGTCAAACATTTAGTAGGTGGAGGAGATACCTAATTAACCCTCTTGCATTTCAATGCAATGTTTTGAGTGATTTGTTCTAAATAAAATTATAACCCAAAATTATGCGGCAAAACTTTTTTCGAAAAATATTTTATTATACGAAAAAGTAATTGGTTTTTGGAAAAAAGTCATTGTGCCCTTAATAGATTATCATCTGTATTTAATAACTATAATATTAGAAACAAATAAAAGCGGTTTGAAACTATTTATTAAAAAAAAAAAATGTGGAGTATATTTATTTTAGATTACAACATCAATCGAAGGGGAATATTAAAAAAAACACAGGTGTTTACAAACAAATAAAACTAATATCTTTATAACAAGCCAAGTTATAAAGATAAATGATATGAATATGTTGCATTGCATATCAGAAAGTAATAAAAATTATAACATTTTTAGGGTTGAAGCAAATGCAGTTGTAATTTTATGTTTTAATTTAAACTCAAAATTTTTGAAGCTTTTTTAACCGAAATGGTACTTGATGTATCAAAAAGTACCCAAAAAGTACACTGTAGCAAAGGGTTTACTTTTTATACCATTTGGGTAATTTGTAGTAAAATATATACTTTGTATTAAAAAATCTATGGCTTTATATAAAAAAGGCCTAACTCGATTTTTTGTTACTTTACAAAAAAGAAAAAAAACTTACTGAAAACCGTAAAATTTTAGATACAGAAAAAAAATTTAAAATAATAAATAAAATGTGTTGCTTTCTTATTAAAAAAAATGTATTAAACTTATTGTTGTATCTATAGTTTCACGAATTTTATAACTTTTTTTCTTTTTCTATTAAGTAGCAAAAAATTGAGTTTGGCTTTTTTATATTAAGCCACCGATATACACTTATTTTGTTAAATCGGAGGCTTTTTTTAACACTTTTTTAGCCAATTAGACAATTTTTAACTCCATAAGATATGCGAGTATTTTGACTAAAACAGACCCTTAATTACTCAATTTTTGACTCAGTAATACATTTGTGATTCAATTAGAAATTTTTGACTCAGACACTTTTTGACTAAATTAGACACTTTCTCACTCAATTGGATAGTTTTGACCTTACTATTTAAATCAATTCGATATTATTTTTTTTTGTATAATTTGACATTTCTTGACTCAAGCAACATTTTGGATCAATAAGACAAAAAAGAAAGATAATTTTTTACTCAATTTAAATTCTTTTACTTAATGAGAAACTTTAAAATGTTTATTAAATTTAGTTTTTCACTTAACTGGATAGTTTTGACTCAAAACGACACATTTTCACTCAAAAAGATACTTTTGTTTTTGATTTACTTTTGTTTCAATAAGTCGTAATTTTACTCAATAAGAAATATTTTACTTAGTTAAATACTCAATCAGATATTTTTTTTTTTTCTTAATTAGAAACCTTTTGGCTCACTTGACTCAAGAGACAATTATGAAGACCTTATTGTACTTATGTAAAAATTTCAACTCAAAAATATCTTCTTTATATTCCGAAATTTGTACGGCACTTTTGGACTAAACTAGACACTTATTAAGATAAAAAGAAGCATTTTGAATCAATACGATACATTTTGACTCGCTAAGATACTTTTCACTCAGTGACAGTGATTTTTGACATGCTTATAAAATGTTGACTCTATAAGACAAGCTTGGTGTCAATATGATCATTTTCTACTGAAATACGTACATACTTTTTTACTCAATAAGATTTTTTTTAATTAGACACTGGTTGATTTAGTAGGAAACTTTTTGACTCAATTATACTCTTCTCGAGATACAAATTGAATCAAAAATATACTTTTGACTCAGTTGACTCTTCTACTCAAAATAGGTACATACATACTTTTTGACTCAATACGAAAATTGTTACTTAATTAAACACTGTTTGATTTGGTAGAACACTTATTGACTCAGTTGGGCACTTTTTGACTCAATAAGAAAAAATTTGACTCTGTTAGATACCTTTTTACTCATTATGATACTTTTTCACTTGGTAAGCCACTTTTTGACTCATTATGGCGCTTTTTTCTTGACTTAGTTACACATTTTTGGACTCAATGTTTAATCAATTAGATACCCTGTAACTCAGTAATATACTTTTTGACTCATTTAGGTACTTTTCGACTCAATAAGACAAAAGTTGGTATTTATATAAAAAGTAACTTTTTGCACAAAAAGTACCTTTTTGTTTGAAAATTACCGTTTTGTGTAAAATGTACCGTTTTGTATAAAAAGTACCTTTTTGTATAAAAAGTACCTTTTTGTTTAAAAAGTACCTTTTTGTATAAAAAATACCTTTTTGTATAAAAAGTACCTTTTTGTATAAAAAATACCTTTTTGTATAAAAAGTACCTTTTTGTATAAAAAATACCTTTTTGTTTAAAAAGTACCTTTTTGTTTAAAAAGTACCTTTTTGTATAAAATGTAACATTTTGTATAAAAAGTATCTTTTTATTTAAAAAGTACAGTTTTGTTTAAAAAGTAACTTTTTTTAAAAGTTACTTTTAGTATAAAAAGTACCTTTTTGTATAAAAAGTACCTTTATGTATAAAAAGTACCTTTTTGTATAAAATGTAACTTTTTGTATAAAAAGTAACTTTTTGTAAAAAAGATATCTTTTTGTATAAAAAGTAACTTTTTGTAAAAAAAGGTATCTTTTGTATAAAAAGTACCTTTTTGTATAAAAAGTACCTTTTTGTATAAAAAGTACCTTTTTGTATAAAAAGTACCTCTTTGTATGAAAAGTACCTTTTTATTTAAAAATAACATTATAAATATACTATATGCGCGTAAAAATCAGTTATTTTTCGCAACTCCATCCTAAGTGATAACATTTTCTAGCCTCTGGCTAACTTTCGCTTTCCTGCCTTATCCTTTAACACTTAAGTTGACAGGCGGGAAAACCTGATGAAACTCTCAGCTTTAGCGGAAATTTATATTCGATAATTAAATATTAAACCATAATAACTAAATTTATGCATTTTAATTAATTTCATTTTTAATTTTTCCCCCCTCTGCCACAATTAAAGCGTTACCAGTAGCAGCAGTTCCTTATAATTACAATTCACTATTTTGCATTTTTGCTCAATCTCCACAAAACCACTGAAGAATTTTAAATTTAAAGCATAAAATAGGTGTGTAAAGACTAACAATGAAAAAATACGTCTGTCAAACTTCAAAGATTATTATAGAGTTGAGGCGAAACAAAAATGCAAACAAATTTACATACCGCTTTGCAACAAGTGATGATAACAAGCCTATTTCCTTATACGTCGTTGTCATCATCATCAGTTTGCTAAGGCAGCAAGACTGAACTGAATGCCAGAGAGGTGCTACAAATTCAGCTTAACACAATAATTATTCAGCTTGTTGCAGCTTGATGCCAACATTTGCAACAATTTGTTGAGTTTCTTGCTTCCACGTTTCAAATTGAGTTGGAATACGAAAAAAAATGTAACAAAATAAAAATATGCTGTAAACTTTTGTTAAAAGTTTTGCTCAATTTCAATTTTCTTCAGGATTTTTTTTGTTTCCATTTCTTGTTACTTTTCAATCTTGATCAGTGTTAAATTTTATTTCAAAATTTTTTTTTCTTTGTTTCTTAAAGCGTTGAAAAGCTTAACAATGCAGAAATTTCGAAAAAAAACTAAATTGTAATATTTTGCAGTTGATTTGTACATCAAGCTTAAAATAATACCTCAGTCATTCCTTCAGCCATTTACTCATTCAACCATTTATTCAGCCTCTATTCATTCATCCATCTATCCATCTTTTTGAAATTTACAAAAAATGTTTTAAAAAAAAACTTCAGAAAAAAACATATTGCTCTAAAGCTGTAGGGGGTCAATTTTCTTAAATATATTCCGTCATTTCTTATTAAAACATTTTGAAAAAAAGCTAACTACTGCAAACAAATAAGAAAAATATGTCATAATATCTGTTTTGAATGAGGAGTAGTTACCAGCATCTGCATGATAGACTTGACTTACAAAAGTTATAACATGCCGCAAATTTATTTCAACATCATAGAAATATTTTTGTGGCAATTACATATATTGCATGGATAGAGGAATAGAGAAAAAAATGCATTCATTTTCAGGAGTTATTTAACCTGTGCTACAGTGAGATCATAATGACTTAAGTCAGGACCTTATACATAGTCAGGTTATTTGGCTCGCAGCGTGATTAAAATGCCAATATTGGAACAGAAGTCCTTACTTGTATTAAAAAACTTGAATTATTGTTCAAAAAGGTACTAAAAAAGCATTTTTTGTTTTGAAAGGTACTATTTATTCTTAAATAAAGAGTGTTCTAAAAAAAAATATGCATTTACTATTTTAGACAAAATTTATCCATAGTGCAAGAAATAATTTATTTTTTGATCAAGTTAGTTTCTATAGATATGTCAGATACTATTATTTTAGAAATTATTAATTTTCAATAGTTATTTCAATCAAAATGGGCTGCGAAAAAAAAGTTCGTGAAAATATAATTAAAACTTTTCAAAAAAATCCGTAATGGGCTTTTAAAAAAATAGCTAAAAATTTGAAAGTTGACCCTTGAATGGTTTCTAATGCCATCAGACGGTATAAGGAAAACCTGAGCATTGGAAGAAAACCTGGATCAGGGAGGAAAAAAGGTCCTACAGATATTGGTAAGGCAAAAGAAGTCGAGCGACTCTTTCGAAGAGCGCCTAACACTTCTTTAAGAAAAGCAGCTCGTACGGTGAAATGTTCTACGAATTTTGCACATAGAGTCAAAGCTTATGCTGGACTGAAGACATACAAAGTCCAAAAGGTTTCAGATCGCAATGCTATAAAGAACTTAGAAGCAAAAAAACGAGCGAAAAAATTGAAGTCTGATTTTATAAAAAATACACCTGTTGTGTGATGGATGATGACACATACGTCCTGGCAGACTTTTCTCAACTTCCTGGTCAAGATTTTTATGTTGCTGATAAACGGGGCAATGTTCGGCAAGAGTTTCGCACAAAAAAACAAACAAAATTCCCTAAGAAGTTTCTCGTGTGGCAAGCTATTTGCAGTTGTGTGGCAAAAGAAGTAAAGTATTTGTGGCATCTGGCACAATAAACACAAAAATTTATATAAAGGAGTGCCTACAAAAACGGTTGTTACCCTTTTTAAGAGAGCACAGAGTGACAACATTTTTTTGGCCCGATTTGGCATCATGCCATTATGGAAAAAAGGCACTTGAGTGGTACTCAAAGAATAATGTTATTTTTGTACCACGAGAGGCAAATCCATCCAACTGTCCAGAACTTCGGCCTGTGGAAAGGTATTGGGCTCTGGTAAAAAAGGAATTGAAGAACACAGGAAAGATTTCCAAGAACATGTCCGATTTTAAGCGCAGGTGGAACACATGCTCCAAAAAGGTATCAGAAGCAACTGTAAAATCTTTAATGGGAGGGTTTCCGAAAAAAGTCGATAATTTTGCAAAACCCGAGTACTAAGTAAACATTTTAATGCTAAATGATTTTGTATAATATGTCATTATATTTGCGTATTTTGTAGAGTTTTTATATTAAAAGGTTTGATTTTTATTTAAGAAAATCCGACTACAAATTTTATTTAGTGCACTCTTTATACTTTCTATTATAAAATGTAATATTTATTCTAAAAGGTACTATTTATGCTAAAGGTACTATTTATTCTTAAAGGTACTATTTGTTTTAAAAGGTACTTTTTATTCTAAAAGGTAATATTTATTCTAAAAGGTACTATTTATTCTAAAGGTACTATTTAATCTAAAAGGTAATATTTATTCTTAAAGGTACTAATTATTCTAAAAGTTACTTTTGATTCTAAATGGTACTATTCTAAAGGTACTATTTAATCTAAAAGGTAATATTTATTCTTAAAGGTACTAATTATTCTAAAAGTTACTTTTTATTCTAAAAGGTACTATTCTAAAGGCACTATTTAATCTAAAAGGTAATATTTTTTCTAAAAGGTACTATTTATTCTAAAAGGTACTATTCTAAAAACACTATTTATTCTAAAAGGTACTTTTTATTCTAAAGATACTATTTATTCTAAAAGGTACTATTTTTGTTGTAAAAAGTATTTATATTACAAAATGTATATTTTATTTTTAAAAAGACATGATTTTGAGTTATTTTTTATAATATTCCCCTTTTGCAGATCAGGCTCTTTTTAGCTCAATGTGACATTTTTCACTCAAAGAATTGATTCACTCTTTTTGACTCATTAGAACAATAAGATACGTTTTAATTCACTTTTTGACATACTTGGACATTTTTAAACTCAATAGGACTATTTTTCCTCCATTTAAGAATAAGTTTTTTTTTACTCAATTTTATATTTTTTCACTCAAAGTATTTATTCTTTTTGGCTAATTTGAACACTTAGATACATTTTAATTCACTTTTTGACTCACATGTCCACCTTTTAAGAATAAGGTTCTTTTTTTTTGGTTCAATGCTATATTTTTTTACTCAAAGTATTTATTCTTTTTGACTCATTTGAACACTTAATATTTTTTTAACTCAATAAAAAGAACTCGTTTTTTCCTTCTTTTAAAGGTTTTTGTTAAAAATTTTGTACCTAATAAAATTATCCACTGAAATTTATATAACATCCTATAGAGTAATACGAGGCCTAGTTGAGTGCTAATACCATGACTCAATATAATATTGAGTCAATAACCGTTTTCAAAGTCACATTTGACTTATGTGGGTTTTATATAATTTAAGCGGCTGACGATTGAGTGAAATTTACATGTATTTTGTTTTTGTTACAATAAAAAAACACATGTAAATTTCACTCAATAGTCAACCGCTTGAGTTATATAAACCCCTTAAACCAGGGAAGACAGCAAGACATTTTTAAAAATCTTGTGAGTAAATTATTTTGAGTTATTTTTTCATGATTATTATTTTATTGTCCTTTTGTCATTTAGGCACTTTTTAGCTCAATAGACATTTTTGACTTAAAGCCAATTTTTGACTCGACGACGTAATAAGACATATTTTTGCAATATTTTTTGCACAATATGACACCGATTTACTCAATAATAGGCACTTTGAGAAAACAAAGAATAGATCCTGAATGACCGAGTCTTGCTAGGAGTTTTATATCGTCACCTAAAATGCAAAAGGGCGTAACTACGCTTCTAATTTTTTTGCAAGAGAAGCAAAAAACTTTATAACTTAAACTGCAAGGAATATTGAATCCAAATTTTGGAATTAGGTCAAAAATTCCTCATCAAAGAAAAAAAACTAAAACTAAAATGTAAAAAAAACGTTTAGTTTTTGAGCAATTGCAAAAAAAAACAAAAGGGCTTAACTACAAATTAAATATTTTCTGAAACCAAATAAGCTTAACTGCCATACAGGAGAAGCAAAAACATTATAACTTTTAAACTGCAAGGAATATTGAATCCAAATTTTGGAATTAGGTCAAAAATCCATCATCAAAAAAAAACTCAAAAAACTAAGATGGTTTTTGAGGAATTGCAAAAAAACAAAAGGGCTTAACTACAAATTGAATATTTTCTGAAACCAAAAGAGCTTAACTGCCTGAAACCAAAGAGCTTAACTGCCATCAATTGTGAAAAAAAATTTAAATCTTTCAAAACGTATAAAGTTTCTTTGTCAATAATATAAAAATAAAAAAAAATAGTAACAGTTTATTTTCGAAGCATAATTTAATGTAAAAAAATAAGTTTTAAATAATTAAAAGTAGGATATACAGAGGTTTTTTATGAGTTATTTCAGAAATAACCCCGTAACTTTTAAACGTTTAGAGATACTTAAATGAAATTTCATAAAGTTAGAACAGAGGAGCTTTAGAGTTGATCTGTAGACAAACAGGTCCAATGTACGGTCGGAAAGCTAACTTATAGCCTTTAAAAAATGTTAGTCTCGGATAAAAATTGTTGATATGATAAGCAAAAAACATCATAACTTTTAAACTAAATGAAATATTAATTACAAATTATGAAATTTGGTCAACAATGCAACAGCAAAGACTTTCCTGAAAACCTTAATGACAAAAAACGAGTAATTTCGAAGAAACAAAAGGGCTTAACTGAATATTTTCTAAAACCAAAAGGTATTAACTAGTTATTTTTTCAGCTGATCAAAACGCAATTTAGATTTTGTTTCTATACCTATTACCTTAAAAGTTATAACGCTACTAATTGTTTCCCCTTTTTTATCCTCTCATTTCAAAAAAGTTCCATATGCATATTTGATACCTCTTTGGTACCAATTGAATTCGGTACATTTTATTAAAACCCAGTTAACAGTTTGTTTCTATTCATATTACCTTATAAGATGTTATTATTTTATCTCTTTTTTACTCGTTTTACCCCCTGAAATCAAAGAAAGTACCAAAACTGTATTTAATATTTTTTCACGTTTGCATTTCAAAGTTATGTTCTGTATTCTTCGGTTCATAAAATAAAAGTGTGTTAAAAAAAAGTACCAAAAACCCACCCTTTTTTTTACCCCCTATTATATCTATTATCTTAAAAGTTATAACGTTACTGTTTCCCCTTTTTGATTCACTAATTTCAAAAAAGTTCCACATGCATATTTGGTACTTCTTTAGTACCAATTGAAATCGGTACATTTTATTAACATTTTGTTTCTATTCATATGACTTTATAACATTTTATTATTTTATCTGTTTTTATCGGGGGGCAACCCCGATATGAAGAAAGTACCAAATACGTGTTCATTATTTATTTCACATCTGTAGAATACAGTACAAAATTCCTTTCCTTGGGTTAAAAAAGTACCAAAAAACATATTTTCACCCTTTTTTACCCCTATCGGGTATAGTTTCAAAAAAGTACCAAACACCTGCCCGCTTATTTTGATGGCTGTTCAAAACTTTATTTAAATTTTCTTTCTATACCTTTTACTTTAGGAGATATAACGTTTTCGATTTTTCCTTCCTTTTAACCCCTTTTATCCCATTATTATTTTATATTGTTAAGTTTTAATTTGGCAAAAATTTTTAACTGTAGTTTAAATGACGGTTTAAACTCCCGTTAAACGCCCATCAAAAACACGCCTTTCCTACGGGATCACCATAACAACATAATAACATTGAAAGACAATTTATTTGAATATGCCACAAAATGTTGCAAGTTATTTGAATAAAACAAAGACAATGTACATATATTTAACAAGAGAAAGAAAAATTTAAAATCTGTATTTCACGCCTTCACTTTTATTTAAAAGCGTGAAAATATTTTAAAATGCTTTTCATGCCGAGTCAAAATTATGTTTTCTTAAGCGGAAGCTTTAGGCTGCCCTCCTCATGGCTAGGAAGTTATTTGCGAAACATAAAATTTTAATTTCTTTGGATGTTTTTTATTCCAGAAAACATAATTTCAAGGTGATAAGAAAACAAAAAAATCAATTTATCTCTTTTGAATAAACATGAAATTTTCCATTCAATTTCATTTTCTTTCCTTCTGTTTTTTCCTTAAAAAAGTCTCGTCATTTCTTTGTAAAAAATTTTCCTAACTCTTTGAAGTTTGTTTATTTGGCTTCTGTGTTGATCTTTGACTTCTTTTTTAGTTTCTTTTTATTTTGAAATAACAAAAAAAAAAAAAATAATGCTCAAAAGATGTTTCATACTTAATCTGAAAATCACCAAAGAAATAAATAATTTTATTATAAAGAAAATAATTTTTTTATTATTTAAAAGCCATCATCCATTCAATCCTGCCCGTATGCAATTTTTTTTTTTTCATATTGAACAAATTTCTTGTTCGTCTTAACAAATTGTTTAGTTTGTCAGGGTCAATGGTGTTACAATCAGTCTATACAACTCTTATAACTCAGTCGTTGCACAGTGGTTTACGGACGCTTTTTTTTGGAAATAATTCTGTAACTTTTGAACGACTGGAGATATTTGAATGAAATTTGACATGGTGGTAGTCAAGGAGTATTTGAGTTGGTTTTTAAAAGCACTGGTCCATGAGGGGTCGGGAGAGTGATTGATGGACCTTCAAAGTTGGTCACCTCGGGTGTTCGATTTTTTTAAAAATTCGCCAAAAATCCATTTATGTATGGATTGAAAAGAAATTTTAAACTTAAGTTGTCCTTGAGAAGATCTACAAAAAATATGCTTAAATGTGTAGGTTATCTCCTTTGGATTTCGAGATATTTGGGTAAAAAGAAATTTTTAGGTTGATTTTTTACCTCTTTTTTTAAGCTTTTTTTGATCTGGTGGACGCATCTGAGGACCAAAAATTTTTTAAGAATATTCTTTAAATTTGTAATAAAATTCTGAATAATTTTTGTGCAAGTTAGTTATAGAAATCTTCTTTTGTTTAAAAGTTAAAAATATTCAAAGTTGAAACTTACAAAAAATTTCGCTTTTTTTTTAGTTTTTCCCCAAAAGATAGCTATATTTTTTCACTAATAAAAAAATATTTTCTTAAGAAACATAAAAAGATTTTTAAAGTTTTTAAAAGAAAACATAATGAGAATGCGTATAAAACAAATTTCTTGCTAATTGGACTTTTGGTCCTCGCACATGTCCTCTCCAAAAAATGGCAATTTGTAAAAAAAAAAATTAGTTTAAACAAAAATTTCTCAAAAGGCAAAGCACCGATTTGAAAAAAATTATAATGTTCATATTTTCCAATATATCTGTTATTGATTAGAAAAGTTTTTTCTGAAACGCGCTGCAAATAGAGACAGTGTTGCCATAATTGTAAAAAAAACTCATTTTTTGAAACACCTTTTTCCCCAGTTGGGAATTGGGGAATTTTTAAGTTAAAATTGGGAATTTTTTTTAGTCTATTGCTTTTACATCTTATTGGTCTACATTACTACAAAATTTCATTGTAATATCTTTATCCATGTCATTTCCACAGAATATCAAAGATTAAAAATATTTTCCTTAAAAAAGCAGAAAAACAATTTTTTTTTGTTTTACGATACAAAGTGTAAAAAAAGTAACGCACTTAAAAAAAACTTTTACTTAGTGCTAATCTCCTAGTCTTTCCCGATCTAATGATACTAAACATGTATATAAAGCATTAATACCGAGTCTTAAAAAACTCTGAAAACTTTGGCCCCCGTAGCATTTTTACACTGTTTATTTAAATATAAGTGATGAATTTGTGCATATAAAATTAATAATCATACTCAAATATTTCACTATAAGGTGACAATGATCCTTCGATAACAAACAAATATTTTTTTATTTTTTTAAAGAAAATATCATGAGGATTTATGAAATATCAAAATGTAAATAATTTGTACTTATATTAAAAGGTGAAATACATTTTATTGAAGTATTTGTAGTTAAAGTTTAAACTTACAGTTTTTATTACATATTTATATAAAAGTAGTTATTTACTTAATTTTTATTTTCAGTAAAATAATCAGTACAATCTATTATATCAAGAACCTCTTCCAGGTGTTCGTTTTCAGAAGTTTTTGTATAACTGCTCCACCATTTCTTTCTTATCGTTGATAGAGCAGGATCAGAAGACAACAAGAGATAATTTATTAGATCCTGATTTTGCGATTTTCTTGAGCATTTTCTGGTATTAAATAGTTGGATATACTTGAAATCTGAATTCCGCGCTTCCTGGGCCTCTTCTGTCAGTTCACCAAGTGGGAGAAGATTTGATTCAATTATTTCACGACCATGTTGAAGGACTTTATGAACTGTTGGTGTAATTTCTTTCCAGTGATACAAATGTCGTATACGAGTTAACGCGTTGAGGGCATAGCAATGAAATTTTTCAGCATTTATTTGATATTTGCTATTTATTGCCGATAATATTACGTAACATTTACGAAGAACTTCCTCATCAATTCCAGTAATCTTTGAAGTTGTTTCATAATTTTCAAAGAATCGCCTGGCCGTATTACCATCGTTTGTACTGCCATATCCTACAAGTGGTTTGTCTATGTTTAGACCCGTCATAGTTTTGAATTCTTCCTGAATCCTTTTTTTTCACTGGATCTCATTTCAATCAGTTCCTTATTATTTCTCACGGATTTTAGCTGATTATCAGGTATATTCCTATATTTCAGATCATATGCTATATGTAGCATAAATTCTAAAAATCGGATACGTGCATGTAGGGGCGATATACCAAATTCCAGAACCTCTTGATTAATTGCAGTACTAGCTGATGCATCTTCTGAAGTTTGTAGAAATTCCGATTTCTTCTTTCCGCATAATGAGCATTTCCAAGTTGAATGGGTTTCCGTTATAGCGTTGCTTACTTTTCCATCTATCATTGTCAATTGAAGCTCAAAATTTACATTAATCAAATATCCATGTATGTCTATGCAGACTGGACTCAAATTGTCTATTGAATATTTGATATCATCAACCCAATTTTTTGTGCTTGCTGCATTTTCTTTTAAATATTCGAATCTGATCGGTCTGCAAAATGCCTTTGATCCTGGAGATGTGTTAACCCACACATATTCAGTACGCTCTTTTGATGTGGATGGTTCAGAACGATTCTTTCTTAATCTTAGTGGTACTAGGGATGCCATAAAAACGCTTCTGTAGTCATTTGTGTTCTGATGAGATGTTGATTGTTTGTATTCCGGTAATCCAGATAAACCGTCACATCCCCATTTACATATTAAAGTTAAGTCCTTGTTGTCAAGTTTCTTGGCTTCTTCTTCAGACAATGTAGTAGATATCAGCCTTGATGCCGTATTTTCCAATAATTTTGATAAATCCACAGATGCACTTTCGTCTCCTATCACGTTTGTTGGTATTAAGTTTTTTTTGGTTTTTAATAACGCATTATATCCTGGTAAAATTGAGTGTCCTTTGTCTCGTAATGCCTTACAGAGTTTAATATATTTATTTTTACTCAATTTCAACTCGAGCATAAGAGCAAGTGCTTCTTCCTCCGAAAATTCTGATTGAGAAGAAGGAGTTGGTATACTCTTAATAATTCGCTTAAGACGTTTAGGAGAAGCCTCTGGGAGAATATCTGCTATTTGTTTAGCTTCAGCTGGTTGATTATTTCGTTTGAGCACTTCCTTAAAGGAATCTTTGATTTCAGTATCCGAATGAGTAGAAAGAACTTCGGATAATCGCATCTTTTTAGATCTTTCTCCGAGATCATCATAGTTTTTTAGAGGGGCTCCAGCACCAGAAGTTTTAAGCTCAATTGAGTCCTTCAGCCAGTCTTTAAATTTAGATTCAAATCTTTTTAAACAGTAATTAACCGACTTAATTTTAAGTTCAAATAACTTTACAAATTTTACGACTTTGTCTTCCTCACTATTGAGAATCATGGAGTTAGTTTGACTTTTAGCATATCGCATGATTATTTTAATTTTTTCTGCTCTCGAACTGCTTGGTTGTTCAAAAAGAATATCGCACAACACTTTAAATTCCAATGTTATAGCCATGATGTTTTAACTGTTAATAGCAGTTACATTTAAAACTTTCTTTTTTATATTAAAAAAAAACATTTTTTATATATACCTGTATCCAAAGAATAATAAAGAAATCAATGAATTAATGTATTTTTTACCTCTAAAAATAGGTGCATATATAACTCAACCAATATGTGCGTCTCGTAAAACCTACCTGTATGGAGGTGAGTAACCATATCCTTTCTGACCATTATGAAAAACCCAAGTTGTAACAATTTTTACCTATTGCATTAACTTTCACATTAAAAAACATTTTATAACCTTAACATAATTTTGCAATTTTTTCAAATACACCAATTTTAAATACCGGAAAAATGCCTTTAAATCTTATTTTAAATAAATTGTCACACTGTTACTATAAAAGTACTCTTCTAATTAAACTTTTGCTACAAATTATGGATATATTACCTTTACACTGTTATCAAAATCGGTGCCTTACTCGTACTTACTTATTTAGAATCTTTTACTAAAATTTTATTTTTTAGCTTGGAACAAAAGGCAAAATCGAATAAAATTTTTTTAAGTCATTCTTATAATGTTTTCTTTAAAAAAATAAAAAACTATTTATATCTTTTTGAAGAAAATATTTGTTTATTAGCGAAGGATCATTGTCATCTTAAAAATAGTGAAATATTTGAGTATGATAATTAACTTTATATGCACAAATTCATCACTTATATTTAAATAAACAGTGTAAAAATGCTACGGGGGCCAAACTTTTCAGAGTTTTTTAAGACTCGGTATTAATGCTTTATATACATGTTTAGTATCATTAGATCGGGAAAGACTAGGAGATTAGCACTAAGTAAAAGTTTTTTTTAAGTGCGTTACTTTTTTTACACTTTGTATCGTAAAACAAAAAAAAATTGTTTTTCTGCTTTTTTAAGGAAAATATTTTTAATCTTTGATATTCTGTGGAAATGACATGGATAAAGATATTACAATGAAATTTTGTAGTAATGTAGACCAATAAGATGTAAAAGCAATAGACTAAAAAAAATTCCCAATTTTAACTTAAAAATTCCCCAATTCCCAACTGGGGAAAAAGGTGTTTCAAAAAATGAGTTTTTTTACAAATATGGCAACACTGTCTCTATTTGCAGCGCGTTTCAGAAAAAACTTTTCTAATCAATAACAGATATATTGGAAAATATGAACATTATAATTTTTTTCAAATCGGTGCTTTGCCTTTTGAGAAATTTTTGTTTAAACTAATTTTTTTTTTTACAAATTGCCATTTTTTGGAGAGGACATGTGCGAGGACCAAAAGTCCAATTAGCAAGAAATTTGTTTTATACGCATTCTCATTATGTTTTCTTTTAAAAACTTTAAAAATCTTTTTATGTTTCTTAAGAAAATATTTTTTTATTAGTGAAAAAATATAGCTATCTTTTGGGGAAAAACTAAAAAAAAAGCGAAATTTTTTGTAAGTTTCAACTTTGAATATTTTTAACTTTTAAACAAAAGAAGATTTCTATAACTAACTTGCACAAAAATTATTCAGAATTTTATTACAAATTTAAAGAATATTCTTAAAAAATTTTTGGTCCTCAGATGCGTCCACCAGATCAAAAAAAGCTTAAAAAAAGAGGTAAAAAATCAACCTAAAAATTCCTTTTTACCCAAATATCTCGAAATCCAAAGGAGATAACCTACACATTTAAGCATATTTTTTGTAGATCTTCTCAAGGACAACTTAAGTTTAAAATTTCTTTTCAATCCATACATAAATGGATTTTTGGCGAATTTTTAAAAAAATCGAACACCCGAGGTGACCAACTTTGAAGGTCCATCAATCACTCTCCCGACCCCTCATGGACCAGTGCTTTTAAAAACCAACTCAAATACTCCTTGACTACCACCATGTCAAATTTCATTCAAATATCTCCAGTCGTTCAAAAGTTACAGAATTATTTCCAAAAAAAAGCGTCCGTAAACCACTGTGCGTTGTAACAATAAGTTTTAAGTTGTATAGACAAAAAAAAAATCATAGAGTTGTAACTTCAATTCAAGAAATTTGAGTATTTTTTTGTTTCTCTACATTAAAAATCATTAATTTTGTTTAGATTGTAAGGTCGTTGGATTTGAGGTCTATCTATGTCCGTCTATTTTTTGTCTGGTCTGTCGTGAAGAGGGATGATACTTCAAAAGTTTTTAAACACTTTACCAAAGCCGCCTAGACATATGGTGGTGGTAATGTGAGATATCAAGGTTTTTGACAATAATATTTTAAATTTCAAAATTCATATTCACTCAAGTGGAGTTAAATTAAAGTTTTATGAGCATTTTTTTTTTGGTTAAATTTTGATAACTTAGAAACTTTTTGACTGACCCTTTTGTTCACAAAGAAAGACGATTTCAAAAATCTTCTATGTCAATGTTTTGAGTTTTTTTTTGTCTGTTTTGTTGTCTTCTATGTGAATTAGACACTTTTTAGCTCAATAAAATACGTTTCATTCGAGGATGACTCATTCATCCAAGGATTTACCCCAGGATGACTCTTTCATTCAAGGATAACTCAGGATTACTCAGGATGACTCTTTTAATCAAGGATGACTCATATAATAACTCTTTTCGACTCAGTAGAACTCTAATAGGAAATTTTTTAAAAATTTCTTATTTTTATAGGAAATTTTTCAAAATTTTTTTTATTTTTGTAGGAAATTTTTCAAAAATTTCTTATTTTTATAGGAAATTTTTCAAAAATTTCTTATTTTTATACGAAATTTTTCAAACATTTCTTATTTTTATAGGAAATTTTTCAAAAATTTCTTATTTTTATAGGAAATTTTTCAAAAATTTCTTATTTTTATAGGAAATTTTACAAAAATTTCCTATTTTTATAGGAAATTATTCAAAAATTTCCTATTTTTATAGGAAAATTTTCAAAATTTTCCTATTTTTACAGAAATTTTTCAAAAATTTCCTATTTTTATAGAAATTTTTTAAAAAAATTCCTATTTTTAAAGGAAATTTTTCAAAAATTTCCTATTTTTAAAGGAAATTTTTCAAAAATTTCCTATTTTTATAGGAAATTTTTCAAAAATTTCCTATTTTTATAGGAAATTTTTCAAAAATTTCCTATTTTTATAGGAAATTTTTCAAAAATTTCCTATTTTTATAGGAAATTTTTCAAAAATTTCCTATTTTTATAGGAAATTTTTCAAAAATTTCCTATTTTTATAGGAAAATTTTCAAAAATTTCCTATTTTTATAGGAAATTTTTCAAAAATTTCCTATTTTTATAGGAAATTTTTCAAAAATTTCCTATTTTTATAGGAAATTTTTCAAAAATTTCCTATTTTTATAGGAAATTTTTCAAAAATTTCCTATTTTTATAGGAAATTTTTCAAAAATTTCCTATTTTTATAGGAAATTTTTCAAAAATTTCCTATTTTTATAGGAAATTTTTCAAAAATTTCCTATTTTTATAGGAAATTTTTCAAAAATTTCCTATTTTTATAGGAAATTTTTCAAAAATTTCCTATTTTTATAGGAAATTTTTCAAAAATTTCCTATTTTTATAGGAAATTTTTCAAAAATTTCCTATTTTTATAGGAAATTTTTCAAAAATTTCCTATTTTTATAGGAAATTTTTCAAAAATTTCCTATTTTTATAGGAAATTTTTCAAAAATTTCCTATTTTTATAGGAAATTTTTCAAAAATTTCCTATTTTTATAGGAAATTTTTCAAAAATTTCCTATTTTTATAGGAAATTTTTCAAAAATTTCCTATTTTTATAGGAAATTTTTCAAAAATTTCCTATTTTTATAGGAAATTTTTCAAAAATTTCCTATTTTTATAGGAAATTTTTCAAAAATTTCCTATTTTTATAGGAAATTTTTCAAAAATTTCCTATTTTTATAGGAAATTTTTCAAAAATTTCCTATTTTTATAGGAAATTTTTCAAAAATTTCCTATTTTTTATAGGAAATTTTTCAAAAATTTCCTTTTTTTATAGGAAATTTTTTAAAAATTTCTTATTTTTATAGGAAATTTTTCAAAAATGTCTTATTTTTATAGGAAATTTTTCAAAAATGTCTTATTTTTACAGGAATTTTTTAAAAATTTCTTATTTTTATAGGAAATTTTTCAAAAATTTCTTATTTTTATAGGAAATTTTTCAAAAATTTCTTTTTTTTTTATAAGAAATTTGTAAAAAAATTTTGATTTTTATAGAAATTTGTTAAAAATTTGTTTTTACGTTTTAAAATATTTACGGTCTAATAATTAAATTTTATGAAGTCATGGTAATCGCAATCATATTTCAAAGAGATATTAAATTTGATCCAAACTCTGCGAATTATTTTTCAGTTGATAAATGACCATAAAATTTTTATTAGAAAAATAAAAATTAAAAAAGCCACCACAAAAACAACAATAATATAAAAATGTGTGTCAAACATTAAAAACAATTATATCCAACACCTAAAAAAGTCCGTCCTACAGTCAGTCAAACCAACCGACAACAAAAACCCAAACTCACAAATTCTGACCATGATGAATTACCACGACGAAATCGTAAGCGAAAACAAAAAATTAAACACGATTTCGGCTTTGATATGAAAAATAAATTAAAAAATGAAAAATTGGCCGTGACAGTTATTAAAATATCAAACAAGTTGTAACACAAACTAATCATAAAATCAATCTCGAAATGGCTAAAACACCACCCAGAGTGGCATAAGTATTAATATGGCTAATAGGCCACCTTTTAAGGTTTAGGAAAAAAATATGACAAGCAATTTTCACTGGTTTTGGTTGTTTTTAGACAAACAATTTTCTTTACTCTACTCCTGTAAAGTTAATGGTGGTGGTAAGTGGATTTGTTGGAGGTGTCTGGTCTATGTCTCAGTTTGAAATAATGCGTCGCTTTGCCTGCGTTTGTCTTTCATTGTCTATAAATTATTCATTCATTCATCATCATCATGATGATCATTATAATAACTATAGAAAAACACAATTTTCTTGTGTTATTGTTGTTAATAATGGTAGGAGGTAGTTATTGGAAATGAAAACAATGAGGAAAATCTAATATTTTATAACAGCACCACCACCATCAAAAACAACAACAACAATAATAATGATAATAGTAATGATCACAAATAACAATAAACTCGATTTAATGCGTTTGTTACTTAAGCGGAAAATCAACGAATTGGAACGCCAACCGAAATTTATTTAAAAACTTTTGTTCAAAAATTTCAAACAATTTCCCTGTTTTATGCAACTGAATGGAAAAATTGAGTCAAATCCATAATTTTCATTTCATTTTTGTTCATTTGCTAAACGCAATTTTCAATGACAGGAAACCAAATTGTTGGTTTTAGCTTTAATTGAGGTTTTTCTCTTTATTCTCGAAACAAATAAAAATTTAAGGGTTCTTAACCACAAACATAAAGAATTTTGATATTTAAGTAAAAGGGGAAGTTTATAGGTTGTTTCGTTAAGAGGGTTAAAAACAATTAATTTTTGAAAAGAGAACTTAATTGTTTAACAAAATATTGAATTAAAATCCTAAAAGTGAAGCCTGTGAAATTTCCAGCCAAAAGAACCGAAATTTCCTACCTATAAAAATCAGAAATTTTTTAAAAGATTCCTATAAAAATATAAATTTTTTGAAAAATTTCTTCAAAAATATAAATTTTTTGAAAATTTTCTTATAAAAATAAGAAATTTTTGACAACTTTTCTGTAAAAATAAGGAATTTTTGAAAATTTTTCTGTAAAAATAGGAAATTTTTGAAAAATTTAAGAAGAAATTTTTGAAAACTTTTCTATAAAAATAAAAATTTTTGAAAAATTTCCTATAAAAATAGGAAATTTTTGAAAAACTTCCTATAAAAATAAAAATTTCCTATAAAAATAAAAAACTTTTTAAATTTTTGAAAAATTTCCTATAAAAATCGGAAATTTTGGAAAAATTTCCTATAAAAATAGGAAATTTTTGAAAAATTTCCTATAAAAATAGAACATTTTTGAAAAATTTCTTATAAAAATAGGAAATTTTTGAAAATTTTCCTATAAAAATAAGAAATTTTTAAAAAATTTCCTATAAAAATACGAAATTTTTAAAAAATTTCCTATAAAAATAAGAAATTTTTGAAAAATTTCCTATAAAAATAAGTAATTTTTGAAAAATTTCCTATAAAAATAAGAAATTTTTGAAAAATTTCCTATAAAAATAAAAAAAAAAATGAAAAATTTCCTAAAAAAATAGGAAATTTTTGAAAAATTTTCTAAAAAAAATAGGAAATTTTTGAAAAATTTCATAAAAAAATAGGAAATTTTAGAAAAATTTCCTATAAAAATAGGAAATTTTTCAAAAATCTTTGAAAAATTTCCAATAAAAATATGAAAAGTTTTGAAAAATATCCTATAAAAATAGGAAATTTTTAAAAAATTTCCTATAAAAATAGGAAATTTTTGGAAAATTTCCTATACAAATAGGAAATTTTTGAAAAATTTCCTATAAAAATAGGAAATTTTTGAAAAATTTCCTATAAAAATAGGAAATTTTTGAAAAATTTCCTATAAAAATAGGAAATTTTTGAAAAATTTCCTATAAAAATAGGAAATTTTTGAAAAATTTCCTATAAAAATAGGAAATTTTTGAAAAATTTCCTATAAAAATAGGAAATTTTTGAAAAATTTCCTATAAAAATAGGAAATTTTTGAAAAATTTCCTATAAAAATAGGAAATTTTTGAAAAATTTCCTATAAAAATAGGAAATTTTTGAAAAATTTCCTATAAAAATAGGAAATTTTTGAAAAATTTCCTATAAAAATAGGAAATTTTTGAAAAATTTCCTATAAAAATAGGAAATTTTTGAAAAATTTCCTATAAAAATAGGAAATTTTTGAAAAATTTCCTATAAAAATAGGAAATTTTTGAAAAATTTCCTATAAAAATAGGAAATTTTTGAAAAATTTCCTATAAAAATAGGAAATTTTTGAAAAATTTCCTATAAAAATAGGAAATTTTTGAAAAATTTCCTATAAAAATAGGAAATTTTTGAAAAATTTCCTATAAAAATAGGAAATTTTTGAAAAATTTCCTATAAAAATAGGAAATTTTTGAAAAATTTCCTATAAAAATAGGAAATTTTTGAAAAATTTCCTATAAAAATAGGAAATTTTTGAAAAATTTCCTATAAAAATAGGAAATTTTTGAAAAATTTCCTATAAAAATAGGAAATTTTTGAAAAATTTCCTATAAAAATAGGAAATTTTTGAAAAATTTCCTATAAAAATAGGAAATTTTTGAAAAATTTCCTATAAAAATAGGAAATTTTTGAAAAATTTCCTATAAAAATAGGAAATTTTTGAAAAATTTCCTATAAAAATAGGAAATTTTTGAAAAATTTCCTATAAAAATAGGAAATTTTTGAAAAATTTCCTATAAAAATAGGAAATTTTTGAAAAATTTCCTATAAAAATAGGAAATTTTTGAAAAATTTCCTATAAAAATAGGAAATTTTTGAAAAATTTCCTATAAAAATAGGAAATTTTTGAAAAATTTCCTATAAAAATAGGAAATTTTTGAAAAATTTCCTATAAAAATAGGAAATTTTTGAAAAATTTCCTATAAAAATAGGAAATTTTTGAAAAATTTCCTATAAAAATAGGAAATTTTTGAAAAATTTCCTATAAAAATAGGAAATTTTTGAAAAATTTCCTATAAAAATAGGAAATTTTTGAAAAATTTCCTATAAAAATAGGAAATTTTTGAAAAATTTCCTATAAAAATAGGAAATTTTTGAAAAATTTCCTATAAAAATAGGAAATTTTTGAAAAATTTCCTATAAAAATAGGAAATTTTTGAAAAATTTCCTATAAAAATAGGAAATTTTTGAAAAATTTCCTATAAAAATAGGAAATTTTTGAAAAATTTCCTATAAAAATAGGAAATTTTTGAAAAATTTCCTATAAAAATAGGAAATTTTTGAAAGATTTCCTATAAAAATAGAACGCGCTGAAATTTTTGAAAAATTTCCTATAAAAATATGAAATTTTTGAAAAATTTCCTATAAAAATAGGATTTTTGAAAAATTTCCTATAAAAATATGAAATTTTTGAAAAATTTCTTATAAAAATAGGATTTTTGAAAAATTTCCTATAAAAATATGAAATTTTTGAAAAATTTCCTATAAAAATATGAAATTTTTGAAAAATTTCCTATAAAAATATGAAATTTTTGAAAAATTTCCTATAAAAATATGAAATTTTTGAAAAATTTCCTATAAAAATAGGAAATTTTTGAAAAATTTCCCTTAAAATAGGAAATTTTTGAAAAATTTCCTATAAAATAGGAAATTTTTGAAAAATTTCCTATAAAAATAGGAAATTTTTGAAATATTTCCTATAAAAATAGGAATTTTTTGAAAAATTTCCTATAAAAATAGGAAAATTTTGAAAAATTGCCTATAAAAATAGGAAATTTTTGAAAAATTGCCTATAAAAATAGGAAATTTTTGAAAAATTTCCTATAAAAAATAGGAAATTTTTGAAAAATTTCCTATAAAAAATAGGAAATTTTTGAAAAATTTCCTATAAAAAATAGGAAATTTTTGAAAAATTTCCTATAAAAAATAGGAAATTTTTGAAAAATTTCCTATAAAAAAATTTCCTATAAAAATAGGAAAATTTTGAAAAATTGCCTATAAAAATAGGAAATTTTTGAAAAATTGCCTATAAAAATAGGAAATTTTTGAAAAATTGCCTATAAAAATAGGAAATTTTTGAAAAATTTCCTATAAAAAATAGGAAATTTTTGAAAAATTTCCTATAAAAAATAGGAAATTTTTGAAAAATTTCCTATAAAAAATAGGAAATTTTTGAAAAATTTCCTATAAAAAATAGGAAATTTTTGAAAAATTTCCTATAAAAAATAGGAAATTTTTGAAAAATTTTCTATAAAAAATAGGAAATTTTTGAAAAATTTTCTATAAAAAATAGGAAATTTTTGAAAAATTTCCTATAAAAAATAGGAAATTTTTGAAAAATTTCCTATAAAAATATAACATTCTTGAAAAATGTTCTACAAAAATAAGAAATTTTTGAAAAATATTCCATAAAAATGGGAAGTTTTATTCTAAATTTTTATTCTTTATTGTATTAGGTACTTATTTTAGTATTTTGGTAGGTACTTTTTGTACTAAAAGGTATTTCTTTATTATAGTACATATTTCTTTGTACTGTAGTTTTTTAATTAAAATATGTTTTTAATTTCCTTCAATAATAAAAATCCCATTTAACAAATTCATGATCTCGTACATTAGGAGAAAGTATGTTAACATTTGAAAAATAAGCAATTTTTTCCATTCGAAATTAAAATTTCCACTTTTGAAACCAATTCATGTTTATACTAAGAAAAATTATATAGTTTATTACATATTGATGAACATCGACATATATTACAAATTACTTTTTTTTTCTGCTCCCAAATCTACTCTAAACTCCTAACAGCTGAATTGTGGGCGTTTAATAAAAACTTTCTAATAATAATTCTTTAAAAACGAATAAAAAACTCTAAGCAAAACAACAAAATTTATTATTAAACAAAAGATAGAAAACTTTAAAAAACAAATCGTTCATAGCAAAATCTAAACAACAAAATTGAGGGAGTTTAAAGAAAAAAACTAATTTATACGAAATCAAAGGAATCTAATATAAAAATCCCCTTTTGCCCCCTATCTCTTGAAATAAAAAATCTTGAACCAATTTGATTGAGAGATAATCGTGGCAATTTACAAACGCTAGAAGTAGACAACAATTTAAGCTAAAAGTAAAGACATCAATTTTCGATTTTTCGTTCATTTTACTTTTGGCATCTTTGAATTTGATCAGGCTACAAATTTTGCTTTTTTTTCGCTCTCTAATCAATTCATCAATTTACTACAATAAATTGTCGTTTCCTAAAAAAAACACAAAAGAGGTTTCTATTGTTTGATGGTATAAATGGCTTTGAGTCTGGTCTTGGTTTCTTATTGCATTTAATTTTTTTGGTTTAGTCTCGAGAAGAGTAATAAACATGCATTAGTCTAATTTTACTGTTGCCGTGGTTTTATTTTCTTTTTAATAAAAGTTAACATTTTAATCGAGATGATCTTGAATTAGTTTTTCCCAACAGCTTAACATGTAAAATTAAATTTTTAAAACAGACTGAGTTGCAAGTTTAACCCATTAAGGCATTTATCTATAAAATTTAGAAATTTTTGAAAAATTTTCTATAAAAATAAAAAAATTTTTCCTATAAAAATAAGAAATTTTTGAACTAATAAATTTTTGAAAAATTTCCTATAAAAATAAGAAATTTTTGAAAAATATCCTATAAAAATATGAAATTTTTGAAAAATTTTTTGAAAAATTTCATATAAAAATAAGAAATTTTTGAAAAATTTTTCCTATAAAAGTAAGAAATTTTTGAAAAATTTCCTATAAAAATAAGAAATTTTTGAAAAATTTCCTATAAAAATAAGAAATTTAAAAAAAAAATCCTATAAAAATAAGAAATTTTTAAAAAATAAGAAATTTTTGAAAAATTTCCTATAAAAATAGGAAATTTTTGAAAAATTTCCTATAAAAATAGTAAATTTTTGAAAAATTTCCAATAAAAATAGTAAATTTTTGAAAAATTTCCTATAAAAATAAGAAATTCTTAAAAAATTTCCTATAAAAATAAGAAATTCTTAAAAAATTTCCTATAAAAATAAGAAATTTTTGAAAAATTTCCTATAAAAATAGTAAATTTTTGAAAAATTTCCTATAAAAATAGTAAATTTTTGAAAAATTTCCTATAAAAATAGTAAATTTTTGAAAAATTTCCTATAAAAATAGTAAATTTTTGAAAAATTTCCTATAAAAATAGTAAATTTTTGAAAAATTTCCTATAAAAGTAGTAAATTTTTGAAAAATTTCCTATAAAAATAGTAAATTTTTGAAAAATTTCCTATACAAGTAGTAAATTTTTGAAAAATTTCCTATAAAAGTAGTAAATTTTTGAAAAATTTCCTATACAAGTAGTAAATTTTTGAAAAATTTCCTATAAAAGTAGTAAATTTTTGAAAAATTTCCTATACAAGTAGTAAATTTTTGAAAAATTTCCTATAAAAGTAGTAAATTTTTGAAAAATTTCCTATACAAGTAGTAAATTTTTGAAAAATTTCCTATAAAAGTAGTAAATTTTTGAAAAATTTCCTATAAAAGTAGTAAATTTTTGAAAAATTTCCTATACAAGTAGTAAATTTTTGAAAAATTTCCTATACAAGTAGTAAATTTTTGAAAAATTTCCTATAAAAGTAGTAAATTTTTGAAAAATTTCCTATAAAAATAGGAAATTTTTGAAAAATTTCCTATAAAAATAGGAAATTTTTGAAAAATTTCCTATAAAAATAGGAAATTTTTGAAAAATTTCCTATAAAAATAGGAAATTTTTGAAAAATTTCCTATAAAAATAAGAAATTTTTGAAAATTTTCCTATAAAAATAGTAAATTTTTGAAAAATTTCCTATAAAAGTAGTAAATTTTTGAAAAATTTCCTATAAAAATAGTAAATTTTTGAAAAATTTGCTATAAAAATAGTAAATTTTTGAAAAATTTCCTATAAAAATAGTAAATTTTTGAAAAATTTCCTATAAAAATAGTAAATTTTTGAAAAATTTAATATAAAAATAGTAAATTTTTGAAAAATTTCCTATAAAAATAGTAAATTTTTGAAAAATTTCCTATAAAAATAGTAAATTTTTGAAAATTTTCCTAAAAAAAGAGTAAATTTTTGAAAAATTTCCTATAAAAATAGTAAGTTTTTGAAAAATTTCCTATAAAAATAATAAATTTTTGAAAAATTTCCTATAAAAGTTGTAAATTTTTGAAAAATTTCCTGTAAAAATAGTAAATTTTTGCAAAATTGCCTATAAAAATAGTAAATTTTTGAAAAATTTCCTATAAAAATATGAAATTTTTAAAAAATTTCCTATGAAAATATGGAAATTTTGAAAAAGTTTCTATAAAAATTTAATTTTTTTTTAATTTCCTTTAAAAATAGTAAATTTTTCAAAAATTAAATAAAATATATGAAAATTTAAAAATTTTTCTTTAAAAATATAAAATTTTTGTTATATTACTAAAAAGTTTTAGTCAATATATTTGCGATCGTTATTGGCATTTTTGGAGCTTTAGTTTCACAAAAAGCCTCTCCCCTTCCAGGGTTAATTTTAATAACTTCGCTTGCTTCATTTGCTGTCTGTCTGTCTTTCTAATGCTTTTTGGCTTCATTTGATGTTTTAATGTTATTTTCAATATTTTTATTTATGGCTGTTTGATTTTATTTTAAAGTTTTTTTTCTTTCTTCTTCTATTTTTTATTTGTTGCTATTTGATGATACATTTTAAGGTGCGGTAGTATAAATGTTCAAAATATTTGTGCAACTAATATTTTAACATTTACAACTCAGTTGTTTCTCCCTGCCACATCCAAAGTCATTCAGTTTCAAAAACCAAGAGTCATCCCAAACCAAACCAACCAAAAACCATCCATTTCATTCATTGTTAAATGATTTCGTTAAGACAAGCTTTTTTTTCCTAAAGCTTTTTGTGTTGACTGAAGACTTAACTTAAAAAACTTTGTGGTTTAAAGGGGGTCGGTCTAGCAGAGTACGATTAGATATTTTTTGGCGATGTTAAATGCTTTGATTTTGATAAATAACCTAAAGAAGAAAAAAAAAAAACTGTTAGAAATCTTAAAAATTTATAGAGTTAAAATTTCAAGCTGAAATGAATTTCCTAAAGATTATTAATGATAGCTTTTTGTTTAAGATCTTCATCTTCTCTTTGTTGCAGTTGAAGCTTTATTATTAGCTTAACAAACTTGGCCCTGGTTCTCTTAGACTTTAGTGAGAATTATTCAAAGCTTATTTTTTGTCGGTTGTCTGAAGACTTAAAATGTGGGTGGCATTTGAAAAATGGGTTTGTTCCTTAAGAAATTTTTTAACAAAAAATTAAATTTTATAAACATATTTTTTTGTTCATCTAAAATATTTGATTTAAATACTTTTCTTTCTCAAAAATGATTTGTATTCCTTTTTGTTTAATTTTGTGTAATTTAACACTTTCTCTTGTCATTTTTTCTTCCCAAAGATTTTCAAACATTTCTTTATGGTGTTTTGGAAGACATTGTATAATTTACTTCGATTGTTGTTTAACAATTATAATAAACTCATCAATTTCTTTTATAGAAAATATTGGAAATTTGTTTAAACACGCAAATTTGTATGTTGCTGCTGCACATTTCATATATTATTTGGTTTGAAGCCACATGTTTTTAATTATATTGCAACATGCATCGGACATGATGAGACAGACATGCATGTTTTTATTGTAACAAAAGTATAAACATCCAATAAACCAGTGGGAGTTATTTGGAAAAATTTGGCAAATCATTTAAAACAAATTGGCACAAATTTACTACTGAAGAAACTTTTTTAATTTTTTAATAATTTGTCTAAGCAACATGTTGCTGAAACATTAAAATATATAAATGTATAGCAACATTTGTGTTGAATTTCTCATTAAAATGAAGTAAGATTACTTTAAAGATATTATTGTTAGATGCTAAAAATTACCAAGTTTTCGTTTATACTGCAATAGGTTTCGGGCATGATGTGACATTTATGTCTCTAATCAGGATAGCAACATGTTGCTAAAACATTAAAATTCCTCAACATTTTGATCTCATTTGCATTGGAAATCGAAGAATTTCGATTAGAAGATCATTAAGAGGTAACAATTTGACATTCGAAAACATGTTGCTAGCAACACTAGGCCTTAGCCTAAGTCTTAGTCTATGTCTTTGTCTATGTCTTAGTCTATGTCTTAGTCTATGTCTTAGTCTATGTCTTAGTCTATATCTTAGTCTATATCTTAGTCTATGTCTTAGTCTATGTCTTAGTCTATGTCTTAGTCTATGTCTTAGTCTATGTCTTAGTCTATGTCTTAGTCTATGTCTTAGTCTATGTCTTAGTCTATGTCTTAGTCTATGTCTTAGTCTATGTCTTAGTCTATGTCTTAGTCTATGTCTTAGTCTATGTCTTAGTCTATGTCTTAGTCTATGTCTTAGTCTATGTCTTAGTCTATGTCTTAGTCTATGTCTTAGTCTATGTCTTAGTCTATGTCTTAGTCTATGTCTTAGTCTATGTCTTAGTCTATGTATTAGTCTATGTCTTAGTCTATGCCTTAGTCTATGTCTTTGTCTATGTCTTAGTCTATGTCTTAGTCTATGTCTTAGTCTATGTCTTAGTCTATGTCTTAGTCTATGTCTTAGTCTATGTCTTAGTCTATGTCTTAGTCTATGTCTTAGTCTATGTCTTAGTCTATGTCTTAGTCTATGTCTTAGTCTATGTCTTAGTCTATGTCTTAGTCTATGTCTTAGTCTATGTCTTAGTCTATGTCTTAGTCTATGTCTTAGTCTATGTCTTAGTCTATGTATTAGTCTATGTCTTAGTCTATGTCTTAGTCTATGTCTTAGTCTATGTCTTAGTCTATGTCTTAGTCTATGTCTTAGTCTATGTCTTAGTCTATGTCTTAGTCTATGTCTTAGTCTATGTCTTAGTCTATATCTTAGTCTATGTCTTAGTCTATGTCTTAGTCTATGTCTTAGTCTATGTCTTAGTCTATGTCTTAGTCTATGTCTTAGTCTATGTCTTAGTCTATGTCTTAGTCTATGTCTTAGTCTATGTCTTAGTCTATATCTTAGTCTATGTCTTAGTCTATGTCTTAGTCTATGTCTTAGTCTATGTCTTAGTCTATGTTTTAGTCTATGTTTTAGTCTATGTCTTAGTCTATGCCTTAGTCTATGTCTTTGTCTATGTCTTAGTCTATGTCTTAGTAAATTTCTTAGTCTATGTCTTTGTCTATGTCTCAGCCTATGTCTTAGAATATCTTAGACTATGTCTTTATTTTAAAAACTGTAAAAGTACTAAGTCTAGTCATAAGCTGAAAGAAAGTCTTCAAAAAGTTTCTTGAGCTTTACAAATATTAACCTTTAGTAATTAAATAAAATGTTGCTAGCAACATTTTACTTAGCCTGAACCTTATTCGATATTTTGAGTTTACCAATAACTCATAAGAGTATGTCTGGTCTCTAGTTCAGAAAAAGTTTTTAAAAAGTTTCTTCAGTTTTCAAAATAATTTCTTTTGCAACATGTTGCTAGCAAGTTATTACGTGGAGTGTGTCTGTATGTTTACATAGAAATCAGTTTGTCATTTTTCCATTTCAAAACCACAATTATTTTCCCTAAATAAATATTTATTTATTTATCTTTAACATATCGGAAACATGCTCCAAAATCATTTGTTTAGCTCTTTAATCGTTTAATCTCTAATATAGGTAACTGGTAAAAGTATCTCTGATTTTCGTAATATGTTTTCCTTTGTAAAAAAAGCAAAAAAGACATTAAAAAGTTTCAGTTACAATAATCAATATTTATTTAACTACTTCTTGTGCTCAGATTAATTTCAATACTTTTCTTTTTTCGTTTTTGTAGTTCGGAAATTTAATACTTAACATTTTGAAAAATACATGTGGGTCGATCGTTGTTCAATGTTTTGTGGCATGATCAATGTTTTGTGGATTTTTTGTCTTTAATAATTTTTTGAAAAATGTAAAAATTAATGCCTGAAGCGAAAATTTCCAAAAACAAACAAAAAATGGTTTCAGAAAAAATCTTGGTGTTGAAAGCTTTTGTGAATAGCAAACAAACAAATCATATCAATTACTCTAAAATAAATGATCAGAAAACTAAAAAGAGGAATAAAAAACTTACACATGTTTTTCTTGACATGTAGCGTGATACTGGTAATTTTGAAAGACAAACAAAAAAAAAATGATCAAAATTGAAAAAGACGTAAAATAATTAAGTACATGACGCAATTTTTTAAAGATTATCCAATTTATGAAAAAGTTTCTTATGATTTTTGTTGGAGAAAACGAACGAACCCATATCAAAGGTGTAGGTTTCTAAACATTTATTTTTATGTTTTGGAAATTGCTTTGTTTAGGGTTTGTCGTTATTAGTTTATTGCCACATTCAACACTTTTGAAGTTTTCATTTACAACAGCTCAACATTATTTTTCGAAATCAAATTTATGTGTGATTCCTTAATGACTATTTTGAAAATTAGTCGGTCGTTAGTTTAATATTTTAAGAAAGATTTTATATTTTTAGTACATATTCAATTTTTAGCAACATGTTGAGTGTTGCTGTAAACATACATATATTGAAAAGCATCTACCATCTATATATGTTTCTAGTAATTTATTTCTTCAAAAAGGCATCTTCCTTTCATTTCAACATTTAGCAACACGTTTCTATTTATTTAAACATTTTGTAAGAAACCCTTTGTTCTACTTTCTTTAAAATATAGTCAAAAAACAAAATTTTTTAATATTGTTTTCAACTTTAAAATTCTAGCAACATGTTGCTATTTATCAAAGCATCATCTATGAAACATTTCCCAAATTTCTAATATCTTCAAACGGATTGCTTCTTTATATTTTTACAAGAATACATTTTTCCTTAATAGTTAAATGAAAGTTTTGGCAACATGTTGCCATTCCTTCTAAACATTTACTTGTCGCTCAAATTTTCAACATTTTTAATTTTTTTTTTTTCAAATTTGACTCTTAATTTTTTCTCTCCTCAACAAACAAGTGTTTTTTTTTTTCAGATTTTTCCCTCCATAAACAAAAGCCAAATAATGAGTAGATATTTGTTTAATTTTAGTTTTTTTTTATTTTTGCTACCTCGTGGTTGTTTTGCTGATTTAAACGTTTTAATCACGATTTCGAAAGGTTTTTCTATGTTTTTGCATTTTTATTGATTTACAATTGGTTGTATTTTTCTGGGTAATCGTTATGTCGATGGTTTATATAATAATTTAAATAATTACTTTTTAGTAGCTATTGTAAAAAAAAAAATTATAGTAATTGTTTTAATTTGTCATCGTGTGGAGCGAAAAATTTAATAATTTTCTATGTTTAGAAATGATATAAATACCTAGAGATTAGATGATTTAATATAATGATTTAATGTTTAATGCAACGAGTCATGCATTTTTATTTAGTTTAAGGCATGGGAAATATTGTAATTAAATGTTGCTGGCAACATGTTGCCAAGGTGATGATTTCAGAGGTCTTAACTTGTTTATTATGCAAATCATAACATGCAAATAGACATGAATTTTTTAATTGATTTAAGTCATGGGAAATAACACAATTAATTGTTGCCAGCAACATGTTGCAAAGGTGATGATTAAAGAAATCTTAACATAATGTTCACATTCTGTGAAAATCATATTAGATGATATAATCTAAAGGCAAATAGTTATTTATGTTAAACTGGTTTAAGGCACTTAAATGTTGCTGGCAACATTTGTATTGATTTTCCTTTGAAATTGAGAGTAAACTTAAAATAGGACATAAATTTAGGCTTAGATCAAGACATTTAGTAAGACATAGACTAAGAAATAGACTAAAACATAAACTAAGACATAGACTAAAACATAGACTAAGACATAGACTAAGACATAGACTAAGACATAGACTAAGACATAGAATAAGGCATAGACTAAGACATAGACTAAGACATAGACTAAGACATAGACTAAGACATAGACTAAGACATAGACTAAGACGTAGACTAAGACATAGACTAAGACATAGACTAAGACATAGACTAAGACATAGACTAAGACATAGACTAAGACATAGACTAAGACATAGACTAAGACATAGACTAAGACATAGACTAAGACATAGACTAAGACATAGACTAAGACATAGACTAAGACATAGACTAAGACATAGACTAAGACATAGACTAAGACATAGACTAAGACATAGACTAAGACATAGACTAAGACATAGACTAAGACATAGACTAAGACATAGACTAAGACATAGACTAAGACATAGACTAAGACATAGACTAAGACATAGACTAAGACATAGACTAAGACATAGACTAAGACATAGACTAAGACATAGACTAAGACATAGACTAAGACATAGACTAAGACATAGACTAAGACATAGACTAAGACATAGACTAAGACATAGACTAAGACATAGACTAAGACATAGACTAAGACATAGACTAAGACATAGACTAAGACATAGACTAAGACATAGACTAAGACATAGACTAAGACATAGACTAAGAAATATACTTAAACATAGACTAAGACATAGACTAAGACATGGACTAAGACGTAGACTAAGACATAGACTAAGACATAGACTAAGACATAGACTAAGACATAGACTAAGACATAGACTAAGACATAGACTAAGACATAGATTAAGACATAGACTAAGACATAGACTAAGACATAGACTAAGACATAGACTAAGACATAGACTAAGACATAGACTAAGACATAGACTAAGACATAGACTAAGACATAGACTAAGACATAGACTAAGACATAGACTAAGACATAGACTAAGACATAGACCAAGACATAGACCAAGACATAGACTAAGACATAGACTAGGACATATCTTAAGACATAGACTAAGACATATCTTAAGACATATCTTAAGACATAGACTAAGACATAGACTAAAACATAGACTAAGGCATAAACTAAGGCATACAATAAGATTTTGCTTTCAAATTTAGCGTAGACTTAAACCAATACCTTCATGTTTTAGGCCATATGTTAGTTTATATTTGAGCCTAAGAGTTAGTCCATGCCTTAGTCTGTATCTTAGTCTACATACATAAATATGCCTTAGTCTATATTTTAGTTTATTTTTTAACAATATGTGAAATGTTATGTTAGACATCAACACTCCCAGCATGGCTTCCTGAAACCACAGCAATCTTCCAAATGTACCCCCAGACAGACGTGAGTAGTTTTAAAAGTAGTTACCATGAATCCAAAAATACTACGAATTTTCATTAAATATTTGGAAATAAAAAAAAATACTCTCTAAAGAAAAAAAACACTTTTTAATTTTTCATAAACAATTGTATTTTTAATTAGACTCTCTAATAAAAACTGAGTTGCAGTCATAAAAGGTTAAATTTGTTATAAATTTTGCTACTTTCCAAAAAAAAAAAAAATAACGAAAAAATTGATTCATTCACACTTTAATTTACAGGGGGGCAACTCCAAGCTCAATCTTGCACACTCTACTCCAGTAGTTTAACATTATTTTTTTATTTAATGTTATTGTTTATTAACAAGGAAAAAGGTGTTAATAAACATATTTTAAAATATTTTGTATTTTTTTGCCGGTTGATTAATAAAGAAAAATTTTTATTATTATTTTATTTAATGGTTTAATACCGGATTTTATTTTATGTTAAAGCGAAAAAAAGGCATTGTTACAAATTTATTAACACCCCTTTTTTGTAATGAGATTTTTTGTGTAGTTTTTCAATATTTTTTTTTTTACATTATTTCGGATTTCTTGTAGACTTTGTATTGAAAGCTAATTAACAATTTTATAGTTGATGGATATTTTGGTTAATTTTAATAGGATTTTGTTTTTTTTCGGTTTTTTAAATTATTACACACGAATTTTAATTAATTTTTTTTTTTATAAAAAATAGGCAAAATGTGAAAGAAATTTTAATAAATAAGATAAAGTAGTTTTAATATTTTATAACCATAAAAAAATTAATTAAATTCAGAATTTCGAAAATAAAAAATTGCAAGTCATGGATATAAATCTAAATTTATATCTAAGTCTACACTAAAATTGCTTTTTTTTAATTTTTTTCACTTATATAAATATGTATTGATCTTAGCAACATGTTTCCAGCAACATTTTATTAAGTGAAAAGTTTGGCGTTATCAACAAACTTTGAAAATGGGGAATAAATTAAAATTTTAGAACTTTGTTTAGAAATTATTTTACCTTATGTAAATATTAACTTTTGCAACATGTTGCTAGCAACATTTTATTGAACTTATGTCTTAAATTTTGTCTTATTCTATACCTAAGGGTAAAGAGTATTCCGAATGAAACGAAAACAAGTAAGAGTGTTATATTCGGCTATGTTGAATCTTTTATATCCACCATCATGTTGTATTAAGTTTAGAAACATATCCCATATATCTAAGAGGGTACAGCTAATTGAAAATGTGGACCAAATTCGAAAAAAAATGGTTACCCGCTAGTTGGTATTGTTGGTAAAATATTTGGACTAAATTCGTTTCCCTAGTATTTACTTTGCACAAAATTTAGTCTCAAAAGCTGTAAAATACTTTTCGTTTAGCTTAATATTAAGTTAAGATAAACATGTTGATGGCCATAGCTGTCATAGTTTATACTTTTTTTGGTTTCCGGGAGTGTTTTTTTTTATGAAAGCTGTAGTCAAAAATGGACCGATTTCTCTAAAATTTGATATACTGACCAATAGTTGCAGAAAACTTCTCTATTCTAAATTTAGTCGTCGTAGCTTTTACAATTGTATTCAATTTATCAGCATTAACTACACAAGTTTCTCAAGATATCGAAAATTCTTTTGTAAAATTTAGTCTCTCTAGCTCTTTTCATTAAGGCGCTATTGCGTTTTTATCAGACGGACAGACAGACTTTTTTGTATTTTTGAGTTTCCGTATATTTTTTATATGGGAGCTATAGTCAAATGGTGACCGATTGTCACAAAATTTGGCATTCAAGTGAATTGATGGTGGCTGTTTCCGTAAGTGTTTTGTATGGGAGCTATGGTTAAATGTGAACCGATGAAAACTTATATGCTGTCTAGTGCGTTTGAAAAACTTATATATACTATATACCAAATTTTATCATCATAACTATTATAATTTGTCATTTATTAGCAAATAAGCAATTAGCCTAGACGAGGTTATAGGAGCTATGGTCAAATGTGAATCAATTTTGCCAATTTCACTACCAAAATTTTCCCAGAAATCAAGAATATTTTTGCCAAGTTTCATAGAGACAGACGGACCTACTGACAGACGGACATACAGACAGACGGACCTACAGACAGACGGACCTACAGACAGACGGACATACAGACAGACGGACATACAGATAGACGGACATACAGACAGACGGACATACAGACAGACGGACATACAGACAGACGGACATACAGACAGACGGACATACAGACAGACGGAAATACAGACAGACAGACATACAGACAGACGGACATACAGAAAGACATACAGACAGACGGACATGCAGACAGACGGACATGCAGACAGACGGACATGCAGACAGACAGACATACAGACAGACGGACATACAGACAGACGGATATACAGACAGACGGACATACAGGCAGACGGACATACAGACAGACAGACATACAGACAGACGGACATACAGACAGGCAGACAGACGGACATAAAGACAGACGGACATACATACAGACGGACATACATACAGACGGACATACATACAGACAGACGGACATTCAGACAGACGGACATACAGACAGACGTACATACAGACAGACGGATATACAGACAGACGGACATACAAACAGACGGACATACAGACATACAGAAAGACGAACATATAGACAGACGGACTTGCAGACAGACGGACATACAGACAGGCGGACATACAGACAGATGGACATACAGACAGACGGACATACAGACAGACGGACATACAGACAGACGGAATTACAGACAGACGGATATACAAACAGAGGGACATACATACAGACAGACATACATACAGACGCACATACATACAGACAGACGCACATACAGACAGACGGACATACAGACAGACAGACGGACATACAGACGGACATACAGACGGACAGACGGACATACAGACAGACAGACGGACATAAAGACGGACATACAGACGGACATACAGACGGACATACAGACAGACAGACGGACATACAGACGGACATACAGACAGACAGATAGAAAGACAGACGGACAGACATACAGACGGATATATATCCCTTTTTGGTTATTGAGCCAATATTATACCGAAAATATTGAAGACAGATTTTATAAAAAATATGCCTGTTGTCTTATAGATGACGAAACTTATGAACTGGCAGATTTTTCTCAACTTCCTGGCCAGCATTTTTATGTTGCTGATGAACGAGGTAATGTTCAGAAAGAGTTTCGGACAAAAAACAAACAAAATTCCCAAAGAAATTTCCCGTCTGGCATGCTATTTGCAGTTGTGGCAAAAGAAGCCAAGAGCTTTTGACATCAGGCACGATAAACACAGAAATTTATATAACGGAGTGTCTACAAAAGCGGCTTTTAACTTTTTTGAGACAGTCTTGGTCAAAACAAACAAAATTCCCAAAGAAATTTCCCGTCTGGCATGCTATTTGCAGTTGTGGCAAAAGAAGCCAAGAGCTTTTGACATCAGGCACGATAAACACAGAAATTTATATAACGGAGTGTCTACAAAAGCGGCTTTTAACTTTTTTGAGACAGTCTTGGTCTGAGTCGTGGTCTTTAATATAAGAGATAATATGAAGACGTAGTCTTTAATATAAATTCTTAGTCATAAATATAAAGACGCAGTCTTTAATATAGAGACGTAGTCTTTGATTTAAGGACGAAGTCTTTGATTTAAAGACGTAGTCTTTTAATCAAAGAATCTAGATTACTTCTTTATGTATTCTTTAATATAAAGAGGTAGTCACTAATAAAAAACGTAGTAGTAATATAAATTCGTAGTTATTAATATAAAGACGTAGTCTTTACTATGATAACGTAGTCTTTAATACGAAGATGTAGTCTTTAATATATGAACGTAGTCTTTGATTTAAAGACGAAGTCTTTAATATAAAGATGTAGTGTTTAATATAAAGACGTAGTCTTTACTACGATAATATGAAGGGGTAGTTTTTAATACGAGACGTAGTCTTTAATATAAATTCGTGGTCATAAATATAAAGACAAAGTCTTTAATATAAGGACGTAGTCTTTAATATAAGGACGTAGTCTTTAATATAAAGACGTAGTCTTTAATATAAAGACGTAGTCATTAATATAAAGACGTAGCCTTTATTATAAAGACGTAGTGTTTAATATAAAGACGTAGTCTTTAATATAAAGACGTAGTCTTTAATATAAAAACGTAGCCTTTAATATAAAGACGTAGTCTTTAATATAAACACGTAGTCTTTAATATAAAAACGTAGTCTTTAATATAAAGAAGTAGTCTTTAATATAAAGACGTAGTCTTTAATATAAAGACGTAGTCTGTAATATAAAGACGTAGTCTGTAATATAAAGACGTAATCTTTTAAATATAAAGACGTAGTCTTAAATATATTTATTATATGTAAAACGAATGTGTTATTTTAATATGACGATACAGTTTTTAGTATCAACATGTAGTCTTTTCCATCAAGACGTAGTCTCTTGTATCAAAACATCGTCTCGCTGGACTAGATTGATGCTTTCGTCATAGCCTCATGGAAATTGTTTAACCATATTATACAATAAAATGTCATTTTACAATTATGAAAGAAAAGCTCAAATCAGGTATCTCTGAATTTCTTTTTCACATCTTAAAAGCTAACTGTCATTGACTTGAAGCTATAGCATCAAAAGAAAATTCAGCATCTCTAAGATGAAATGGATGAACATTGTAAGAGACACCAAGACAAATGTTGGCCTGAATGATGATGATGATGATTTTTGTGTTATAATAACCTTTTGACCTGAAGCAGCAGCAGCAAACAGATGATGATGATGAGATGGTGCACAAAGAGCTCTCATAATAAATAAAACAAAGTAAAAAAACTAAAGAAAAATCTTTTTTAAATTGAATTTGAAATTTAAATTTTTATCACTTTGGGAAAAATCTCTCTAAACCTAAAATTTTGTTAATTTTTTTTCTTTTTTTTTTGTGAATTGTTTTAAATCTTTTAAGGTTTTTCAATAAATTATTATTGTTTTTTTTTTGTTTGTTTCTGATGGAATTGAACTAAAACTCCTCTGTTAAATTGTTTTCTTTGGCTGATATTGATGTGCCATATAATCAAGTTTCACCTTTAACATTTTTATGTTAAAAGTTGCTGTTTCTTAAAATTGCTTTAGATTTTTTTCTTATAGAAAAGTTTAAAGTTTTACTGTAAAATGATTGACAAACCATGAAATTAAAATCGTTTTTACTGTCTTTTTTTCTACCAGTTACAGTTTTTTTAAGCAGCAGCAGCCATAAAAAAGAGAAGAGGTTCCATAATACTAATGCTATAGCAGTAACAAAAAATGTGATCTTCCAAAGCAAACAGTCATTCATTTAGTCAGTCAATATTGGCGACGTATCATTACCATCATCTTCATCTGCCTGCCTGTGCCATCCTGCCCCTCATTTTTGCTTAAAATATAAATTTTCAGCTTGACGAGGAGGTTGATCGCATGATCATCTTTATTCCTTCTCCTATAAACCTTTTTTTTATGATATTTTAAAAATTGTTTTATTTTATTTAGTTTTTTTCTTCAACAAACAAATTTATGGTTTCATTTTTGAGTGTGGCTTTTGTTTATTACTATTTTCCCTTTTTTCACTTCATTGTGGTTTATAAACTTGAAAAGTTTTAGTTTTTTTCCAACTTTTTTTTTTAAAGGATTTATTACTGTTTGTTATAATTTGTTAGTGCCTTTATCTGAGACCATCACCAGTTGCTTACTTCGATTCCAATTTTTTTTGCGATTAAAGCCAAAACACCAGGTCGAGGCAATGTGCAATCTTTTATTGTTTTCTGTCATCGAAAGCTTTTTTTCAGTTTTATGAATTTATTTAACATTCATAAAATTTGTATGGTTTCATTTACATTTTTTGGATTGGAATTGGAAATTTTTGTGGTTAACAAGGGTCTCTGGCAAATGTCTGACAAAAAATTGGTCTAGTTATTTGTTAAGACATCGAGAGATGTTTTCAAGAAATTTCCTATAAAAATAGGAAATTTTTGAAAAATTTCCTATAAAAATAGGAAATTTTTGAAAAATTTCCTATAAAAATAGGAAATTTTTGAAAAATTTCCTATAAAAATAGGAAATTTTTGAAAAATTTCCTATAAAAATAGGAAATTTTTGAAAAATTTCCTATAAAAATAGGAAATTTTTGAAAAATTTCCTATAAAAATAGGAAATTTTTGAAAAATTTCCTATAAAAATAGGAAATTTTTGAAAAATTTCCTATAAAAATAAGAAATTTTTGAAACATTTCCTATAAAATAAGGAAATTTTTGAAAAATTTCCTATAAAAATAGGAAATTTTTGAAAAATTTCCTATAAAAATAGGAAATTTTTGAAAAATTTCCTATAAAAATAGGAAATTTTTGAAAAATTTCCTATAAAAATAGGAAATTTTTGAAAAATTTCCTATAAAAATAGGAAATTTTTGAAAAATTTCCTATAAAAATAGGAAATTTTTGAAAAATTTCCTATAAAAATAGGAAATTTTTGAAAAATTTCCTATAAAAATAGGAAATTTTTGAAAAATTTCCTATAAAAATAGGAAATTTTTGAAAAATTTCCTATAAAAATAGGAAATTTTTGAAAAATTTCCTATAAAAATAGGAAATTTTTGAAAAATTTCCTATAAAAATAGGAAATTTTTGAAAAATTTCCTATAAAAATAGGAAATTTTTGAAAAATTTCCTATAAAAATAGGAAATTTTTGAAAAATTTCCTATAAAAATAGGAAATTTTTGAAAAATTTCCTATAAAAATAGGAAATTTTTGAAAAATTTCCTATAAAAATAGGAAATTTTTGAAAAATTTCCTATAAAAATAGGAAATTTTTGAAAAATTTCCTATAAAAATAGGAAATTTTTGAAAATTTTCCTACAAAATTTTTGAAAAATTTCCTATAAAAATAGGAAATTTTTGAAAAATTTCCTATAAAAATAGGAAATTTTTGAAAAATTTCCTATAAAAATAGGAAATTTTTGAAAAATTTCCTATAAAAATAGGAAATTTTTGAAAAATTTCCTATAAAAATAGGAAATTTTTGAAAAATTTCCTATAAAAATAGGAAATTTTTGAAAAATTTCCTATAAAAATAGGAAATTTTTGAAAAATTTCCTATAAAAATAGGAAATTTTTGAAAAATTTCCTATAAAAATAGGAAATTTTTGAAAAATTTCCTATAAAAATAGGAAATTTTTGAAAAATTTCCTATAAAAATAGGAAATTTTTGAAAAATTTCCTATAAAAATAGGAAATTTTTGAAAAATTTCCTATAAAAATAGGAAATTTTTGAAAAATTTCCTATAAAAATAGGAAATTTTTGAAAAATTTCCTATAAAAATAGGAAATTTTTGAAAAATTTCCTATAAAAATAGGAAATTTTTGAAAAATTTCCTATAAAAATAGGAAATTTTTGAAAAATTTCCTATAAAAATAGGAAATTTTTGAAAATTTTCCTACAAAATTTTTGAAAAATTTCCTATAAAAATAGGAAATTTTTGAAAAATTTCCTATAAAAATAGGAAATTTTTGAAAAATTTCCTATAAAAATAGGAAATTTTGAAAAATTTCCTATAAAAATAGGAAATTTTTGAAAAATTTCCTATAAAAATAGGAAATTTTTGAAAAATTTCCTATAAAAATAGGAAATTTTTGAAAAATTTCCTATAAAAATAGGAAATTTTTGAAAAATTTCCTATAAAAATAGGAAATTTTTGAAAAATTTCCTATAAAAATAGGAAATTTTTGAAAAATTTCCTATAAAAATAGGAAATTTTTGAAAAATTTCCTATAAAAATAGGAAATTTTTGAAAAATTTCCTATAAAAATAGGAAATTTTTGAAAATTTTCCTATAAAAATAGGAAATTTTTGAAAAATTTCCTATAAAAATAGGAAATTTTTGAAAAATTTCCTATAAAAATAGGAAATTTTTGAAAAATTTCCTATAAAAATAGGAAATTTTTGAAAAATTTCCTATAAAAATAGGAAATTTTTGAAAAATTTCCTATAAAAATAGGAAATTTTTGAAAAATTTCCTATAAAAATAGGAAATTTTTGAAAAATTTCCTATAAAAATAGGAAATTTTTGAAAAATTTCCTATAAAAATAGGAAATTTTTGAAAAATTTCCTATAAAAATAGGAAATTTTTGAAAAATTTCCTATAAAAATAGGAAATTTTTGAAAAATTTCCTATAAAAATAGGAAATTTTTGAAAAATTTCCTATAAAAATAGGAAATTTTTGAAAAATTTCCTATAAAAATAGGAAATTTTTGAAAAATTTCCTATAAAAATAGGAAATTTTTGAAAAATTTCCTATAAAAATAGGAAATTTTTGAAAAATTTCCTATAAAAATAGGAAATTTTTGAAAAATTTCCTATAAAAATAGGAAATTTTTGAAAAATTTCCTATAAAAATAAGAAATTTTTGAAACATTTCCTATAAAATAAGGAAATTTTTGAAAAATTTCCTATAAAAATAGGAAATTTTTGAAAAATTTCCTATAAAAATAGGAAATTTTTGAAAAATTTCCTATAAAAATAGGAAATTTTTGAAAAATTTCCTATAAAAATAGGAAATTTTTGAAAAATTTCCTATAAAAATAGGAAATTTTTGAAAAATTTCCTATAAAAATAGGAAATTTTTGAAAAATTTCCTATAAAAATAGGAAATTTTTGAAAAATTTCCTATAAAAATAGGAAATTTTTGAAAAATTTCCTATAAAAATAGGAAATTTTTGAAAAATTTCCTATAAAAATAGGAAATTTTTGAAAAATTTCCTATAAAAATAGGAAATTTTTGAAAAATTTCCTATAAAAATAGGAAATTTTTGAAAAATTTCCTATAAAAATAGGAAATTTTTGAAAAATTTCCTATAAAAATAGGAAATTTTTGAAAAATTTCCTATAAAAATAGGAAATTTTTGAAAAATTTCCTATAAAAATAGGAAATTTTTGAAAAATTTCCTATAAAAATAGGAAATTTTTGAAAAATTTCCTATAAAAATAGGAAATTTTTGAAAATTTTCCTACAAAATTTTTGAAAAATTTCCTATAAAAATAGGAAATTTTTGAAAAATTTCCTATAAAAATAGGAAATTTTTGAAAAATTTCCTATAAAAATAGGAAATTTTTGAAAAATTTCCTATAAAAATAGGAAATTTTTGAAAAATTTCCTATAAAAATAGGAAATTTTTGAAAAATTTCCTATAAAAATAGGAAATTTTTGAAAAATTTCCTATAAAAATAGGAAATTTTTGAAAAATTTCCTATAAAAATAGGAAATTTTTGAAAAATTTCCTATAAAAATAGGAAATTTTTGAAAAATTTCCTATAAAAATAGGAAATTTTTGAAAAATTTCCTATAAAAATAGGAAATTTTTGAAAAATTTCCTATAAAAATAGGAAATTTTTGAAAAATTTCCTATAAAAATAGGAAATTTTTGAAAAATTTCCTATAAAAATAGGAAATTTTTGAAAATTTTCCTACAAAATTTTTGAAAAATTTCCTATAAAAATAGGAAATTTTTGAAAAATTTCCTATAAAAATAGGAAATTTTTGAAAAATTTCCTATAAAAATAGGAAATTTTGAAAAATTTCCTATAAAAATAGGAAATTTTTGAAAAATTTCCTATAAAAATAGGAAATTTTTGAAAAATTTCCTATAAAAATAGGAAATTTTTGAAAAATTTCCTATAAAAATAGGAAATTTTTGAAAATTTTCCTATAAAAATAGGAAATTTTTGAAAAATTTCCTATAAAAATAGGAAATTTTTGAAAAATTTCCTATAAAAATAGGAAATTTTTGAAAAATTTCCTATAAAAATAGGAAATTTTTGAAAAATTTCCTATAAAAATAGGAAATTTTTGAAAAATTTCCTATAAAAATAGGAAATTTTTGAAAAATTTCCTATAAAAATAGGAAATTTTTGAAAAATTTCCTATAAAAATAGGAAATTTTTGAAAAATTTCCTATAAAAATAGGAAATTTTTGAAAAATTTCCTATAAAAATAGGAAATTTTTGAAAAATTTCCTATAAAAATAGGAAATTTTTGAAAAATTTCCTATAAAAATAGGAAATTTTTGAAAAATTTCCTATAAAAATAGGAAATTTTTGAAAAATTTCCTATAAAAATAGGAAATTTTTGAAAAATTTCCTATAAAAATAGGAAATTTTTGAAAAATTTCCTATAAAAATAGGAAATTTTTGAAAAATTTCCTATAAAAATAGGAAATTTTTGAAAAATTTCCTATAAAAATAGGAAATTTTTGAAAAATTTCCTATAAAAATAGGAAATTTTTGAAAAATTTCCTATAAAAATAGGAAATTTTTGAAAAATTTCCTATAAAAATAGGAAATTTTTGAAAAATTTCCTATAAAAATAGGAAATTTTTGAAAAATTTCCTATAAAAATAGGAAATTTTTGAAAAATTTCCTATAAAAATAGGAAATTTTTGAAAAATTTCCTATAAAAATAGGAAATTTTTGAAAAATTTCCTATAAAAATAGGAAATTTTTGAAAAATTTCCTATAAAAATAGGAATCCTATAAAAATAGGAATCCTATAAAAATAGGAATCCTATAAAAATATGAAATTTTTAACACAAGATTCCCCAAAGCTTTTATTGTTAATGTCTTTCGTATACACACTTTTTTTGAAGCGGTTATGAAATTACATACAATTAAAATTGTATTAAAACTTTTCAAAAGAAATACTTGTCAAAATTAAATTTAACAAATATTTTTAAACCATTAAAACAATCAAACTATAATTTGGAAAATTTAAAATTTTTTTCTAATATAACTCAAACTTTAATAAAACTCCAAAAACAAAATATGTACATATTTTAAAATCAAACACATGTTTCTACAAATAACAAATTAAAAAGATTTTTCGTTATCGATAAATGATCACAAACAAATTTTTAAAACAACAATTAAGTCATAATTTAAAAAAAAAATATTTATGTTTATGTGATTTTTCACCCCTCATTACCAGAAAAAGGGGAACCATAACAAAAATAAATAAATTTCAAAAATTTTATAATGGAAATTTATTTCAAAATATTCCCAAACAAAAACACATGTAAACTATAGTTTACATATGGAAATATCTATTACATGTATTTCAAGGGCATGTGTATTGTTTTTGTTTGAATGTGTGAACTTTTAGTATTTTAGAAATTTTTACGAAATTCCCTTGTTTTTTTAACAACTCCATTGATATGGGTCAAATGAAAAAGCTTTTAAGGGATTAAAAACTTATTTACACTTGTCGGTGCTGCACTTACGAACTCTAATTTTATCTATTGATCGACATTTTTTTGTAATCGAAAACATATTGTCATATTAAATGGGTATTAAGTACATTTCTATTTTTCTATACATTGTTATTAATTTGTGATTAACTTTGACAAATGATTGTTGTAAATTTTAGCCGAAAATTGATAAGATTAGATTGCAAAATTTCCCTCTAAAAATAAAAAATTTTTGAAAAATTTCTTATAAAAATAGGAAATTTTTGAAAAGTTTCCTATAAAAATAAGAAACTTTTAAAAAATTTCCTATAAAAATAACAAATTTTTGAGAAATTTCCTATAAAAATAAGAAATTTTTGAAAAATTTCCTAAAAAATAAAAAATTTTTTAAAAATTTCCTATAAAGATAAGAAATTTTTGAAAAATTTCCTATAAAAAAAAATTGTGAAAAATTCCGTATAAAAATAAGAAATTTTTGAAAATTTTCCTATAAAAATAAGAAATTTTTGCAAAATTTCCTATAAAAATAAGAAATTTTTGAAAAATTTTCTATAAAGATAAGAAATTTTTGAAAAATTTTCTAAAAAGGAAATTCTTGTAAATTTTCCTATAAAAATAAGAAATTTAAAAAAAAATTCCCTAAAAAAATAAAAAAATTTGTGAAAAATTCCCTATAAAAATAAGACATTTTTGAAAAATTCTGTATAAAAATAAGAAATTTTTGAAAAATTTCCCATAAAAATAAGAAATTTTTGAAAAATTTTCTATAAAAAGAAGAAATTTTTGAAAGACTTTCTATAAAAGTAAGAAAATGTTAAAAAAATTCCTATAAAATAAGAATTTTTTGAAAAATTTCCTATAAAAAATAAGAAATTTTTGAAAAATTTCCTATAAAAATAAGAAACTTTGAAAAATTTTCTATAAAAAAAGAAATTTTTGAAGAATTTCCTATAAAAATAAGAAAGTTTTGAAAATTTTCCTTTAGAAATTAAATTTTCTTTAAAGTCAATTTTCGAAAAATTTCTTTGAAAAAGTCAATCCTATAAATAGTAAATTTTCAAAAAATTTCCTATAAATAGTTAATTTCGAAAAGTTTCCTATCAATTTTTTTAAAAATTTCCTATAAATAGTCAATTTTCAAAAAATTTCCTATAAATAGTCAATTTTCGAAAAATTTCCTTTAAAAAGTCAATTTTCAAAAAATTAGCTTAAAAGTCAATTTTCAAAAAATTTCTTCAATTTTCGAAAAATTTCCTATAAATATTAAATTTTCGAAAAATTTCCTATAAATATTAAATTTTCGAAAAAGTCAATTTTCGAAAAATTTCCTATAAATAGTCAATTTTCGAAAAATTTCCTATAAATAGTCAATTTTCGAAAAATTTCCTATAAATAGCCAATTTTCGAAAAATTTCCTATAAATAGTCAATTTTCGAAAAATTTCCTATAAAAAGTCAATTTTCGAAAAATTTCCTATAAAAAGTCAATTTTCGAAAAATTTCCTATAAAAAGTCAATTTTCGAAAAATTTCCTATAAAAAGTCAATTTTCGAAAAATTTCCTAAAAAAAGTCAATTTTCGAAAAATTTCCTATAAAAAGTCAATTTTCGAAAAATTTCCTATAAAAAGTCAATTTTCGAAAAATTTCCTATAAAAAGTCAATTTTCGAAAAATTTCCTATAAAAAGTCAATTTTCGAAAAATTTCCTATAAAAAGTCAATTTTCGAAAAATTTCCTATAAAAAGTCAATTTTCGAAAAATTTCCTATAAAAAGTCAATATTCGAAAAATTTCCTGTAAAAAGTCAATTTTCGAAAAATTTTCCTATAAAAAGTCAATTTTCGAAAAATTTCCTATAAAAAGTCAATTTTCGAAAAATTTCCTATAACTAGTCAATTTTCGAAAAATTTCCTATAAAAAGTCAATTTTCGAAAAATTTCCTATAAAAAGACAATTTTCGAAAAATTTCCTATTAAAAATCAATTTTCGAAAAATTTCCTACAAATAGTAAATTTTCGAAAATTTTCCTGTAAACAGTCAATTTTCGAAAAATTTCCTATAACTAGTCAATTTTCGAAAAAATTCATATAAACAAACAATTTCGAAAAATTTTCTTTAAATAGTCAATTTTTGGAAAAATTTCCTATAAATAGTCAATTTTCGAAAAATTTCCTTTAAATAGTCAATTTTCGAAAATTTTCCTATACATTATTATATTCATCCTTCTTATATTTACACTTTAGATTTAAAGTGACTTCGAAAACAATCCTTTATCCCTAAATCTTTCTTATTTTTGAAGTTGTTTATATACTTTTGATAAAATTGCACCTTTTTTTGTACTAAAAACCTCATTAATTTAATTTCTTTTCCAACTTTTCTTTTCATTGCAGGTAAGCCTACTTTTTTAAAGTCTTGTGAAAAAAATTTCTTTTTCATTAATGATGATGAGACAATGGTTATAAGGTAGCGAGTTTTTAAAGCATTTTTTATATAACTCCTTAAAAATTAAAAAAATGTTGCGTAAGTACAAAAAAGTTTTTAAAAATGACGAGTCATAAAAAATTAATTTATTAAATATAAAAAAACGTCTTCACTTAATAAAAGTTAATAAATATAAATTGTTAGTAGCAAACTCTTTAAAGTATAAGGAAGTTTTTTTCTAGACAATTTATATAAAGAAACATTTTTCAATTTTCTTTTTTAAGTTAGGTTTTTTTTTCGATATTTATTTAACCAACCCACTACTTGTTCGAATCAATTCATTTTGTTACATGGTGTACATGCAGTGTGAACACACCTTATCATCGACATGAAAAACACACACCAAAAACGTTCATTGTCTTTTATGAATTACTCGTTTATGAACTTTTTTCAACTAAACTCCTCGTAAATTTTATTAGATTGCGTGCAATTTATAATTTTTCATTATAATTTCTTACGTAGTTTATCTTCTTTTTTTCGTTCAATTATTTCATAAAAATTAAAAATTGAAAACTTTTGTTTTCATTATTAAAAATTGTTGTTCAAACAAAATCATAACCGAAAAAATAGACCTTTAAAGTGAAAGTTCCTTTATTAATTTTGTGAAAAAAAAGTTTCCCAAAAAAACTAGTGAACACAAATAATCGACGTAAAATATAATTGGTTTCATTTTGTACATTTTATTCAACAAAATCTCCCCAAAAAAAAATTGGGAAAAATATATACATATATTGTCCATTTCAATGAAAATTGATTATGTAAACTTTGATTTTTTTTCTTCACTAGAAAAATACAAATACTCATAAAATTTTATAAACTCATTCGTTTTTTTCCCAAAAGAAAAATCGTATGTTTACTTTTCTAATGGTCATTTGTTTGGGAAAACTCTTATATGTTTACACAGAAGTTTTTCCAATTGCTTTTTCTGTGTGTTATCAAGTCAGTCCATATGGAACAATGATGTTAATGATCGTAGTAGTACAATGGTGATGACCACACCACATCAGCCACTGGCAAAGACCGACCGACCGACCAGCCTTTACCAGTTTCGAAATTCACATTTAACTCTTAATACCCATTTAACACGTGTGAGCCAAAGCTTTGAATTATTGAATGCTTTAAAGTTTATTTTGGGGCCTGATTTCGTTTTTATTTTATTTGTGGGAAGTCAATAAATTTTGAAATTGTTTTAGCAAGTGAAGGTGTAAATCTGAAAATTGTTTGCTTTTCTTCAATTATTCATTTATAAAAGGGTTACTTTTTAAAGATTCGCAAATTTAAGAATAAGAAATTTTTCAAAAATTTCCTATAAAAATAACAAATTTTTGAAAAATTTCCTATAAAAATAAGAATTTTTTGAAAAATTTCCTATAAGAAAAAGAAATTTTTGAAAAATTTCCAATAAATATAAGAATTTTTTGAAAATTTTCCTATAAAAATAAGAATTTTTTTGAAAAACTTCCTATAAAAATAAGACATTTTTGAAAAATTTCCTATAAAAATAATCAATTCTTGAAAAATTTCCTAAAAAATAAGAAATTTTTGAAAAAGTTTCTATAAAAATAAGAAATGTTTAAAAAAAAAATTTGAAAATTTTTCAATAAAAATAAGAAATTTTTGAAAAATTTCCTATAAAAATAAGAAATTTTTGAAAAATTTCCTGTAAAAATAAGAAATTTTTGAAAAATTTCCTATAAAAATAAGAAATTTTTGAAAAATTTCCTATAAAAATAAGAAATTTTTGAAAAATTTCCTATAAAAATAAGAAATTTTTGAAAAATTTCCCATACAAATAAATTTTTTTTGAAAAATTTCCCATAAAAATAAGAAATTTTTTGAAAAATTTTCTATAAAGATAAGAAATTTTTGAACAATTTCCTATAAAAATAAGAAGTTTTTGAAAAATTTCCTATAAAAATAAGAAATTTTTTAAAAATTTCCTATAAAAATAAGAAATTTTTTAAAAATTTCCTATAAAAATAAGAAATTTTTGAAAAATTTTCTATAAAAATATGAAACTTTTGAAAAATTTCCTACAAAAATAAGAAATTTTTGATAAAAATTCTAGAAAAATAAGAAATTTTTAATAAAAATCCTAGAAAAATAAGAAATTTTTGATAAAAATTCTAGAAAAACAAGAAATTTTGAAAAATTTTCTTATAAAAATGAAAAAATTTTGAAAAATTTCTTATTTTTATAGGAAATTTTTGAAAAATTTCCTATAAAAATAAGAAATTTTTGAAATTTCCTATTAAAATAAGAAAATTTTGAAAAATTTCCTATAAAAATAAGAAAATTTTCAAAAATTTCCTATAAAAATAAGAAACTTTTTAAAAATTTCCTATAAAAATAATTTTTTTTTAATTCCCTATAAAAATAAAAAATTTTTGAAAAAATTCCTTTAAAAATAAGAAATTTTTCGAAAATTTCCTATAAAAATAAGAAATTTTTTGAAAAATTTCCTATAAAAATAAGAAATTTTTGAAAAATTTTCTATAAAAATAATAAATTTTTGAAAAATTATCCCTAAAAATTAGAAATGTTTGAAAAATTTTCTATAAAAATTAAACATTTTTGGAAAAATTCCTATAAAAATTAAAAATTTTTGGAAAAATTCCTATACAAATAAGAAATTTTTGAAAAATGTGAAATTTGCTAAAAATTTGCGGACAATACTCATGCGCACATCAAGTCTACAACGTTTCATGGAACCAACCCACAATTATTAAAATTGGTTTTAATATTGATTCGTTTTTTTTTTTCAAAAATTTCGTAACTCTTAAAAATTCACCCTTTTAACACCCAATTTTTTACATATCCTTCCTACTCTTTACCTCTGGCGTGCTAATCTAAAACCGAATACCTTCTCCTTAACCTCTGTACAATTATAAATTGTCAAACATTTAACCAACAATTGTTTACATACAATGTCTAAGCATGTGCATGCTGCTGCATGTTTTTCCGACACTAGCAAACACAACATCCATAATTTGGTCAGAGTTTAGTTGCCCAAAATCATGCGAACATGAATGAGGCGCTGGAGGTTTTGCCTGAAAAAAGAAACAAGTGGGAATTTTTTCAATTATTTGTAATTAAAAAGTTAAATTTCGTTTTTCCAAACTACAAATTTTTAAAGACTACATCTCAATACCAGAAAAAATACTTTGAAAAAATGACTACGTCTGTTGTATAAATGACTTAGCTTAAAGTTTAAGACGTAGTTGTATGAGTATATGATTTAGCCTTAAGCCATAAGACGTAGTCTTAAGTATAAGGCGTAGTCCCAAATATAAGACGTAGTCGTAAGTTTGGACGTAGTCTCAAATATAAAATCTAGTCTTAAGTATAAGACGTAGTCTTAAGTATAAGACGTAGTCTTAAGTATAAATCGTATTCCTAAGTATAAAACGTAGTCATATGTATTGGATGTAGTCTCATATATAAAACATAGTTGTCGGTATAAGACGTAGTCTTGAGTATAAGACGTACTCTTAAGTATTAAATACGTCTAAAGCATAAAGGTAGTAGCATTAGAGGTAGTCTATAAGTATAAGATATAATTGCCTTTTAGTTTTCAGTCTTTATAATGAAGACGTAGTTTTTAAATCTAAACGCAGTCTTAGGTATTTATATGAAACTTTACATTAACATACCCACCTTTTTCATTACAATTTTAAGCTCATCTTTACTTTCTTCATTCATCATTCTAGTCTTATTAACCCAAAAAAGCTCAAATTAATTAGCCATATTTTCCTACTTCATAAAGTGATTAATACCCGCTATTATTTACAAAATAAGGTACCAAAAAATTATGTTTGTCTACCACGTCTCAATACCCATGTCCGTCTGCTTACTACCAGCATTTTCCTTCAAAGTCTACCATTTAACTATTAACAAAACTCTTTAATGTTTTGATACCTTCTCCTCCCCAAAAACGGTTAAAGAACCATAAAAACGTAAAACAAATATCATTAAAAACAAATAATCGTAATGCATTTATTCGAGGTATAATTTTTTGGAGTTAAAATAAAAAAATTAAATAAATTACAAATATTTAACCAACATTTAACGACTGTATAATGAAGAAGAAACTTCCCATAAACTAAAGCCAACAAATTGAGTAGAGTAAAAGAAAGAAAAATTAAACAAATTTGTATCAGACCTAGAAGAGGCTTTTTCAAGAGCGTTTAAGCCAGCAGCATTTTTATGGTGGCAATAGTGGGGGATAAAAGTGGAGTATCACTTGTAAACTTTTCAAAAAATTACTATTTTTATAGGAAAATTTTCAAAAAATTACTATTTTCATAGGAAATTTTTCAAAAATTTACTATTTTTATAGGAAATTTTTCAAAAATTTACTATTTTCATAGGAAATTTTTCAAAAATTTAATATTTTTATAGGAAATTTTTCAAAAATTTACTATTTTCATAGGAAATTTTTCAAAAATTTACTATTTTTATAGGAAATTTTTCAAAAATTTACTATTTTTATAGGAAATTTTTCAAAAATTTACTATTTTTACAGGAAATTTTTCAAACATTTCCTATTCTTATCGGAAATTTTTCAAAAATTTCCTAATTTTATAGGAAATTTTTAAAAAATTTCCTAATTTTATAGGAAATTTTTCAAAATTTTCCTATTTTTATAGGAAATTTTTCAAAAATTTACTATTTTTATAGGAAATTTTTCAAAAAATTACTATTTTTATAGGAAATTTTTCAAAAATTTACTATTTTTATAGGAAATTTTTTAAAAATTTCCTATTTTTATAGGAAATTTTTCAAAAATTTCCTATTTTTATAGGAAATCTTTCAAAAATTTCCTATTTTTATAGGAAATTTTTCAAAAATTTACAATTTTTATAGGAAATTTTTCAAAAATTTACAATTTTTATAGGAAATTTTTCAAAAATTTACTATTTTTATAGGAAATTTTTCAAAAATTTCCTATTTTTATAGGAAATTTTTCAAAAATTTTCTATTTTTATAGGAAATTTTTCAAAAATTTACTATTTTTATAGGAAATTTTTCAAAAATTTCCTATTTTTATATATTTTTTTTTAAATTTGCTATTTTTATAGGAAATTTTTCAAAAATTTTCTATTTTAATAGGAAATTTTTCAAAAATTTACTATTTTTATAGGAAATTTTTCAAAAATTTACTATTTTTATAAGAAATTTTTCAAAAATTTACTATTTTTATAGAAAATTTTTCAAAAATTTCTTAATTTTATAGATAATTTTTCAAAATTTCTTATTTTTCTATAGGAAATTTTTCTAAAATTTCTTATTTTTCTATAGGAAATTTTTCAAAAATTTCTTATTTTTATAGGAAATTTTTTAAAAATTCCCTGGTTTTATAAGAAATTTTTCAAAAATTTACTATTTTTAAAGGAAACTTTAAAAAATTTTCCTATTTTCATAGGAAATTTTTAAAAAATTTCCTATTTTTAAAAGAAAATTTTCTTAAATTTTTCAAAAATGTTCTGTTTTTATGCGAAAATTTTCTATTGTTGTAAGAAATTTTTTTTATAGGAAATTCATCACAGCCGAATATAACACTCTTACTTGTGGTTTTTGACTTTGTCTTCAATATTTTTTCTTTTACTCTTTTTTTCCAAACCTAATGGCCATAAACTTAATGGCCACCTTCTTTAACAGCTATTTTAAGTTATTGGAGACAAACCACCATAAGTTACAATAAAATTTACAAAGTTACACATTCGACAAAGAAATTTTTATTTAACAACTCCCGAAGTTAGAGTTACATTTGTTACAAAAAAAAAAATAATAAACTTTTACTACCATTTCGTTAATGGGCTTGGTCTTTCTCTAACTCTGATATATTTTAATGTTAATTTAGTTTTAACACACTCTTCTGCAAGACAGACAGACAGACATAAACACACACAACCTCAAACAACTTCACACACCCGTAAGTACTTGCAGCTACGGCTACTTCCATACAAGAGCTTTTCCTTTAAACACTGATTTAATTAAGTTTTAACTTGTTTTTCCGTTACAGTAACAACTTGAACATGAAAACCAACAACAACTTACATTTTTCTTAATGTGTTTTTCCAGCTTTTTTTGTTGAAAATCTTGTAAGTTGTTGTGTTTTTTTTTTCTTTCTTCAAAATAAATTTTCTTGCATTTTAAATTTTATTTTGTTGTAGTTGTTATTGAACTAATTTAGTTATAATTTAACGGTTAAACTGGGTTAGTTAATGGCCACTTTTCATTTCGCTCCTTAATTTGTCTTCTTTCCAATGGGTTTGTTTTGTTGGTGTTGAAAAAAAATTACGAACATTTTTCTTTTTCATTTTTTTTAAGGCTCATTAGGTGAAAACTGTGGCAAATATTTGTAATTTCTATTAATTGGTCATTAAATCAAAATTGAATTATTGAAAGGAATGTGGATGTTAACTAAAAGAGCAAATATAGTCTTATGTTAATCAGACGGAGTCTCTATTACGAAGACGTATTAGTTTAAAAACTAAATTTTTTCCTGAAGACCATGTCTTCATTCTAAGAGTTCAATTTCATACTAAATGTTTTAAGACTACATACATATTTATATTCAAACTGCGTCAACATACCATATCCTATATTTTCATAATTAAAAGAACAAATTCATACTAAAGATTACATCTTCATTTTGGGGACTAAGTCGTCTAAAGATTTTCTCGTCATACTAAAGACTACATCTTCATTTTGGGGACTAAGTCGTCTAAAGATTTTCTCGTCATACTAAAGACTAAGTCTCATACTTAAGACTACGTCTTCATACTAAAGACTACGCCTTCATACTAAAAACTACGTCTTCATACTAAAGACTACGTCTTCATACTAAAGACTACGTCTTCATACTAAAGACTACGTCTTCATACTAAAGACTACGTCTTCATACTAAGGACTACGTCTTCATATTAAAGACTACGTCTTCATACTAAAGACTACGTCTTCATACTAACGACTACGTCTAAAGACTACGTCTTCATGCTAAAGACCAGACTATGTCTTCATACTAAAAACTACGTCTTTGTAATAAAGACTACGTCTTTGTAATAGAGAGTACGTCTTTGTAATAAAGACTATGTCTCTGTAATAAAGACTAGTCTAAAAATTAAATAAAAAAGGCAACTTTGTATATCAAAAGGTACGTCTAAAACTAAAAAACGTTTTTAGTAATCTCCTTCATTTAAAAAAAACATACAAAAAGCTAATGAACTTTTCACTATATCTCACATTTTAGTATGAAGACTACGTCTTCATGCCAAAGATAACGTCTTCATACTAAAGACTACGTCTTCTTACTAAAGACTACGTCTTCTTACTAAAGACTACGTCTTCATACTAAAGACAACTTCTTCATACTAAAGACTACTCCTTCATAATAAAGACTACGTCTTCATACTAAAGACTACGTCTTCATACTAAAGACTACGTCTTCATACTAAAGACTACGTCTTCATACTAAAGACTACGTCTTTATACTAAAGACTACGTCTTTATACTAAAGACTACGTCTTTATACTAAAGACTACGTCTTTATACTAAAGACTACGTCTTCATACTAAAGACTACGTCTTCATACTAAAGACTACGTCTTCACGCTAAAGACTACGTCTTCATACTAAAGACTACGTCTTCACGCTAAAGACTACGTCTTCATACTAAAGACTACGTCTTTATACTAAAGACTGCGTCTTTGTAATAAAGACTATGTCTCTGTAATAAAGACTAGTCTAAAAATTAAATAAAAAAGGCAACTTTGTATATCAAAAGGTACGTCTAAAACTAAAGCTTATTTTGAAAAACGTCTTTAGTAATCTCCTTCATTTAAAAAAAAAAACATGCAAAAAGCTAATGAACTTTTCACTATATCTCACATTTCCCAACAACAAAAGACAAACATTCACGTGTTTTTAATAAAAATTATTAAACATTTTACCCCATTAAACAAATGCCATAAAAAAACGCAACAACTACCTTTAATTTACATTTCTTTACATGGACGGACAGAGAGACAGACGAACGGACCTAGTCACCGTAAAAACCAGTAAAACTGTGTCATTTTATATTAAATTTCAAAATAACGTTTTTCGCAAAAAGTAGCAGCAAAAAAATCTTAAATTACATTCGCAAACAACTTGGTCCTTGAATGACTTAAAACATGTCGAACGACATGTAGAAAATAAACCTATTCAAACACTTCAAAAGTAAAATGACAACAAAAAAAATTAAAATCGGTTTAATTACCCGAGATATAAACGCAATGTAAAACAAATACTAGACAAAAGCAGTTAAGTAAAAAATCTTAATGAAATGAAAAAAGTTAATAAAAGGTAGCCAAGTTACTACCAGTTGCAATAAACTCGAATAATTTGAAACCAAGAAAATTTTTTTGAAATGTAGAAAACCTAAGTAAATACAAGAAATTCCGTTGTTTTTACATGTAAAACTTCTTTTTGTAAAATTGTTTTGTATTTCCTTTTATGTAATTAACTTAATTATTGCTATTATTTAACATAAATTTTAATGGTTTTTTGGGTAAACTAGAAGATGAACTCTATGAACTTTAGTAGCAATACAAAAAATTAAGTTTTTGTTTAAAATCGGTACATTTATTTAACAATCTCACTCTTTGAGTACAAAAAGTACTTTTTGGTTCCAAAAGGTACCTTTTAATTTCAAAAAGTTTTTTTTTTGTCCAAAAGAGTACATAATTGTTTCAAAAGGTACTTCATTATTTATTTTTAAAAATTTACCATTAAAGGAAATTTTTCAAAAATTTCCTATTTCAATAGGAAATTTTTCAAAAATTTACTATTTTTATAGGAAATTTTTTTTTTTACTAAAAATTACTATTATTTTATAGGAACTTTTTTGAAAAATTACTATTTTTATAGGAAATTTTTAAAAATTTATTATTTTTATAGGAAATTTTTTAAAAATTTCTTTTTTTTATAGGAAATTTTTCAAAAATTTCTTATTTTTATAGGAAATTTTTCAAAAATTTCTTATTTTTATAGGAAAATTTTAAAAAATTTCTTAAATTTATAGGAAATTTTTCAAAAATTTCTTATTTTTATAGGAAAAATTCAAAAATTTCTTATTTTTATAGGAAATTTTTCAAAAATTACTATTTGTAGGAAATTTTTCAAAAATTTACTATTTTTATAGGAAATTTTTCAAAAATTTACTATTTTTATAGGAAATTTTTCAAAAATTTACTATTTTTATAGAAAATTTTTCAAAAATTTACTATTTTTATAGGAAATTATTCAAAAATTTACTATTTTTATAGGAAATTTTTCAAAAATTTCTTATTTTGTTAGGATTTTTTTTAATTTCATATTTTGTTAGGATTTTTTTTTAAATTTCATATTTTTTTTAGGGAATTTTTTAAAAATCTTTTTATAGGAATTTTCAAATTTTTTTTATTTTTTCGAAAATTTCTTACTTTTTTAAAAATTTTTTCAAAAATTTTATATTTTTACAGGAAATTTTTCAAAAATTTCTTAATTTTTCAAAAATTTCTTAATTTTTCAAAAATTTCTTAATTTTTCAAAAATTTCTTAATTTTTTAAAAATTTCTTAATTTTTCAAAAATTTCTTAATGATATAGGAAATTTTTCAAAAATTTCTTATTTTGTTAGGATTTTTTTTTAATTTCTTATTTTTTTAGGGTATTTCTTAAAAATCTTTTTATTGGAAATTTTCACAAATTTCTTATTTTTTCAAAAATTTCTTATTTTTTCAAAAATTTCTTATTTTTTTTAAATTTTTCAAAAATTTTATATTTTTATAGGAAATTTTTCAAAAATTTCTTAATTCTATAGGATATTTTTCAAAAATTTCTTATTTTTATAGAAAATTTTGCAAAAATTTCTTAATTTTATAGGAAATTTTTCAAAAATTTCTTAATTTTATAGGAAATTTTTCAAAAATTTCCTAATTTTAAAGGAAATTTTTCAAAAATTTCTGATTTTTATAGGAAATTTTTCAAAATTTTCTTATTTTTATAGGAAATTTTTCGAAATTTTCTTATTTTTATATTAATTTTTTTTTAAATTTCATATTTTTATAGGAAATTTTTCAAAAATTTCTTATTTTTATAGGAAATTTTTCAAAAATTTCTTATTTTTATAGGAAATTTTTCAAAAATTTCTTATTTTTATAGGAAATTTTTCAAAAATTTCTTATTTTTATAGGAAATTTTTCAAAAATTTCTTATTTTTATAGGAAATTTTTCAAAAATTTCTTATTTTTATAGGAAATTTTTCAAAAATTTCTTATTTTTATAGGAAATTTTTCAAAAATTTCTTATTTTTATAGGAAATTTTTCAAAAATTTCTTATTTTTATAGGAAATTTTTCAAAAATTTCTTATTTTTATAGGAAATTTTTCAAAAATTTCTTATTTTTATAGGAAATTTTTCAAAAATTTCTTATTTTTATAGGAAATTTTTCGAAATTTTCTTATTTTTATACTAATTTTTTTTTTAAATTTCATATTTTTATAGGAAATTTTTCAAAAATTTCTTATTTTTATAGGAAATTTTTCAAAAATTTCTTATTTTTATAGGAAATTTTTCAAAAATTTCTTATTTTTATAGGAAATTTTTCAAAAATTTCTTATTTTTATAGGAAATTTTTCAAAAATTTCTTATTTTTATAGGAAATTTTTCAAAAATTTCTTATTTTTATAGGAAATTTTTCAAAAAGTTCTTATTTTTATAGGAAATTTTTCAAAAATTTCTTATTTTTATAGGAAATTTTTCAAAAATTTCTTATTTTTATAGGAAATTTTTCAAAAATTTCTTTTTTTGTAGGAAATCTTTTAAAAATTTCTTATTTTTATAGGAAATTTTTTAAAAATTTCTTATTTTTATAGGAAATTTTTCAAAAATTTCTTTTTTTTTTTAGGAAATTTGTCAAAAATTTCTTATTTTTTTTAGGAATTTTTCAAAAATTTCTTATTTTTTTAGGAAATTTTTCAAAAATTACTTATTTTTTTTAGGAAATTTTTCAAAAATTACTTATTTTTCTAAGAAATTTTTCAAAAATTTCTTTTTTAGTAAGAAATTTTTCAAAATTTTCTTATTTTTAGGAAATACAAAAAGTTCTTATTGAATAAAAGTGATTTCTGGGCTAAGAAATTGTATAGCTTCAGTTTTTCATGAGTTATTTAGCCTTGTAAAACATTTTTTCTTGTGGTATTTTTGTTGTTTTTTTCTGTTTGTTGGTGGCAAATTTATAGCTGGGTTGGGGTCATGCACTTCACTAAATGACCATTTTGCCTGTAAATTTTTCTTTTGTTGCTGCAGTTGTTTTGGCCAGTTAAGTACCACAAACCGCAATAAAAGGCCATGTTTGAAAATGTTTATGAAAAAATTCGTAAACGACAAACATACACTCAATAATTTTTATTTAAAAGCCACATTATTACTGTCATGAATTGTTTGGATGTATGTACCTTCTCTTGCCATGTCTGTGAAGGCTTCGTCTCCTCCGTTCGTACTCTGTATAATTTTTAACCTTTTTTTGCACTTCATGTCACCTTAAAGTACGTAGAAAACTTATTTTTTTGTCTAAGTAAATTGACACCATCGTTAAAGTATTGTGCGCTGCACATAAAGCAATTTACATGTATGTGAATACCTTCATGTCAAATTTGAGTTTGTTGCATGTGTAAACTATGAGTGTGTATGTATTTATGTTGCCACAAAAACAAAATAATGTCCGTCATTCACTTAATTTCCATAGCTTGACTTGAGTTGAGGAGTAAAACATAAAAATCATTCATTATCATTATCAATTTTTTCATTTGGTCTCTTCAGTTCTTTGTTATTTTCTTATGCAAATGTTTTGTCTCTATGATTGTTGGCCTAAACATGACCATTCAATGACCGTCCAACCGAGCAATGACTGACTGTTGGTCTGGCGATCGGTCGACTCTGGGTGTTTTAAGTTGCACAGCTGTGTCTCCCTCTTGGTTTGATTAAGAAATGCTTCAGAAAACATTAAAAGCTTAAATTGAAAAGTGGTCATAAAGAAGACAAAGAAAATAATACGCATAATCATATCAAAAGTATTTCAATTATGGAAATGTGGGCCTTTCCATGAAATATGATAAAGAGTCTATGAGCAACAAAGAAACAACAATAAAATTATTTAAGAGTTTTGGCAAAGTACCTTTTTAATACGCAAAAGGTTCTACTGAAATGAAGAATATATTTTTAAGAACAATTTCTTTAGTTAAGTACCTTTTTGAATGCTAAAAGTACCATTTTAAATCAATAAGACCTTTTTAAATATAAAAATACAAAAGAAAGTATATTTTCTACATAGGAATTACCTTTTTTGAGCTCAAAAAGGGTATTTTTAGTGCTATTTATTATCGACAAATATCATCTTGTGGAACTACCCATATCTCCTCAAATCAAATATAGTTTTTAATACCTCAAAAGAATTTTTTTGTTGAAAATTAATTTTTCTGTTCACAGAACATCATTATTATTGAAGTTTTTTTTTGACGCTTTTCAAAAAAACAAAATAATTGAATAAAAAACCATAATTCTGAAAAATAATGTAAGATTTTTTTTCTTTGTTCTTTATTACGGTAATTAATATTAAATTACATTCGTTTTTTGTTCAATTTATTTGCCATTTATTGTTGGTTCACAGCACAGACAGACCTTCAAGCTTTGTTTTTTGTCTTTCCATATCAAAAAGCTAGAATTTCATGCATTATTTTGGATTCAGCTGCATTGAAATTTAATTAAGCTCAAGTGAAAAATATCTCTTGACTATTAAAAGGTTAGGAAATTTGGTTTCACAGAATCGAAATTTAACAAAAAATTTGAAAAAATTTCTTAATATCAAAATAGAAATATAATTAATCCAATAATTTTATTTAAAATTTTATTTTATTTTTTGGTATCTTCATACCATTTTTATTCAAAAATTATCGTTTTGGTTCCAAAAAGTACTTTTTTGTAAGAAAAAAGTTAGTTTTTAGATGAACTATTTAGAGTAAAATTTTCAAAAATTTACTATTTATTCGAAATTTTTCGAAAATTGACTATTTATAGGAAATTTTTCGAAAATTGACTATTTATAGGAAATTTTTCGAAAATTGACTATTTATAGGAAATTTTTCGAAAATTTACTATTTATAGGAAATTTTTCGAAAATTTACTATTTATAGGAAATTTTTCGAAAATTTACTATTTATAGGAAATTTTTCAAAAATTGACTATTTATAAGAAATTTTTCGAAAATTGACTATTTATAGGAAATTTTTCGAAAATTGACTATTTATAGGAAAATTTTCGAAAATTGACTATTTATAGGAAATTTTTCGAAAATTGACTATTTATAGGAAAATTTTCGAAAATTGACTATTTATAGGAAATTTTTCGAAAATTGACTATTTATAGGAAATTTTTCGAAAATTGACTATTGATAGGAAATTTTTCGAAAATTGACTATTGATAGGAAATTTTTCGAAAATTGACTATTTATAAGAAATTTTTCGAAAATTGACTATTTATAGGAAATTTTTCGAAAATTGACTATTTATAGGAAATTTTTCGAATATTGACTATTTATAGGAAACTTTTCGAAAATTGACTATTTATAGGAAATTTTTCAAAAATTGACTATTTATGGGAAATTTTTCGAAAATGATTATTTATAGCAAATTTTTCGAAAATTGACTGTTTATAGGAAATTTTTTGAAAATTGACTATTTATAGGAAATTTTTCGAAAATTGACTATTTATAGGAAAATTTTCGAAAATTGACTATTTATAGGAAAATTTTCGAAAATTGACTATTAAAGGAAATTTTTCGAAAATTGATTATATATAGGAAATTTTTCGAAAATTGATTTTTTATAGAAAATTTTTCGAAAATTGATTATTTATAGGAAATTTTTCAAAAATTGATTATTTATAGGAAATTTTTCGAAAATTGAGTTTTTATAGAAAATTTTTCGAAAATTTATTATTTCTAGGAAATTTTTCAAAAATTGATTATTTATAGGAAATATTTCGAAAATTTAGTTTTTATAAGAAATTTTTTCGAAAATTGAGTTTTTATAGAAAATTTTCAAAAATTGACTAATTATAGGAAATTTTTCAAAAATTGACTATTTTTAGGAAATTGTTCGAAAATTGACTATATATAGGAATTTTTTCGAAAATTGACTATTTTTAGGAAATTTTTCGAAAATTGACTGTTGAAAGGATATTTTTCGAAAATTGACTATTTATAAGAAAATTTTTCGAAAATTTACTATTTTTAGGAAATTGTTCGAAAATTGACTATATATAGGAAATTTTTCGAAAATTGACTATTTTTAGGAAATTTTTCGAAAATTGACTTTTGAAAGGATATTTTTCGAAAATTGACTATTTATGAGAAAATTTTTTTAAAATTGACTATTTATAGGAAATTGTTCGAAAATTGACTATATATAGGAAATTTTTCGAAAATTGACTATTTTTAGGAAATTTTTCGAAAATTGACTTTTGAAAGGATATTTTTCGAAAATTGACTATTTATAGGAAATTTTTCGAAAATTGACTATTTATAGGAAATTTTTCGAAAATTGACTATTTATAGGAAATTTTTCGAAAATTGACTATTTATAGGAAATTTTTCGAAAATTGACTATTTATAGAAATTTTTTCGAAAATTGACTATTTATAGAAATTTTTTCGAAAATTGGGTATTTTTGAGGAAATTTTTCGAAAATTGTTATTTATAGGAAGTTTTTCGAAAATTTACTATTTTACAAAAATTTTCGAAAATTTCTTATTTTTATAGGAATTTTTTTTCTTATTTTTGTAGTAAATTTTTCAAACATTTTTGATAGGATACTTTTCAAAAACTTCTTATTTTGATAGGACATTTTTTAAAATTTCATAAAAAAAAATTTTTATTATTATAGGAAATTTTTCAAAAATTTATTTTTGTGGGAAATTTTTAAAAAATTACTTATTTTAATAGGAAATTTTTCAAAAATTTGTTCTTTTTATAGGAAACTGTTGAACATTTTCTTATTTTTATAGAACATTTTTTAAAAATTTCATATTTTTATAGGAAATTTTTTAAAAATTTCTTATTTTTATAGATTTTTTTCAAAAATTTCATATTTTTATAGGATTTTTTTATTTTTTTTTATTTTTATAGGATTTTTTTTAATTTTTTTTATTTTTATAGGAAATTTTTAAAAACTTTTATGAAAATTTTTAAAAATTTCTTTTTTTTATAGAAAATTTTTTAAAAATTTCATATTTTTCAAGGAAATTTTTTAAAAATTTCTTATTTTTATAGGAAATTTTTCAAAAATTTCTTATTTTTATAGGAAATTTTTCAAAAATTTTTTTATAGGAAATTTTTCAACAATTTCTTATTTTTATAGGATTTTTTTTTAAATTTCTTATTTTTATAGGAACTTTCTTTTTTAAATTTCTTATTTTGAAAGGATTTTTTTTAAGTTTCTCATTTAAATACAAAATTTAAAAAAATTAACGATTTTTATATGATATTTCGCAAAAAATTTTGTTGGTTTTATAGTAAATTTTCAATAATTTCTTATTTTCGTAGAAAAATTTTCAAAAATAATATTTACAAAATTTTTCTTAGAGTTTTCTTTCGTAGAAAAATTTTCAAAAATAATATTTACAAAATTTTTCTTAAATTGACAATTTTTTTACTCAATTGCTAACAAGATTCATAATTTGAATTTATTACTTGTATCAAGATTTTATTTCTCTGTTTATATGATTTTCCCTAAATTTTACTTTCTCTAAATTTTAAAGATAAATTATGACTTTATATCAAAGTTTTGTTATTTTTTCGGTAAAAAAATATATTTAAAATCATTAAAAAAGGTCATGCACAGCTAAAATTACCTCAGATTTTTCTTCCATAATAAAGCGTGTAATAAGACAATAAATTTCAAATCAAAAACATAACCAGAAGCTAAAAACGTAAGAAAAATTTAAATTGACCAGACAATGACCCGACCGCAAAAATGTACCTCTTTCCCTCTTTCTTTGTCTCGATCTATGGGGACCATGAAATAAAAGCGGATGTAAAAGAAAACTTTAACTTTAATTGCGGAATTTATTATAAATTTATAAGAAGTGGCAGAAAATAAGAAAAAAGGTCAACATTTGCTAAAGACGCGTGTCAGGCGATGATGAGGGGAAAAATATAGACTTAAATGGCTACAAAATGAAGCCAATTCTCTAAACAATTTTCCAATAATTTAATGATATTAATAATGATCAGTCAGAGAAGAGTGAGTGGTTGGTGGTGGTGTTGGCCATCGATCGATTATGGTGAGGATGATGATGATGGCGATGATCGTGGTGTTGAGCATTTGTTATTGTATTGTATTTTTGTTGTTTATTTGGCACTTTAAGGCAACTGCCAGTTAAATGTTGCATGTTGCAAGTAACAAGAAAAAACACCTGTTTAGCCAAAATATTACTAAAAAGGTATAAAGCACTCAAAATCAACCATTCGTCCATCCATTTGAGCCAAACATCGTTATTTTTAACTGATTATATCTTTTGTTAAAGAAATATACTTTGTTAACGAACTTTCTGTAGTAGTAAAGTAGCAGTTTTTTAGTTTTAGTTTTGAAAATTGATTTACGGAACTCCCAAGAGAGTTATGGCTACCTAATCATATCTACTTAACTTTGGTCGGCCTTAAACTAAAGGACAAATTACTGGAAAAACTAAAACGTTTCTATAATAAACTTTAAATGTTTATCTCACTCTCCCTCTTTAACAATAGCAAAATTTAGTCGGTTGATTTAAGCTAAAAACTAGTAAAAGTCCATCAAAATTGTAATAGAAATTGCTATTTTTAAAAACAAAGTAACTAAAACTCTAACGCTCAACTGCTACTGATGACCACTAAAGATAAACCTTTTTTCGTTATGGTTGGGAAGGGGGAAAATACTATTTTTCCTATTTTTTTAGAAGCATTTAAGTTTTTGTTTTATCTAAGGAAACGTGATTTGCTACTAGCATTTCATTATTATTTTTCCACTTACTCTGAAAACTGATGCTGAGCGCTTCATCATCGTCCGTTCATTGGGGCTAGACAAAAACTGACAATAGCGACGAAACACCATCAATAAATGGCGTTATAATTTAAGCTCATTAGTACATTTTACATTTTTACTTCTTGTGTAAAAGTTAGAGGGCAAAAAAGCTGGCAGTACTTGGGTTTTATAGTATCACAATAGCTCCTTTGCTACTGATACCAGCCAGACCCACATCATGACGTATTTAGAAAGGAAGTTTGATAATGATTTTTATTTGTTAGTTATACTTTCTGGAAAAATGATGTAATGCAATAAAAGTTAAATAAAACCTTAAGATTTATCAATTGCAAATCAACATGATTTTGAGATTTTTTAGTCCAAATTTTCTTTAAATGGAACAAAAAAAAAAAAAAATGAAAAAGAAAATGTTATTTGCTCTATAAACGAGCATTTTGTTTTAAAGAGAATTAATGGTACTTTTTGATACCAAAAGGTAGGCACTTTTGACAGCAACAAGTACTATTTGGTTTTTATTTTAAATGCAATTCAATTCAAACAGAATAACTAAACCATTCAAAAACTACTTTATGTAGATTTAGATAAGAAAAATTATCTTAAAAATAAGAAATTTTTTTAAAATTTCCTCTGAAACATTTCCTAGAAAAAATAAGAAATTTTTAAAAAATTCCTAGAAAAATAAATAATTTAAAAAAAATTAAATTTCCTACAAAAATAAGACATTTTTAAAATTTTCCTATAAAAATAAGAAATTTTTGAAAAATTTCTTATAAAAATAAGAAATTTTCGAAAAATTTCTTATAAAAATAAGAAATTTTTAAAAAATTTCCTAAACAATAAGAAATTTTTGAAAAATTTCCCATAAAAATAACAAATTAAAAAAAAATTAATTTCCTATAAAAATAAGAAATTTTTGAAAAATTTCCTATAAAAATAAGAAATTTTTGAAAAATTTCCTATAAAAATAAGAAATTTTTGAAAAATTATCTATAAAAATAAGAAATTTTTTAAAAATTTCCTTTAAAAATAAGAAATTTAAAAAAAAATTTCTATAAAAAATAAGTAATTTTCGAAAAATTTCCTATAAAAATAAGAAATTTTTGAAAAATTTCCTAAAAAAAATAAGAAATTTTTGAAAATTTTTCTATAAAAATAAGAAATTTTTGAAAAATTTCCTATAAAAGTAACAAATTAACAAAAAATATTTCCTATAAAAATAAGAAATTTTTAAAAAATTTCCTATAAAAATAACAAATTTTGAAAAATTTCCTACAAAAATAAGAAATTTTTGAAAAATTATCTGTAAAAATTAGAAATTTTTAAAAAATTTCCTTTAAAAATAAGAAATTTAAAAAAAAAATTCTTTAAAGATAAGTAATTTTCGA